>SJYT01015188.1:0-85633 GCA_006410635.1 Cephalophus harveyi | reverse complement strand
CAGCTTTAAAAGATTTGAACACAGTAACATATTTCAATATTAAAATATATTCCTAGTGCTAAAATGTTTATAATTTAATCATGTAGAATAAAGAGAAAGAATACCAAAAATTGTTAATAAAGGAATGATCATTTCCTTCTCAAATATTGAAAACAAAATACAAAGTAATTTGGGATTCTGTAACTGTTATTGACATTTTAGATAATCAGTCTGTTATTTTTTGAAATGGAAAAAATATATGCATCTTTCTGCTTTATTTTTTATGAGGAAATTGTTTTTCAGGCTTATAAAGATGTAAGGATTCTGAAATCCAAGAGGATTCTGAAAGTGATTTGTCTGCTTAGAATAAAAATATTTGTAAGCAAATATTCTATAGTATATACATTCTTATGACAAATCAAATGTTTTATTTGATATGTATCTGTTATTTTAAAAATTCGTTTCCAAATATTGAAAGCAGAGTATAGCCTCAAGGCTTAAGATCTCTCCTCTATGGAAGTGCTGCCAGATGGCAACTGTAGCCATTTGACCTGTCCCTTAGTTTCTCGGTGTTTCATTTTTTGCATTTACAAATTAGTAGTATATTAATTTTTATACTTCCTTATAAATATATGTGAGTAGCACACTGGAATCATAACTATGGGAATATTTTAAAGGCTGTATTTTTAAATGAAATTATTAGTATGAAGATGTTATTAATACAAAACTAATATTTCTTATAGATAGGCTAGATATGACCCATGGATAATAATAAGAAGAAGTAATTTGACTGTGCTTCATCTTCAAAAGCTTTAACATAATATAATTATAATGTATATGTCATGCATATTGAGTTTCCCTTTTTCCTTTTTCTGTTAGCTTTCTACTTCCTACTGGAGTCAAATTGTAAGAGGTTTAGATGGCTTAAATTTTTCTCATTTGTTTCCAAAAACTATGTTTAAGAGAAAATACTCCCAGAAATAATATAAAATGTAAATGGAAACTTTCATTGTTATAGAGAACATGGTTCAGATATCTTTCAGAGAACTGAAAGAAAGGAAGGAAGGAAAAAATAAAGAAACCCAATGCCAAGCAAATTAGCACTCTGTAGCCTCATCTTCCCCTATTCTTAACAAAACTTTCCATGCCTTATATCCTTATTGAAAATTTAGAATATGTAATTTCTTAAATTACTACTAGAACAAATGTGGCTGATTGAATAAAATAAACAGAAGCACTAGATGTTATGTAATAATAGCATAAAAACATTTTTTTTTGTCTGCGGTGATGGATATATTTTAAATGGATTAAGATGCAACAATAGTTAAGATCAAGAAAGACAAACATAGAATAAGAAATTGATGATACCTTAATCATAACCCAACCCCAAAATGATTAAAAATTATTTTCAAATATGCAAGAGATATCTTTGATCTCAAGAAACTGCCATGTAAACATCTTGATTTAAACAAGAATCTTTTTTATTTGATGATCAAAATAGGTTTCTATATGATAGTCCTTAATTAAATGGCCTGTGGAACAGATTTGTACTGTCACCAGGTTGTCAGACTTCTGGTTAAAAGAAGAGAAGGTATTTCATTAAATGCCCAAGATTAATTTTGCCATCGTGTTGTATCTCATGTTGAAGCTCTTACGCTAATTATTTCATTTAAGTTGACATGCTTATAGGATTGCTTTGAATGTATGTATAAGGAAAAAGAGGTTAGTTTTTCATGATGGATTTTTCTTCTCCCCACAAATTGCCTCCGTTCTTTTTTCCTAAATAGGACCTATTAGACTTGGAACTTTACCACGTCCCTGGGAAAAAAAAAAAAAGTGTCCAGGAAATGAAATTTGCCTTTAGCTCTCTCCTCTCTAGTGCTGATTCTTTTATCTCTTAGAAGACATTTCACAAGCTACCCAAAGATTACTTGAATAGTATATAAGGAACTTACACATTGTACTCAAATGTGCCTCCAATACAGTATCTTTGCGCTCTAATTTTGGCAAGTTACTTAAGCCCTTGGAACCTCAGTTTCGTCATCTATTAAATGATATAATTTGTGAACTTATTAAGAGAATTAAGTAAGACACTATATGCATTTGAGACACAGTAAATGGTCATCAGATGACAACTACTATAACAAATCATCTTAAGCTGCTCCTGTATTCTCTTATCTTTCTGTGGTTCTCTGCTACTCAGAGAAGTTTATTGTAATGATTTTCTTCTGCTGCTGCTGCTGCTGCTAAGTCACTTCAGTCGTGTCCAAATCTGTGTGACCCCATAGATGGCTGCCCACCAGGCTCCCCCGTCCCTGGGACTCTCCAGGCAAGAACAGTGGAGTGGGTTGCCATTTCCTTCTCCAATGTATGAAAGTGAAAAGTGAAAGTGAAGTCGCACAGTCCTCATAATTTTCATGAATTCATATCAAAAAGACTCTTATTCTGCTTCAAATTTATCAATTAATGGGAAGTGGCAAGAAAATGATTACCAGGTAATCCAAATGGAATTCATCAGCTTCTCTCTGGAGACAATTTTCCACTTTGTTCAGTTCAGTTCAGTCGCTCAGTCGTGTCTGACTCTTTGGGACCCTATGAATCGCAGCACGCCAGGCCTCCCTGTTCATCACCATCTCAGAAAACCCAAATATAACACAAACATCTAAATTTTATAGTTTGATTAATGTGTGCCAAGGATCATGCCTAAGGCTTGGAATACATGGTTTCATTCAATCCTAAAAACAGCTCTGAAAAGGCAAATATCATTTTCTTACTTTCACAAGACAAAATGGAGACACACAGAGGCTAAGTCGATTGCCTCAAGTCACACAGCTTGTGAGAAGTATATCCAATATTTAGTTCTTAATGACTAGTACTCCTTGAATAAAAGATCAAAATGATCAAAATGGCAGTCTTTATAGGATAAACTACATTTACCTACATTTGTGGACAAGTGGAGACTTTTGTTGACTTAGAGACACTACTTAAAGACACCACCATTTCCCACACTGAGGAATGAGTTACAAAGTGTGGGAGAGTATTTACACTTGTGTTGTCAATAGCATTTTAATGTACATTATAATATATTATATATACTACATATATGCAAATATCACATAAAATTCATCATTTCACAGTTAGTACTGCTTCACTGCCTCATACTAGCCTACGTGAAGTGAAGTGAAAGTCATTTGGTTTTGTCCAGCTCTTTGTGACCCCATGGACTATACAGTCCATGGAATACCCCAGACCAGAATACTGTAGTGGGAAGCCATTCCCTTCTCCAGGGGCTCTTCCCAACCCAGTGATCGAACCCAGGTCACCAGCATTGGAGGCCGATTCTTTAACAGCTGTGCCATGAGGGAAGCTCAAGAATACTGGAGTGGGTAACGTATCCTTTCTCTAGTATATCTTCCTGATCAAGGAATAGAATCAGGGTCTCCTGTATTACAGGTGGATTCTTTACCAACTGACCTACCAGGGAAGACTTAGGCTAAGTGAAAAGGCATATAACTTAAAATATTCCATAAATTATACTACAGGAGATCAGCAAATATTCAAATACTACAAAGTTTTGAAGGTTTTCAGAAGTTGTTAAATGTAAGCATACTTCCCCAGTCCACTGTACTGCATAGTACGGGAGTAGGAATAAGCAGAAATGTTTAGTGCAGATTTAGTTTTAAATTATGTTTCCTCTTTTCTAATTGTGTAGTAAAGAAAGTGTACTTAAGGTCAGAGTAGTGACAAACAATATTTCTCCATATTATCCTGTAAAATTTTAGTTTCCTATTTTTATCAGCCTCATCAGTTCGGTTCAGGGGCTCAGTTGTGTCTGATCCTTTGCGACCCCATAGACTGCAGCACGCCATCACGAACTCCTGGAGCTTACTCAAACTCATGTCTATCGCATCAGTGATACCAATCAGCAATCTCATCCTCTGTTGTCTCCTTCTCCTCCCACCTTCAATCTTTCCCAGGATCAGTATCTTTTCAAATGAGTTGGTTCTTCTCATGAGGTGGCCAAAGTAGTGGAGTTTCAGCTTCAGCATTACCCCTTCCAATGAACATTCAGGACTGATTGCCTTTAGGATGGACTGGTTGGATCTTCTTACTGTCCAAGGGACTCTCAGGAGTCTTCTACAACACCACAGTTCAAAACCATCAATTCTTTGGCACTCAGCTTTCTTTACAGTCTAACTCTCACATCCATATATGACTACTGGAACACCATAGCTCTGACTAGATGGACTTCTGTTGGCAAAGTAATATCTTTGCTTTTTAATATGCTGTCTAGGCTGGTCGTAACTTTTCTTCCAAGGAGCAAGTGTCTTTTAATTTCATGGCTGCAGTCACCATCTGCAGTGATTTTGGAGCCCCCCAAAATAAAGTCTCTCATGTTTCCATTATTTCCCCATCTATTTGCCATGAAATGATGGGACCAGATGCCTTGATCTTAGTTTTCTGAATGTTGAGTTTTAAGACTACTTTTTCATTCTCCTCTTTCACTTCATCAAGAAGCTCTTTAGTTCTTTGGTTTCTGCCATAAGGGTAGTGTCATCTGCATAGCTGAGGTTACTGATAATTTTCCCAGCAATCTTGATTCTAGCCTGTGCTTCTACTAGCCCAGCATTATGCATAATGTACTCTGCATATAAGTTAAATAAGCAGGAAGACAATATACAGTCTTGACTTATTTCTTTCCCAATTTGGAACCAGTCTGTTGTTCCATGTCCAGTTCTAACTGTTGCTTCTTGTCCTGCATACAGATTTCTCAGGTGGCAGGTCAGGTGGTCTGGTATTCCCATCTCTTTCAGAATTTTCCACAGTTTCTTGTGATCCACACAGTCAAAGGCTTTGGTGTAGTCAATAAAGCAGAAGTAGATGTTTTTCTGGAACTCTCATGCTTTTTTGATGATCCAGCAGATGTTGGCAATTTGACCTCCGGTTCCTGTCCCTTTTCTAAAACCAGCTTGAACATCTGGAAGTTCACGGTTTGCATACTGTTGAAGCCTGGCTTGGAGAATTTTGAGCATTAATTTGCTAGGATGTGAGATGAGTGCAATTGAGCAGTAGTTTCAACATTGTTTGGAATTGCCTCTTTGGGACTGGAATGACAACTGAACTTTTCCAGTCCTGTGGCCACTGCTGACTTTTCCAAATTTGTTGGCATATTGAGCACAGCACTTTCACAGCATCATCTTTCAGGATTTGAAATAGCTCTACTGGAATTCCATCACCTTCACTAGATTTGTTCCTAGTGATGCTTCCTAAGGTCCACTTGACTTTGCATTCCAGGATGTCTGGCCCTAGGTGTGATCACACCCTCATGGTTATCTGTGTCATGAAGATCTTTTTTGTGTAGTTCGTCTGTGTATTCTTGCCACTTCTTCTTAATATCTTCTGCTTCTGTTAGGTCCATACCAATTCTGTCCTTTATGGTGCTCATCTTTGGATGAAATTTTCCTTGGTATCTCTAATTTTTCTTTAAAAGATCTCTAGTCTTTCCTATTCTATTGTTTTCCTCTATTTCTTAGCTTTGATTGCTGAGGAAGACTTTATCTCTCCTTGCTATTCTTTGGAACTCTGCATTTAAATGGGTATATCTTTCCTCTTCTCTTTTGCCTTTAACTTCTCTTCTTTTTCCAGCTATTTGTAAGGCCTCCTCAGAAAACCATTTTGCCCCTTTGCATTTCTTTCTCTTGAGGATGGTCTTGATCCCTGTCTCCTGTACAATGTCACAAACCTGCGTCCATAGTTCTTCAAGCACTCTGTCTATCAGATCTAATCCCTTGAATCTATTTCTCACTTCCATTGTATAATTGTAAGAGATTTGATTTAGGTCATACCTGAATGGTCTAGTGGGTTTCCCTACCTTCTTCAACTTAAGTCTGAATTTGGCAATGAGATCATGATTTGAGCCACAGTTAGCTCCCATGTCTTGTTTTGCTGACTGTATAGAGCTTCTCCATCTTTGGCTGCAAAGGATATAAGCTGATTTCAGTGTTGACCATCTGTTGATGCCCATGTGTAGAGTCTTCTCTTGTGTTGTTGAAAGAGGGTGTTTGCTATGACCAGTGCAGTCTCTTGGCAAAGCTCTGTTAGCCTTTGACCTGCTTCATTATGTACTCCAAGGCTAAATTTGTCTGTCACTCCAGGTAGCACTTGACTTGATACTTTTGCATTCTAGTCCCCTGTAATGAAAAGGACATGTCTTTGGGTGTTAGTTCTAGAAGCTCTTATAGGTATTCAAAGAACCATTCAATTTCAACTTCTTCAGAGTTGCTGGTTGGGACATTGACTTGGATTACTGTGATATTGAATTGTTTGCCCTGAAAACAGAGATCATTCTGTCATTTTTGAGACTGCATCCAAGCATTGCATTTTGGACGCTTTTGTTGACTATGATTGCCCCTCCATTTCTTCTAAGGGATTCTTTCCCATAGTAGGAGATATAATGGTCATCTGAGTGAAATTTGCCCATTTCAGTCCACTTTAGTTCACTGACTCCTAAAATGTTGACATTCACTCTTGCCATCTCCTGTTTGACCACATCCAATTTGCCTTCACTGATGGACTAACATTCCAGTTCCTATGCACTGTTGGTTTTTACAGCGTTGGACTTTACTCCCATCACCGATCACATCTCCAACTGGATGTTGTTTTTACTTTGGCTCTGTCTCTTCATTCTTTCTGGAATTATTTCTCCACCCTTCTCCAGTAGTATATTGGCCACCTACCGACCTGGGGAGTTCATCTTTCAGTGTCATACCTTTTCCCCTCTTCATATTGTTCATAACAGACAGATATGATGATGCTAATCCTTTAAAACCCCTTAATCTAAATTAAGTCATGGGACTCCCTCATATATTGTTCAAACATTTTCAGCTTATATATATAACTTTTCACTAATTAAACAAAATTGATATTTCTCCTTTTTTTTTCATAGGCCTCAGAAAACCCTACTATTTTATTTTTGTAATTTTCTGCATTATGTTAGAATTACATATTCTCAGGTCTCTGGAGTGTTCACATTATGTGTTCACTATTGAAAGCCCCTAGAAAGCCAAAATTATCTTTCTAATATTTTAATCTTTAATCTCAGTACAGTGACTGACACAAGTTTCTTATCAGAAGAAGTGGCATGGAAGATTATAGCTCAGCTTTAGTGTCCCTTATATTTGCCTCTTGGATGGTGTAGAACCAGTCTTTTGGCATAAAATTCATGGTCAAGAGGAGAAAGATACAAGAAATAAATCATAGAGTAATTCGATATCAAAACTAAGCAGAGTGTCTCCATGGAAGTTTGGAAAATCATGAAATATAAAGCAATGGGAAGACAAATGGGAAAAATAGACCTCATGCAGAGTACATCATGAGAAACGCTGGACTGGAAGAAACACAAGCTGGAATCAAGATTGCCGGGAGAAATATCAATAACCTCAGATATGCAGATGACACCACCTTTATGGCAGAAACTGAAGAGGAGCTAAAAGCCTCTTGATGAAAGTGAAAGAGGAGAGCGAAAAAGTTGGCTTAAAGCTCAACATTCAGAAAACGAAGATCATGGCATCCAGTCCCATCACTTCATGGGAAATAAATGGGGAAACAGTGGAAACAGTGTCAGACTTGATTTTTTAGGCTCCAAAATCACTGCAGATGGTGACTGCAGCCATGAAATTAGAAGACGCTTACTCCTTGGAAGAAAAGTTATGTCCAACCTAGATAGTATTTTCAAAAGCAGAGACGTTACTTTGCCAACTAAGGACCGTCTAGTCAAGGCTATGGTTTTTCCTATGGTCCTGTATGGATGTGAGAGTTGGACTGTGAAGAAGGCTGATCGCCGAAGAATTGATGCTTTTGAAGTGTGGTGTTGGAGAAGACTCTTGAGAGTCCCTTGGACTGCAAGGAGATCCAACCAGTCCATTCTGAAGGAGATCAACCCTGGGATTTCTTTGAAGGAATGATGCTAAAGCTGAAACTCCAGTACTTTGGCCACCTCATGCACAGAGTTGACTCACTGGAAAAGACTCTGACGTTGGGAGGGATTGGGGGCAGAAGGAGAAGGGGACGACCGAGGATGAGATGGCTGGATGGCATCACGGACTCGATGGATGTGAGTCTGAGTGAATGTATGGATGTGAGAGTTGGACTGTGAAGAAGGCTGATCGCCGAAGAATTGATGCTTTTGAAGTGTGGTGTTGGAGAAGACTCTTGAGAGTCCCTTGGACTGCAAGGAGATCCAACCAGTCCATTCTGAAGGAGATCAACCCTGGGATTTCTTTGAAGGAATGATGCTAAAGCTGAAACTCCAGTACTTTGGCCACCTCATGCACAGAGTTGACTCACTGGAAAAGACTCTGACGTTGGGAGGGATTGGGGGCAGAAGGAGAAGGGGACGACCGAGGATGAGATGGCTGGATGGCATCACGGACTCGATGGATGTGAGTCTGAGTGAACTCCGAGAGATGGTAATGAACAGGGAGGCCTGGCGTGCTGCGATTCATGGGGTCGCAGAGAGTCAGACACGACAGAGCGACTGAACTGAACTGAAGAAGGTCTGGAGTAGGGGAGAGCAAGAGGGAGAAGGGCTGGAAATATGACACCAAAAGTTTCTTGCTGGGAATTTGCCTCTTCACATTATATCAGTGATGGAGCTGTTAAGCACTCCAACAATATGACATTATGGATGTTTCCTGATGTGAATTTGCTGGCATACTCAATTTCACTAATGTGTACACGATAGAGGAGACAGTCTTGATTGATGATTTATGGGCTGGACTGAAGAGGTGTGAGCACCAGTATAAACTTTTGATTATATGCTAAAGATTGTGTTACTTATTCCATTCATAAGATATAAGAAAGATACAAGGAAAAGCATATATCATTCTAATTATTTCCAGGCAGATTTCCTGTTGAGTCTACTCTTGATTGGAGAAAATGAGTAAAGAAGTAGTCAAATGGAATCATAAGACAGGATGTCTAAACTAGGAATTGAGAGCTATAGTCCTAGTATTTAGTAAAAATAAGTCTCTGGTTGATTGGCCTTGGCATTGTGGCGATAAAACAAGCATGAGATTTTTCCAGTGGTAAAAAGTTACTGTTTCACTTATGCTATTATAGTCAAGATAACAGTAAGACCAAAGCAAGTTTGCAGTATGCAGAAGCTTACTAGTGTTTTTAATTTTTATTTTTTATGTTTCTTCCAAAATCTTTTTTAACACATGTGATACATTAGATTTTATTAATACTTTTTTCTATTATGATTTATCATAGCCTAATGGACACAAGTTTGAGCAAACTCTGGGAGATAGTGAAGGACAGGAAAACCTGGTGTGCTGCGGTCCATGGGGTTGCAAAGAGTTAGACATGACTTAGCACTGAACAACAATTTATTTTTAATGCTGGTAAGAAAAATAACTTTCCAATAGCAATTTTATAGTGTGTAGGTTAGTGGGCAATGCTTTGTTGCAGAAATAAAACTCTGTGAACTGAGCTAATGAGCAGCTTTTTACTTTCCTGCAAGAATTTTAATGTTAGTAAAAATTCAGATTTTCTTTTGCTAAATGTGAATTACAGGACATGCCAATGAAACTACTTAAGAAGCCAGTGAGAAATCCATGACAGAGCTAACCACAAAGCTAAAAATAAACTTGGGCACCAATGTTTAAGCATAGTTTAAAGCTTTACAATAGTTGAACCCAGTTAGCTCATCTTATAAAGAACATGCTTATCTTCATTGTTCATTTTTCTGATTTTAC
This sequence comes from Cephalophus harveyi, assembly GCA_006410635.1. NCBI lineage: Eukaryota > Metazoa > Chordata > Mammalia > Artiodactyla > Bovidae > Cephalophus > Cephalophus harveyi. Next base: position 75,896 of record SJYT01015188.1, on the reverse strand, counting down.
TTTCATTGTTTGAAATAATGCAGTTTATGGAAGTATTTGCTGTTCCTTTGAGGAAAATCTTTCACCACTTGTAGGGTTTTTCTACTTAGACTTCAATCTTTTGGGCTCTATTAACCTTTAAACATTGACTGTGCAGATTTGTTTTGCAGTCATGATGGGCAGTTTCCAAAGCCCTTAATTCCTTGCTCTTATCCGCATAGCATCTTTCAGTTTTCAACAGGCTTTCAAATTCACTGTTTCATGTTGCCTTCATCAAAATCTGTGTTGTAAGCAAAAGAGTTAAGATAATCTCCATTTTATTAGTAAGGAAGCTGGGATTCCATGGGGTTAATCAACTGGTCATTATCAAATATAGGTTTTGAACCAAAACAATTTCACTTCTTGTCCATTTCTCATACCTTTTGTCTTCTGTGTACAATTAGAAATAAGAAATTAATAGATATCAGACAAGAACAAATCTGACTCCATACTGGATCTGTTCCTTCAGCTCTAAACTTTCTGCTCTGTTGATTTTTGCAAAAGACTGTTGGCTATAGCCTGAAATATACATAATAGCCCTTTCTCAAGTCTCTGTCTCCCATGCGTGACCTTTAAAGTTATCACTCTTTTCACTCAAATAGAAATAAAAAGTAGCAGAACCTAAATTAAACTTTGTCTTGTTGGAGGTTTACAGGAACATCCTGATGAGACCTACGTGGACAGCTGCTTTGTTGTTGTTGTTCAGTTGCTAAGTTGTGTACAACTCTTTTTGACCCCGTGGAATAGAGCACATCAGGTTTCCCTAATCCTTCACTGTCTCCCAGAGTTTGCTCAAACTCATGTCCATTGAGTCTTTGATGCCATCCAATCATCTCATCCTCTGTCCCTCCCTTCTCCTCCTGCCTTCAATCTTTCCCAGCATCAGGGTCTTTTCCAATGACTCAGCTCTTCACATCAAGTGGCCAAAGTATTGGATCTTCAGCTTCAGCAACAGTCCTTCTAGTCAATATTCAGGGTTAATTTCCTTTAGGATTGACTGGTTTGACCTCCTTGCTCTCCAAGGGACTCTCAAGAGTCATCTCCAGCACCACAGCTCAAAAGCATCAATTCTTTGGTGCTCAGCCTTCTTTATGATCCAACTTTCACACCCACACACGATTACTGGAAAAACCATACTTTGACTATATGGACCTTTCTCGGCAAAGTGATGTCTCTTCATTTTAATACACTGTCTAGGTTTGTGATAACTTTTCTTCTAAAGAGCCAGTGTCTGTTCATTTCATGCCTTCAGTCACTGTCAGCAGTAATTTTGGAGCCCAAGAAAATAAAATCTACCACTGTTTCCACTTTTTCCCCGTCTATTTGCCATGAAGTTATGGAACTGGATGCCATGATCTTAGTTTTTGAATGTTAAGGGAAGCCCCAGACAGCTGCTAGAACAAAAGATTAAATCATCCCCTCCAGGGTCTGGCTGGCTTCAAGAAGTTTGCAACAACTAGTCAGCCACTCTACCCGCTCCCACCGTTTTAATATAAAAGAAACCTGAATTGTAAATCAAGTAAAATGGTTCTTTGGGATGCTATTCCACAACCTCAGTTGGTTAGCTTTCTGAATAAAGCCGCTATTCCTTGCTCCAACATCTTGTCTTTTGATTTACTGTCATGTCATGTGGCAAGCAGCATGAGCTTGCACTTGGTAACAATAATGAAATAAGTAAGGTTAAATTGCCCTGGCATTTCATAAAGCTTTAGCAATCATCAACAGAATGAATTCAAATTATTTGGGAATTCTCCATGGGTCTAGAATTGTGGAAACCTCCCTTATATCTGATAAGGTGCTAGGGGCTTTTTTGACATCCTTATTTTATGTAACTATCCAGTACTGGTGTTCTAGACTAAAGATGATGTAAATTCAGGTAACATGGCAGACAGGTTTGCAATTTCTCCAGATAGCTCTATATGAAGCCCCAGCTGGGCTGAATGTTCCACTCCACCACCATGTTGGTGCAGTGAGCAATGTGGATTAAACTCTGTCCCTCAAGAATACATGCCAACTCAGAACCTCAGAATGTGACCTTATTTGGAAATAACGTTTTCTCAGATGAATTTAATTAAAAGTGTTGAGATTAAATCCTATTGAATTAGCGAAAGTCACTCATCGTATCCAACTCTTTGTGACCCCATGGACTGTAGCCTGCCAGGCTCCTCTGTCCATGGAATTCTCTAGACCAGAATACTGGAGTGGATAGCCGTTCCCTTCTCCAGGGGATCTTACCAGCCCAGGGATCGAACCCACGTCTCCCGCATTGCAAGCAAATCCTTTATTGACTAAGCCACCAGGGAAGCCTCATTGAATTTAGGGAAGGCCCCAAATTCGATGTTTGGTTTCCTTAGGAAAAGAGAGCACAAAGGGAGACACGCACAATGTCAGTGGCTATGTGAAGATGGTTGCATAGAATAGAGTGATGGAGCCTCAAGCCCAGGAATTTGAAGATTGCTGCTGCTGCTAAGTCGCTTTGGTCGTGTCCAACTCTGTGCGACCCCATAGATGACAGCCCACCAGGCTCCCCTGTCCCTGGGATTCTCTAGGCAAGAACACTGGAGTGGGCTGCCATTTCCTTGTCCAATGCATGAAAGTGAAAAGTGAAAGTGAAGTTGCTCAGTCGTGTTCGACTCTTAGTGACCCCATGGACTGCAGCCCACCAGGCTCCTCCATCCATGGGACTCTCCAGGCAAGAGTACTGGAGTGGGGTGCCATAGCCTTCTCCTTTGAAGATTGCTAGGAGAGTCCAAACGCTAGAAAGGAAGAGTCTTCCCTAGAGCAACAGGAAGCATGGCCTTGCTGGCATCTTTTTTTTTTTTTTTCCCTGCTGGTATCTTGACTTTTGACTTCTAGCTCCCCTAACTGTAAAAGCATAAATTCCTATTGTTTTGAACCACCAACTTTATAGTAATTTGCTGTGGCAACCCTCATAAATTAACACAGTGGACAAAAATATTATGAACACCCTTTCTGGTGCCTAGTTTTATTGAAGGTACCCCAGGTCCAGCCTACTGTGTTAGCTGAGAATCTACCTTTGGCCTTGTCTGGGCATTGAAAGTACAAACAGACATATCTGGTCAAGCATTTCCCAGGAATTGTTATGGTTTCAATGCACTCTCATTACTTTAGGCTTAGGTCCTTCCATATTCATGTCACCTGCCAGTTCATCTCTTTGTTTTGAGACCAGCAGTATATTTCTGTTCTTGCTTTTTTTTTTTTGGTCACATTCCATCCAAGATTTCTGTGTGTTCATATGCTAGACTCTGGGACACAAGCAAAAGTTCTACCAACTCTCCTGCCCCACCTCTCCTACCACCTTGTCTTTCACTTATCATGTATCCTGGCTAGATATCTCTAAGTTAAAAAAAAAAAAAATCCCACTTTAGACAAGGGGTTACATACAATACAGTTAGTATAGGAATGTGATTTATTCTTTTCTTGGAAGAGAATAAAAGGATACTTTCTGGAGAGTCATTTTCTCTTGATGACCTAACAGGGTTTTCCTTTGCAATAAAATTTCTTAATTTTCACAATGTTCTAAAATAATCTGAAGCATATTTTACAAAGGCACAGCTCATAGTCTCTTAAAAAAGCATTTTTATTTGAGAACTTTGAAACACTTTAAAGGACTGTGGCATATGTTTGAATGTCACAGTAACAGTGAATATTTACTGTTAATATTTATGCTATCTGCATGTTTAGTATCTACTGTCTATATTTTTTTAGAGCACAAGCATCAGGTCTCCTACTTTTGGTTTCTTGAATTAAAGGAGGGATATTGTTGTATTTCACTTTATTTTTCTCCTTTCCCAAGTTTCTTATCTGTGGAAAGCCAATACAGAAAAATTTGAACTAAATGTTGTAGAGCAATTGTGTTAATGAAAGCATTTGTTTTCATTTATTTTATTTGCACATACCTAATGAGTTATGCAGCAGCTATACATTTATAATTCCAATGAATGGATATCAAAAATAAACACAGAAATAGACTTCAGTTAGAAACCAGAATTTTCAGTTAAAGAAAATTATATAAACTACACAAATAGACAGGAAATTCCAGCTCTGTGAGGTTTCCTGGCACCAGTATATCATCACTTACTTTTAGTTTGACATCATTTGCTACTTAATATCCTCAATTCAGTTCAGTTGCTCAGTCATGTCCAACTCTTTGCGACCCCATGAATAGCAGCATGCCAGGCCTCCTTGTCCATCATCAACTCCCAGAGTTCACTCAGATTCACGTCCATCGAGTCAGTAATGCCATCCAGCCATCTCATCCTCTGTCATCTCCTTCTCCTCCTGCCCCCAACCCCTCCCAGCATCAGAGTTTTTTCCAATGAGTCAACTCTTCGCATGAGGTGGTCAAAGTACTGGAGTTTCAGCTTTAGCATCATTCCTTCCAAAGAAACCCCAGGGTTGATCTCCTTCAGAATGGACTGGTTGGATCTCCTTGAAGTCCAAGGGACTCTCAAGAGTCTTCTCCAACACCACAGTTCAAAAGCATCAATTCTTCAGCGCTCAGCTTTCTTCACAGTCCAACTCTCACATCCATACATGACCACAGGAACTTTTCTGTAATTTGGAGTAGTACAATATTGCATTTACTAATGTTGGTAGAGTTTGAATATGGCCCACTGAGCTATATGGGTTAGAGCAGAAAAATGTTAATTTTAAAATGTTATGATATGGTAACATTTATTTAATTTGTATAAAGGAGTTAATAAAGTACAAACAATCTTTCATATTGTTACATGGAAATAGCAAAATCCATGGACACTATGATCCAGTGGACCACAGAAGAAGCAAGACAATTTCAGAAAGAAAAAAAAAAAATCTACTTCTGCTTAATTGACTATGCCAAAGCCTTGGACTGTGTGGATCACAACAAACTGTGGAAAATTGTTAAAGAGATGCCTCATCTGCCTCCTGAGAAATCTTTATCCAAGTCAAGAAGCAACAGCTAGAACCAGAGATGGAACAATAGACTGGTTTCAAATTGGGAAAGGAGTACATCAAGGCTGTATTTTTTCACCCAGCTTATTTAACTTATATGCAGAGTACATTATGCGAAATTCTAGGGTGAATGAGCACAAGCTGGAATCAAGATTGCCAGGAAAAATATCAGTAACATCAGATATGCAAATGATACCACCTTTGTGGCAGAAAATGAAAAGGAACTAAAGAGACTCTTGATGAAAGTGAAAGAGGAGAGTGAAAAATCTGGCTTAAAACTCAATATTCAAAAAACTAAGATCTTGGCATCCGGTCCCATCACTTTATGGCAAATAGATGGGCAAACAATGGAAACAGTGACAGACTTTATTTTCTTGGGCTCCAAGACCACTGCAGATGGGGACTGCAGCTGTGAAATTAACAGACGCTTGCTCCTTGGAAGAAAAGCTATGACAAACCAGACAGCGTATTAAAAAGCAGAGACATCACTTTGCTGAAAAAGGCCCATCTAGGCAAAGCTATGGTTTTTCGAGTGATCGTGTATGGAAATGAGAGTTGAACCATAAAGAAGGCTGAGCACCAAAGAATTGATGGTTTTGGACTGTGGTGTTGGAGAAGACTCTTGAGAGTCCCTTGGACTGCAAGGAGATCCAACCAGTCAATCCTAATGGAAACCAGTCCTGAATATCCTTTGGAAGATTGATGCTGAAGCTCCAATACTCTGTCCACCTTATGCAAAGAGCTGACTCTTTAGAAAAGACCCTGATGCTGGGAAAGATGGAAGGCAGGAGGAGAAGGGGATGACAGAGGATGAGATGGTTGGATGGCATCACTGTCTCAGTGCATGAGTTTGAACAGGCTCTGGAAGATAGCTAAAGACAGGGAGTCCTGTCGTGCTGCAGTACATGGGGTTGCAGAGTCAGACATGACTGAGTGACTGCAAAACAACAACCATACATAGCAAAGTCAGTGCTAATAACTTTGAACATATTTAAATTTTTTATCTTCCAGTATATTTTGATATGTTACAAAATTCAAAATATTAATTGTGAACCTCCACTTTCAGCTCCTACGTGCAAAGAGCTTAAAAGTCATAATTAATATCTTTACAATAAGACAAAGTGAGCTAACCAAAAAGTAATAAATTTTCTCAGACCCATCAGAAAACTGAGATTGTAGGATAAATGGCACTGCCAGACTCAGAATGACATGAAAACCCACAGGGACAACTGAACTCTATGTGCCTAGAGCTGAAGTAACTGGAGTCATAAACTAACAATACTTTAAATTTGACAAATGGGTGGGAGCTTAGTGTGAACTATCACTACAGTCAGAAAGGAGGTTGCAATCAAATAGGGATCCCTGCACTTTTGTGGGATTAATCCTATCAAGTTCTTATAGTAACGATTCATGTAATAACTCCTCATGGGGCTAGTCAGGAGCAAGTACTAGTCATTATGAAATACAAACAGAGCATTCTCCATAAGAAAAGTCAACTCTTCAGGAAAAATACTGCATCAAAGTCATTTTTATTCTAGCTTGCAGAAGGATGATGCTGCTACTCCAGCAACTTGCCTCTCCATCTTAGCAAAAAGTAGTGAAAATGTAATACTACTAGAGATACATTTGTGAATGTCAATGCTGGAAACACAGACTGGCTGAAATATTGAAATTTAACTCTCATATTATAAATAATTCCCTCACATGCACTTTACTATGAGCCAAATAAGACTCATATAAAAAGGGTAGATATCAAGATAAAGATGATGTAAAGAAGAGCTCAGTTTCTTACTGTATGCCACATGGGATTCTACTTCTGGGCTTGTCCAGGCATTAAAAGTCCAGATATAGATATGTCTTGCTGTACAACTTCCTTGAGTTATTTTGACATCAACTCACTCATTCCTCTAGATGTGAAGTTCCTCCTCGTATCTGGTATCTTCAAATTTCATCTCTTTGTTTGGAGACAAAATATACGTTTGTATCTTTTTTTTATCATATCCTATCAAAGTCAAACTCAAAGGAAACAGAAGCAAGGAAACTAATGGACATTAAAGCCTGATGTCTGTATCTACAGAAAGCATTAAATACAAAAAAGTTTCCTAGCCAAATTAGCATGGAAAAATAATGGATTGAAAAATAAATAGAACAGGACATTCAATGATTGTGTGATAATTCCAAAAAAATTCAACATGTGCCCAAGAAGTTTCTAAAATTAATCATAGACACAAAACCACAGTTCCAGGAAAGTGAGAGGACACCAATAAAGATAAATACCCAAAAGAACCTCAGTTAGCATATAAAACAACCTTCAGAAAACCAAAGGACAAAGAGATGATCTTAAAAGAATCTGAAGAAAGAATCTTACATACAGAGAAACAGGGATAAGAATTAGAGTAGACATATTATAGTTAAACATGGGAGCAAGAATAGAGTGGATTAGAATAGTTGATGTGTTGAAAAAAGGAAACAACCTAGATTTCTATGCCAAGTGAAAGTATTCATTGAAAGTAAAGGAGAAATACAGACTTTCTCACAAAAAAATAGGAACTCCACTGGCAGCAGACTCGCCTTGCAAGAAATGTGAAAAGTTCATTAGGGAGAAGAAAATTGAAGTAGGTCAAAACTCAGATCTACATAAAGAAAGGAAGATTACTGAAGAATAAATGATGAAACTAAAGCATAATTATGCTTTTTTCTTTTAATTCATCTAAAAGATAATGCTTGGATAAGTGAAATAATAGTAATGTCATAAAGGATAGAAGCGAATAAGTTAGAATACTCTGTTTCCTACACAACACATGAAGAGGTACAGTATTATCAGAAGATGAACTTATTGTACTCAAAAATGCATATTGAAACTCTAAGGAAAACACTGAAACATTTTTTTATATATTAAGAGAGTAGTTAAAAAGAAGTCATTTGCAAAGCTCCATTAAAACCAGAGAAGAAGAAAAAGAAAACAAAAAACCAACACAATGAACAGGAAATTGTTACAAACATGAGATATCAATTCAAATATAATGATAATCACTATAAATGTGAACTAAGTATTCTAATTTCAAAATATTAAGAGATGATACTAGATTAAAAGGATTTACATAAGGAATAATGATTTTAAAAAGAAGGGCAATGATATGTTGTCTTAGGAAATCCATTCTAAATAAAAAGACTGATAGGTTAAAAAAATGGGTAAAGATCTTGTTAACAGGATGCAAAGAAAGCAAGAGTAGCTCTATAAGTTTCATACAAGGTAGACTGCAGAAAAAAATATTTTTCAGGAATAAGCAAACTTTTTTCATAATGATAAAAGAGTCAGTCCTCAAGAAGTGAGTCTCAAAATATGTGATGCCAAAATTGTGAAAACTGAAGGAACAGACAAAACCACAATTGTAGTTTGAGACTTCAGCACCATCTTTCAGTACTTAATAGATCAAGAAATCAGGAGATCAGCAAAACATAGTTGACAGTGCTATTAACTCGATCCAATAGATCTTTATAAAATACTCTATCAGCAATAATAGGATATATATTCTTCTCAGGCTCAGATGGTACAGTCACCAAGATAAATTAAATTTTCAATGTAAAACACTTGAATAAATTTAAAAGAATACAAGTCACGTAAAGCATGCTCTCAAATGACAATGTATTTAAATTACAAATTAATAAAGTAAAACTATCCCTGGTGGCACAAATGGTAAAAAATCTCTCTGTAATGCAGGAGACTGAGGTTGGATGCCTGGGTCTGGAAGATCCCCTGGAGAAGGAAATGGCAACCCACTCCAGTATTCTTGCCTGGAAAATTCCATGGATAGAGGAGCCTGGTGGTTACAGTCCACAGGGTGGCAAAGAGAGGGACATGACTGAGTGACTAACACTTTCACTTTCAATGGATTACAGTTTCAGTCAGAGACTTCCAATGTCTACTATGTTTATTCAAGCAAATTCAGGCATTGACAAGAAGTTTGGAAATAGTCTATTAGAAGTAAATTCAGAATGGAGAGCCTCCCAGAAAGGAGGGCGTTCTAAAGGAATATAGAATGATGGTTTAAGTCATGAAGTTATAGTTTTGAGAAAATAATAGTTTCCTGAGAACAGTTTTGGAACCTGTTAGATACAACTGTCCTTAATACATGTCTTTAACCTACAGATAAAAGAAGTGAGACAGGAAGGGGAATAAAATGGAAAAATAATTTAGGGAGAAGGAAGACAGGTGAGAAGAGATAGGAAAAGAGGAAAGGAGACATATATGAGTCAAAATACTATAGACCTATTTTGCTGAATTCTAACCATTGGTGCCTAAACAGCAAGGTCCAAGAAAGTGTTTAGAGTAATATAAAGGCAAGGGGATAATTATCTCTAGACAACCACATGGTTTTAATACCACAAAGCAAAAAATTCCTGTGGGGAAGGAAGGAAATGGTAACTCACTCTTGCAATATGGATGTTGATATGAATTAATGTATCGCTTCAGCTGAAATCCTCACTATTTTTACCTCCCACTCTTTTCTCAACCACTGAAACCACTCTTGCCACTGCTGCCAACAACTACCTCCATCTTGCCAAATCCAATATTTAAGTCTCAGTATTCATCTTACCCTACTCTGCAGAAGCAACTGAAGAAATTGATCACATCTTCTTTCTCAAAACGCTTCTTTGCTTTACTTTTAGGATATTACATTTACTTGGAATTTATTCTACCTCCAGCTATGCCTTTCTCACCTTCATTTGATAATTTTGATATTTTCCTACCTTTCCCCCTAGGTGTTGACCTAATACATTCAACTAGGTGTTTAACATATTTCTATTTGGATGTGTAAAAAGGATATCAAATTTAACATGTCTAAAACATTATGATTTCCTCTCCCACTGCTTTCTCCATCTCAGCAAATGGTCAGTCAGTAAAGCCAAAAACTCTCTGACAGTTATTAGCTATTAGTTTTTACCTTTTGCAGGCCACACTATCTGAAACTATCATCAGCTCCACTTTATAAATTGATCCAAGAGGCAACCAGTTCTTGTTACCTTTATTGGTCCATCTTTATTCAAGCCACATTATCTCTCCCTTAGTGATGCAATGGTTTTCTTATCTATCTGCTTTTGTTCTTTCTTGTTGTTCAGTCATTAAGTTATGTCCAACTTTTTGCAACCCCACAGACTGCAGTATATTAGGCTTCCCTGTCCTTCGCTGTCTCTTGGGGTTTGTTCAAACTCACGTCCATTGTGTCAGTAATACTATCTAACCATTTCATCTTCTACAGCCCCCTTCTCCTTTTGCCTTCAGTCTTTCCCAGCATCAGGATCTTTTCCAATGAGTGCTCTTCACATCAGGTGGCCAAAGTATTGGAGCTTCAGCATCAGTCCTTGCAATGAATGTTCAGGGTTGATTTCCTTTAGAATTGACTAGTTTGATCTCCTTGCTGTCCAAGGGACTCTCAAGAGTCTTCTCCAGCACCAGTTTGAAAGCATCAGTTCTTCAGTGCTGTTTTCGTTATGACCCAAATCTCACATCTGTACATGACTGTTGGAAAAACCATAGCTTTGACTATATGGACCTTTGTCAACAAAGTGATGTTCTTTGTAGTCAGCTGTATATTTTCCAAAAAGCAATAAGATGATTTTTTAAAGCATAAGAGATTATGTCTCGTCTTTCTTCAAAATTCTCCAACAGGATTTCTGGTTCCACTTGTAAAGATCTTGAAAGGTAATATTCCATTCTATCAACAAGTAAAAGTTAAACAGACTGAAAAAAAAATTCTTGCATGCATAAGATAGGGGAGGATGCAGGGCAAACTGCTGCCTTCATGAGTAGAGAGAAAGATATGCAAATGTGTTATTACTGCTTATCTGAAAAGATATTCAAGAGCATAAACTGCTTTGGGAATCAAGGCAAGAGGAAGATAATCTGAACTATAATTTAAAAAATGCTCAAGTTTCATGGGTGGGCAGCTCAGTGTTAAAAACTACAAGAGAAACCAGTCATAACGGTGGTTTCACAATATTGTAATATGTACTCCCAGTACACCAAGATTCCCATAGTAAATAGCTAAGAAAAATCCCTTATTTCTATAAGAAGAGGGCAATAACCACTTTAATATAAAGCACAAGGCTCTTTTTATCAAGTCCTTCCCTCAGGGAAAACTAGTTAACCAAATTTAAACTGTTGGGATATTATCATAGGCTTACTGACCTGGAGCCATGCTGTTCCAACTAAGGGAAGGAAAAACAGTCAAAAGAACATTAAGAAATTTGTGAAGTTCATAGTTCAGAGGCATCATCTCATTAAAAGACTAAAATCATAAAACCATAGAATGCTTCCTTTTCCCAAAACTTTACCACAATACTACTATATACAGAAACTTATTTTACCCAGTACCTCATATTCACCTTTCAAAAAAATTTCAAGGATCAACAAAAACAAAACACAATTTAAAGAGACTGAACAAGCGTTAGTTAATAGCAGACATGTTAAGGATGTTGCAATTTGTCAGATGGGAAATTTAAAACATTATGACTAATATGCTAAGAGCTGAAATGGTTAAAGTAGACAGCATTCAAGAACAGATGAGCAAGGTAAGCAGAAAGAGGGTAACCCTTAAAAATAGTAAAAAAGAAATACTTGAGATGAAAAATGTAGCAGAAATGAAGAATTCCTTCAATAGCTTGTTCATAGACTTGACATGATTGAGGAAGTCTCAGATTTAGAAGATATATCAACAGGATTATTGAAAATTGAAAAATCAAAAAGAACAAAAACAAAACAAAAACCCAGAATGTCCAAGGACTGGGATAAAACCAAAAGATGTAACATATATAGAGGGAATACCAGAAGGAGAAGAAAGAGAAAAGGGGACAAAAAGAATATTTCAACCTATAATGACAGAATTTCCCCAAAGTAATGTCTAACAGCAAATCACAGATCCACGAAGCTCAGAGACAGTAAGCAGGATAAATGCAAAAAAATAAAAAGTGAAAGTGAAGTCGCTCAGTCGTATCTGACTCTTTGTGATCTGATGGACTGTAGTCTATCAGACTTCTCTGTCCATGGGATTTTCCAAGCAAGAGTACTGGAGTGGGTTGCCATTTCCTTCTTCAAAAAAAAAAAAAAGCATACAGAATTCAGACAAGCAAAAATAACCAGAAAAGAATCTTTATATATTATTTCAAACTGCAAAATAAATGAAAATCTAAAAAACACATATGTGAATTACATATACCTTTCAAAGACAACGCTACAAAAAGATCCAGTGAAATATCTGAAGTGTTGAGAGAAAAAAATAAACAGCAACTTACAATTCTATACCCTGGCAGATTACTCTTCAAGAGTGAATGAGAAAGATTTTCTAAGGCCAAAACAATTGAGGAAATTTGTTGGTAGCATACCTGTTTTCCAAGAAATGTTATAAAAAAATCCTTTAGAAAAATGAAAATATTATACACTACAGAAACTCAGTAGTGTATATACAGAAACTCACATCTACATAAAGCAATAACATTGAGGAAGGGATAAGTAAAATAAAAGCTTTAAATTTTCTCTTATTTGATCTAATAGATAACACTTTCTTCAAGTAATACCAACCATGTATTTAATTACGTATGCTTATATTTCATCTATTATCTATTGATCTATCTATGCTTACACATGCTTATATGCTGTCTCTTATACACATCTAGATGTGTATAAGAGACAGGTCATTAAGTTATGTCCAACTTTTTGCAACCCCACAGACTGCAGTATATTAGGCTTCCCTGTCCTTCGCTGTCTCTTGGGGTTTGTTCAAACTCACGTCCATTGTGTCAGTAATACTATCTAACCATTTCATCTTCTACAGCCCCCTTCTCCTTTTGCCTTCAGTCTTTCCCAGCATCAGGATCTTTTCCAATGAGTGCTCTTCACATCAGGTGGCCAAAGTATTGGATAAAATAGTCAATTAAAACCATGAAAAGGAAGTAAAAGATTGGAAGACAAAATAGGAACAAAGGAAAAGGGCAACAAATAGAAAATAGTAATGAATATGGTAATATTAATATAATGTTACCAATAGTCATTTTGAGTATGCCAGACTCAGAGAGTCAAAGGAGAGAGAACTGGATAAAGGCTGTCTAAAATAAAAGGAAAAAATTCCAGTTATAAGATAAATTAGTGCTAAATATGCAATGTGCAGCATTAGTATAATTAATACTATTACATGTTATATACAGTTAGAAATTTAAGAGACTTAACCCTACTACTTCTCATCACAAGGAAAAAATTTTTCCCTTTATTTTGGGTCTATATGAGAAAATGGATGTTCAATAACTTATGGTGGTAATCATCTGCATGACGTATGTAAGTGAAACCATTATTTGTACACCTTAAACTTATACAGTGCTGTATATTCATTATATTTCAATAGAACTGGAAGTGAAGAACAAAACTAAATGAACATTGGTGAAATTCATGAAAACAAACAAAATATGTGCAAATAAGTAACATATTGCAGACTGTTTTCCATACCTGCATGGTATATTTCCCCTATGACCTCATTATATATTGCAACCATAATCTGAGAAATTTGCTTTCAAATAAGTGACTTTATGCTAGTTAATAGTGAGCACAAGAAATTTTTTGTGTCCTAATATTCATCTTTTAATATTTTTGACTCTGGGTAAAATTATAATCTATAAACTTTTCCAATATGCTAAAAGTATAACCCTGCAATTTTTTCTTAAGGAAAATTAAGTCTAGTGATTGATAAAGCATTCATAACTAAAATAAATATATTTAATATATCCACAAACTGTTTTGTTGTCATTTCTTTATGGCTATTTAAATTTGCATACACAAAACCAATGTTTTGGTAACAGCACCAAGTGTTTCATATGTAAGACATTATGCGCAGTATGTTTCCTGTTATTTTGCATAGTATTATTCTTTGTGAAATAAGGTTTTGGCCTCAGGAGGAATATTGCAATTGAATGCACAGCAATATATTTTTGGTATGGAGCCATGGTACTGCACTTTAATTTTTTTTTTTTAAGTTACCTTTGGCAGTGAAGTGAAGAGAGCTAAGGTAAGAGAGAGACAGACAGAGGCAGAGAGAGAGAGGTAAAAAAAAGAAGAAATGGGAATAAATTGTGGAGAATATGAATGTCATAATTGTATCTTTAAAATCTGAGAGCTAATTTGTTAATATATAAAATAAAACAACTTTCTTAAAAAACAAAGTTGTTTATTCTTCATAAATCACCTATAGTTTATATAGATTTAGACCATAGAGCAAGCTTACAGGGAATGATGAAAAAAAATTATTGCTTTTTTGTGAGGCAATTCCACCTTTGTTATTTATTTTATAGTGAATATAGACCAAATAGCTCTTTTCAAATTTTAGTTTGCCTTAATAGCAAAAAGCTATCACTATCAGTTAAGAAATTATAGATTACTATATTTTCTTTTCCCAATCCCCTTATACTGTCTCTTATACACATCTAAACTGAGATTGTAGGATAAATGGCACTGCCAGACTCAGAATGACATGAAAACCCACAGGGACAACTGAACTCTATGTGCCTAGAGCTGAAGTAACTGGAGTCATAAACTAACAATACTTTAAATTTGACAAATGGGTGGGAGCTTAGTGTGAACTATCACTACAGTCAGAAAGGAGGTTGCAATCAAATAGGGATCCCTGCACTTTTGTGGGATTAATCCTATCAAGTTCTTATAGTAACGATTCATGTAATAACTCCTCATGGGGCTAGTCAGGAGCAAGTACTAGTCATTATGAAATACAAACAGAGCATTCTCCATAAGAAAAGTCAACTCTTCAGGAAAAATACTGCATCAAAGTCATTTTTATTCTAGCTTGCAGAAGGATGATGCTGCTACTCCAGCAACTTGCCTCTCCATCTTAGCAAAAAGTAGTGAAAATGTAATACTACTAGAGATACATTTGTGAATGTCAATGCTGGAAACACAGACTGGCTGAAATATTGAAATTTAACTCTCATATTATAAATAATTCCCTCACATGCACTTTACTATGAGCCAAATAAGACTCATATAAAAAGGGTAGATATCAAGATAAAGATGATGTAAAGAAGAGCTCAGTTTCTTACTGTATGCCACATGGGATTCTACTTCTGGGCTTGTCCAGGCATTAAAAGTCCAGATATAGATATGTCTTGCTGTACAACTTCCTTGAGTTATTTTGACATCAACTCACTCATTCCTCTAGATGTGAAGTTCCTCCTCGTATCTGGTATCTTCAAATTTCATCTCTTTGTTTGGAGACAAAATATACGTTTGTATCTTTTTTTTATCATATCCTATCAAAGTCAAACTCAAAGGAAACAGAAGCAAGGAAACTAATGGACATTAAAGCCTGATGTCTGTATCTACAGAAAGCATTAAATACAAAAAAGTTTCCTAGCCAAATTAGCATGGAAAAATAATGGATTGAAAAATAAATAGAACAGGACATTCAATGATTGTGTGATAATTCCAAAAAAATTCAACATGTGCCCAAGAAGTTTCTAAAATTAATCATAGACACAAAACCTTTCAAATATAAAATTTACATTAACATGTATGTACATATCAGTATGGCATAACATTTCTCTTCATAATTATCTTTCTGTCCTATTAGTTGTCATGTTTACCTGTTCCCAATCTCTGGTAAATTACTCTGTGTTTAGTAATGATGAAATAATTGAACAAAAATTTGATGAATAAACATGTACCAAGCAAAAGAGTCAAAATCCTTTAGCTAATTGACTTAAATTTCAAAATATTTTGAACATATCTGATTGCATATATGCATAGAAATCTGACAAAATGACTTTTATAAATGTTTTAAATGCCTCAAAATTTTGACATATTTCAACAAGTAAGTAGGGTACATGATTCTACTCTTGCTTTATACAAGAGTGACACAGGTGCATTGACTAGTAAAAATAAATAGGGCCTGAGTGCATTTTGCAAAATAGTCAATAACCATTCCACTTGTTTGTGAAAGGGTACATTTCCAGATTGGATTTTCCATATATCTGCAAATACCCACTGAAAATATGTTGTACTCTTCTCCCAATATATTTGCAATATCTGCATTTTCTTTAGTTTCAATTTTTAACAGACTCCTATTGCTTGCATATGAATTTTTGAAAGTCAATGGAAGCTTTGCATGTGGGAATGATTCACAGTGTGTGGAAAGAGATGAGAATTGCAAATGTGGTTCTAAAACATCATAAAAACATACTTATTCAAAAATTTAAACAACTAAGCTTAGAGTTGATATATAATGTCAATGCATTTATATTCCAAAACCTCAAACATGACTTGATTCTTTGTTTTGCTTAGGGTTATTTTTTTCTAATACCTTAAACATATGAAATCGTAAATGCCAGCAACAACTTCAGTGAACTCCTATGTCCTCCTTATTTATGAGACTGCACAAGCAGCAATATTTTAATTCCATCACACGTACTTCAATCCTGTTTTACTTCCAAATATCTAAGCATTTCTTCTCCTATACCTACAATTTTTCCACTGTGTTCTGTTACTACATCTATCTTGAACATTCCACTCTTGCCCTTTTTTCCTTTTTTTAAAGTTATTCTTCAATCTGTCTTTTTTTTTTTAACATATATAGAAAACCTCTTTGATGGTATCAGTAATCACTACCTCTGAAAGCTCTTACCCCATTTTCTTGAACCTACTCCAATCAGACTCTCAACCCCAACCATTCACTTGTCATGAACAAAGTCTCCAGTGAACTCCACAGTACTAGGTTCTCATTTAATCAACATTACTTGACTTAGTTCGTCGCTCACTCTACCTTGAAACACTTCTTTACTTGCCTTATCTTTTCAACATTTTTTCACCATGCTTTGGTCTTTCTGTTTACTCTTTCCTGTACCATCCTGGTCTCTACATAATGTGCCCCCAGGCTCAGTCATTAATGTTCCTCTTCATCTTTTTAGTTTTTCTATCCAGAGTTATTCTCTGATGGATCTCATACAATCTTTGAACTTTAAACATTGTTTAAAACAGATGAGTACTAAACTTTATTTCTGGCCTCAATCTCTCCCATCACCTACAGATTTGTAGAGCTAACTGTCATGTGGTTATCTCAAAATGAATAGCTCAAAATTGAGCTCCTGGTCTTCCTTACAATCACCTCCTAAAGACTTTCACTTCTCTCATTTTTCTCATTTCATGTAGGTGGATAACACCATTCTTCCACATGTTCCAGCCCTAATTCTTAAGAACCATCATGCTGCTGCTGCTGCTGCTAAGTCGCCTCAGTCGTGTCCGACTCTGTGCGACCCCACAGATGGCAGCCCACTGGGCTCCATCATCCCTGGGATTCTCCAGGCAAGAACACTGGAGTGGGTTGCCATTTCCTTCTCCAGTGCATGAAAGTGAAAAGTGAAAGTGAAGTCGCTCAGTCGTGTCTGACTCAGCGACCCCATGGACTGCAGCCTACAGGCTCCTCCGTCCATGGGAGTTTCCAGGCAAGAGTACTGGATTGGGATGCCATTGCCTTCTCCGAAGAACCATCATGAGCTCATACTATTAACAATATCAGAGCTCTATCTTCACACAGTATCCATAAAGGTGCTACTTCAAGTCACCATCATCTCTTGCTTTGATGCTTTTATGTATTTATTTATTTGCCTGCGTTGGGTCTTAGTTACAGCATATGGGATCTAGTCCCTTAACCAGAGATAGAACCCTACGTTGGGAGCTTGAAGGCTTAGCCACTGGACCACCAGGGACGTACTTCTTGCTTTAAATTTTATCATTGACTCCTTACTGGTTTTCCTGATCACATGATTGCTATCCATCAATCTATTCTCCACACAACCATGAGTTATCCTGTTAAAAATTTAAAATATATATATATTTTTTTCTTCTCATCAGAAATGTCCAACGTTTGACATCCTTACAAAGGCCAGACAGGATCCACATGCCAGAGCAATTCAGGAACCTCAGAGACCTGGTGTCTTGTTACTCTTATATCTGCTCACTCCTCAGTTCAGTTCAGTTTAGTTCATTCAGTCGCTCAGTCGTGTCTGACTCTTCGCAACCCCATGAATCGCAGCACGCCAGGCCTCCCTGTCCATCACCATCTCCAGGAGTTCACTCAGACTCACGTCCATCGAGTCCGTGATGCCATCCAGCCATCTCATCCTCGGTCGTCCCCTTCTCCTCCTGCCCCCAATCCCTCCCAGCATCAGAGTCTTTTCCATTGAGTCAACTCTTCGCATGAGGTGGCCAAAGTACTGGAGTTTCAGCTTTAGCATCATTCCTTCCAAAGAAATCCCAGGGCTGATCCCCTTCAGAATGGACTGGTTGGATCTCCTTGCAGTCCAAGGGACTCTCAGGAGTCTTCTCCAACACCACAGTTCAAAAGCATCAATTCTTCGGCGCTCAGCCTTCTTCACAGTCCAACTCTCACATCCATACATGACCACAGGAAAAACCATAGCCTTGACTAGACGGACCTTAGTCGGCAAAGTAATGTCTCTGCTTTTGAAAATGCTGTCTAGGTTGGTCATAACTTTTCTTCCAAGGAGTAAGCGTCTTTTAATTTCATGGCTGCAGTCACCATCTGCAGTGATTTTGGAGCTCAAAAAAAATAAAGTCATCCACTGTTTCCACTGTTTCCCCATCTATTTCCCATGAAGTGATGGGACCGGATGCCATGATCTTTGTTTTCTGAATGTTGAGCTTTAAACCAACTTTTTCACTCTCCTCTTTCACTTTCATCAAGAGGCTTTTTAGTTCCTCTTCACTTTCTGCCATAAGGGTGGTGTCCTCTGCATATCTGAGGTTATTGATATTTCTCTTGGCAACCTTGATTCTAGCTTGTGTTTCCTCCAGCCCAGCATTTCTCATCACCTCCTCAGCAAGACCTTTCTTGACAACCGATTTAATTTTCATCTCCTTCCTCCCTCCTTCCATCCATAAAACCTCAACATTGCCTTCTTGTTTTACTTTTCTTTACCACTTAATATTTGGATTATATATATAAATTCTTATATGTATTTATGAGACTTAATGCATGGTATTTACCTAATTGTAATATACCATATGTATATATCTAATTTTTTAAAATTTTAGTCATAGTCTTCCCACATCAGTTTTAATTTATGGAAAACAAACAAAGATTTTTGTCTATTTCATTCATAGCTCTATTCTTATTTCTGGAAACTGTTCCTGATAGATGACATATTCTTCACACTTATAGGATAAATAAAAAGACCTCCAATTAGATCAAATTTCTCACTAGATAACTTTGTTTTGTAAACTACTTGTTTGAAGCTATTGGGCATAACTTTATTTTGTAAACTACTTCATTGAAACTACTGAACAATACAGATATTTTTGAAAGTTCTCCTTCACTAGTCATAAGTCTACAGTTTCAGTGATTTCACCCTTTCTTTTTGACATTTCTTTACATTGAGAATAATAATTTTTCCCCTGTTTGTGTCTTTGAGAATGATTCATAGAAACTATCTTTTCAGGCAGTGCTAGGAATGAGATCTATTAATTCTCTAAAATAGCTCTTTTCATATTCAAAACCCATAATATGCCAGAGATTCTTGTAATACCAAAAAAAACTTTTGCTAATTTAGATGAAAATGCAAGCTTCTTTAGGTCTTTGAACAAATTTCTTTAAACAAATGCTAAAAGTTTAAAATTAATATGGCTATAAATATCATTCTATGAAAAAAATTTCAAGATAATACTTGAAGTAAATAGATAACTTGGACTCAAACATATTTTCATTAAAATTCTGTGGTGTAATTGTTAGCACTCTGGACTTTGAATCCAGTGATCCGAGTTCAAATCTCAGTGGGACTGTCCTGGTTGTTTCTGCCTGGGTTTCTCTCGTAGCTCAGTAGGTAAAGAACCTGCCTGCAATGCAGGAGACCTGGGTTGGATTCCTGGGTTCAATTCCTGGGTCAGAAAGATCCCCTGGAGAAGGAAATGGCAACCCACTCCAGTTTTCTTGCCTGGAAAATCCCATGGACAGAGAAGCTTAGCTGGCTACAGTTCATGGGGTCGCAAGAGTTGGACACGATTTAGTGACTAAACCACCAACAACAACTATTTAATGAAGCTTAGATATTTAAAAAGAGTAATATGTGGTTTTCTACCCTGCTTATAATTTACACTGATTGAAAGCTGCATAATTTTTAAATTTACACTTCAATATTAATACATTGCCATTATCCTAGAAGACCCTTTCACACCTTCCAGCATCTTGCCCCACCAATTTCCTAGTAGTATCCAATATCCTGGAATCTTACACCATATATTCATACTACCTGTATTTGAATTTTACATATAGTGAATCATTAGAAAAATACTATAGACTTTTTTTCAGTCTGAATTCCTTCACTCAGTATTATGTTTGTGATATTTATACATTTAGTATTGCCGGGATTCAGTTTGTAAATTTAATTGCTATTTATAGCTTTCAATTGTAAGATACAATCATAACTGATTTAACCACTTTGTTTCTACAATTTCAATGATTTTACTAATTTGGAATGTGTTCATTTGGAAAATGTTCATTTTGAGTCTTTTATAATAAATATTGCTGGAACATTTTCTGCAGGACTCATGGGTGTGTACATTTCTACTGGCTATATAACTAAGACCTAACATGGGTTTCAGAATATGTGTATGTGTGTGTGGAGCTGTATATGAAAGAAACATTTGTTTCACCTACTTTTCAACATTTAGTATATTCAGACTTTTAGAATTTCCACCATACTACAATGGGTCTACTAGTGTTAATTTGCATTTTCTTGATTAATAACAAGAATATTTTCATGTTATCTTTCTTGTGAAATGCCAGTCTAGGTGGCTTGCCCATTTAAAATATTGAATTGTTGTTGTTCATATTGATTTATGGGTTTCTCTGGTGGTTCACTCCAGAACCCTTCCTGGAAAATCCCATGGACAGAGGAGCCCGGTAGGCTGCAATCCATGGGGTCGCAAAGAGTCGGACACAACTGAGCGACTTCACTTTCACTTTTCACTTACATGCATTGGAGAAGGACAGGGAAACCCATTCCAGTGTTCTTGCCTGGAGAATCCCAGGGAGAGGGGAGCCTGGTGGGCTGCCATCAATGGGGTCGCAGAGTCGGACACTACTGAAGCGACTTAGCAGGAACAGCAGCAGAAACTGATGGTTCAAGTTCAGTCCCTGGGTCTGGAAGATCCCCTGAAGAAGGAAATGATTACCCATTCCAATATTCTTGCCTGGAGAATTCCCTGGCAGAAGAGTCTGGGGGCTACAGTCTATAAAATCGCAAAGAGTCAGACAAGACTGAGTGACTATTATTTTTTATTGATTTATATAAGTTATTTGCACATTTAGAATATCAACGTTTTGTTTGACAGAAGTATTGAAAATATCTTTTTTACATTAAGTGGCTTGCATTTTTCATTATCTTAATGTTCAGTTCAGTTCAGTTCAGTCACTCAGTAATGTCCGGCTCTTTGCGATCCCATGAATCACAGCACACCAGGCCTCCCTGTCCATCACCAACTCCCGGAGTTCACCCAAACTCATGTCCAGCAAGTTGGTGATGCCATCCAGCCATCTCATTCTCTGTCATCCCCTTCTCCTCCTGCCCCCAGTCCCTCCCAGCATCAGAGTCTTTTCCAATGAGTCAACTCTTCGAATGAGGTGACCAAAGTATTGGAGTTTCAGCTTTAGCATCAGTCCTTCCAGTGAACACCCAGGACTGATCTCCTTCAAAATGGACTGGTTGGATCTCCTTGCAGTGCAAGGGACTCTCAAGAGTCTTCTCCAACACCACAGTTGAAATGCATCAAATCTTCGATGCTCAGCTTTCTTCACAGTCCAACTTTCACATCCATACATGACTATTGGAAAAACCATAGCCTTGACTAGATGGACTTTTGTTGGCAAAGTAATATCTCTGCTTTTTAATATGCTATCTTGGTTGTTCATAACTTTCCTTCCAAGGAGTAAGTGTCTTTTAATTTCATGGCTGCAATCACCATCTGCAGTGATTTTGGAGCCCCCAAAAACAAAGTCTGACACTGTTTCCACTGTTTCCCCATCTATTTCCCATGAAGTGATGGGACCAGATGCCATGATCTTCGTTTTCTGAATGTTGAGTTTTAAGCCAATTTTTTCACTCTCCTCTTTCACTTTCATCAAGAGGCTTTTTAGTTCCTCTTCACTTTCTGCCATAAAGGTGGTGTCATCTGCATATCAGAGTTCAGTCGGTTCAGTCGCTCAGTCGTGTCTGACACTTTGCGACTCCATGAATTGCAACACACCAGGTCTCCCCGTTCATAACCATCTCCCAGATTTCACTCAGACTCACATCCATCGAGTCCGTGATGCCATCCAGCCATCTCATCCTCTGTCATCCCATTCTCCTCCTGCCCCCAATCCCTCCCAGCATCAGAGTCTTTATCTTGATTCCAGCTTGTGTTTCTTCCAGTCCAGCGTTTCTCATGATGTATTCTGCATAGAAGTGAAATAAGCAGGGTGAGAATATACAGCCTTGACGTACCTCTTTTCCTATTTGGAACCAGTCGTTGTTCCATGTCCAGTTCTAACTGTTGCCTCCTGACCTGCATGTTACTTTTTGATAAATAAAAATTCTAAATTTAAAAATTTTAATTCAAAATTATTTTCCTTTTGCCCCTTTCATAAAATCTTTGTTAACTTCAAAGTCAGAAAGATTTGCTTATTTTAATTAACTCTGTCAAACTTCATTTTTATTTTACTTATTCATTTTTCATTAAAATTCAAAATCCACCTGGAATTATAGTTTTATCACTGATGAGATGTAGAAATCAAGTGTTTTCTTCACACAGGTATACAATGAGCTCAGAACAAATTAACTTCAAGATTGGGCTGAAGAAAAGTGAAGAAGAGTGCTGAATTTAAGAAGAGTTCTGCTTTTTTTCATAAATCAGATGTCCAAATACATGTGAGTCTGCTTCTGTACTCCCTGCTCTTTCACTGATCTACCTTTCTTTTAACCAATTTGACTCTTTTCTAATAACAAACAGTAAAATGCATGGTTACATCACGTAGAATCTGTCTTCTTTGTGCGCTTTTTTAGGACTAGAGTGCATATTTGTGGCCATATTCATTTGCGTGTACCTTATGTTTTTTCCTTTGAGGCTAGAAGATTAGGTGGGAGGGGAGAGGAAAGAAGCAGGAAGGTATAAGAACCTATTGATTTGTTTTAGGGGCAGGAAAAAAAAAACTTAGCATACATCTAGAGATGTAAGAGAAAAAGCAGGAGCCAGAATTGTTACTGAAAATGAAGATAGGAAGCTTTTCAAGGAGAGAATTGTGATAGTCTCGTGTGATAAACATCATATTAGATAAATATTGAAAGTGTAATTGGTGTCCTTAACAAAAGAAATGCCTGAAACTACTGAGTTCCAGTGATTAGTGGGAGAGGTAGGTCTGTAGTTGGTGAATGTGCACAAATGTAACCAAATATGAAACTGTTAGATGAGATTCAGTGCCAAATAGTTTAGCGATGTTTGCAATATGTATTTGCAGGATTTTTGAAGGTTTATCTTTCAAAATGTTTGTCTTTATAGCTTTTTAAAAGTCCTTTAAATTTTAGAAGTTAACAGCCTAGTACAGATAATTTTTGAAGTTCAGTAAAAAATTATTATCTGATGTTACTGAAGCAGTAGCTAGTCAGTTTAAAAAAACAATAAAGGCAGTAAAATATAAAAATGGTACATATATAAACATGTTGCTTTAATTTAATACATGTAAATATGAATTAACTTATAAATTTTTTTATATAAAGTCAATATTTTCTTTTAGTATACTTCTACTTACTCTCATTTCTGAGCTGTTACTCTTGCATAAAGTGCTAATAATATGCTATCTCTCAGTATTAGTATCAGTTTCTTTAAAGTAGAATAAGAATTGACACACCTACAAAGCAGGTTTCAGACTTCATAATATTTTCATTCTTTAATTTTTTTCTCCACATCTAATTTGACAGCAATAATTTTTGAGTTACCTAACTTTGTTGAATTATTTCAAACCACTGAACTTAAATTTCTAATTTTATATAAATGTAGCATCAATCTATTAAACATTCAGTTAAATTTTGTAACTAGATAACCGGTAAAACTGCCCCAAGAAAGATAAAAAAATACAACCAACTTCTATTAAGCATTAAGCTTCAGGTTGCTCATGTAAATAAGGAAGTAGCCAACATGCTGTGAGCATGTAACACACCAAGACCATAAGTCAGTTTGCACCAAGAGGAAGCAGAGAATATTCGATGATCCATTGAGTCTGTTTCAAGGGTGTAGTTGAAAAATCATTTACTTAAAGTAATTAAAGTACATCTTTATGGTATGATGGTAATATTTATTTTATTCTATCAATTAGAAAAATGGCAACCTGAATGCACTTCAGTGTAAGACCATAAGATAGATGAATTAAAAAAAAGAAATAAAGAATAGAAAGAGAATACCTCAGATCTCTGGACATCCTCTGTACAATGTTTCATGACTGAGTGATAAGGCCAACCCAGAACAGATTCAAGATATACCAACAACACTCAAGTTTTATCTTTTAGTCCTACCTAAACTATATCTGAAACATTTGATTTATAAACTCAGCTATGTTATTCACACCACTTCAACATGATCTCTAACATATATACCAAAACTAATGAGATCAAAACAGAACTTTTGACTTTTCCTGTTTTCTAAACCTACTGTCTTATGAAAAGTCTTACTGATTCTTCTATTTCCATGCTTTTTCTACATCTGTTCCACTACAAATTTTAATAACTATGTCTTAAAATGGTTTTAAATGTATTTCAGTTGAGTTCAGTTCAGTTCAGTCACTCAGTCATGTCCGACTCTTTGCAACCCCATGAATCACAGCACACCAGGCCTCCCTGTCCATCACCAACTCCTGGAGTTCACTCAGACTCATGTCCATCGAGTTGGTGATGCCATCCAGCCATCTCATCCTCTGTCGTCCCCTTCTCCTCCTACCCCCAATCCCTCCCAGGATCAGGGTCTTTTCCAATGAGTCAACTGTTCACATGAGGTGGCCAAAATATTGGAGCTTCATCTTCAGCATCAGTCCTTCCAATGAACACCCAGGACTGATCTCCTTTAGGATGGACTGGTTGGATTGCCTTTCAGTCCAAGGGACTTTCAAGAGTCTTCTCCAACATCACAGTTCAAAAGCATCAATTCTTTGGTGCTCAGCTTTCTTCACAGTCCAACACTCACATCCATACATGACTACTGGAAAAACCGTAGCCTTGACTAGATGGACCTTTGTTGGCAAAGTTATATCTCCGCTTTTCAATATGCTATCTTGTTGTTCATAACTTTCCTTCCAAGGAATAAGTGTCTTTTAATTTCATGGCTGCAGTCACCATCTGCAGTGATTTTTGGAGCCCCCAAAAATAAAATCTGACACTGTTTCCACTGTTTCCCCATCTATTTCCCATGAAGTGATGGGACCAGATGCCATGATCTTAGTTTCTGAATGTTGAGCTTTAAGCCCACTTTTTCATTCTCCTCTTTCACTTTCATCAAGAGGCTTTTTAGTTCCCCTTCACTTTCTGCCATAAGGGCGGTGTCATCTACACATCTGAGGTTACTGATATTTCTCTTGGCAATCTTGATTCCAGCTTGTGTTTCTTCCAGCCCAGCATTTCTCATGATGTACTCTGCATATAAGTTAAATAAGCAGTGTGACAATATACAGCCTTGATGTACTCCTTTTCCTATTTGGAATCAGTCTGTTGTTCCATGTCTATTTCTAGCTGTTGCTTCCTTACCTACATATACTCTTTATTTTCATTATTACCAGATTAGTTAAAGACACCATCATCTATTGCCTGTGAAGTCTCTCAGTCGTGTCCGACTCTTTGCGACCCCGTGGACTGTAGCCTATCAGGGTCCTCTGTCCGTGGGATTCTCCAGGCAAGAATACTGGAGTAGGTTGCCATTTCCTTCTCCAGGGAATCTTCCCAACCCAGGGATCAAACCCAGGTCTCCCGCATTGCGGGCGGGCGGGCGCTTTACCATCTAAGCCACCAGGGAAGATCTATTGCCTAATTTAATGTAATTGGCTTCTGGTAATCTTCTCATCCTATGCAATCTATTCTTCTGAGTAATAATTTTAGCATGTAAATGGTAAAGTATTAATCCCCTAAGCCCTCTAATTGATTCCTATCACAATATGCCCAAAATCTTACTCGATTTAAAGAGCATACAGGACCTGGCTCTTGATTGTGAGCTTCTTTTCTTTTACTCTCTTCTTTGATCATTATGATTCAGTCATTTTAGCCTTATATTATGCAGCTATTTTGTTCATTTTTACTGGTTAGCTAACAAACCAAGTCACATTTTAAAGTCAAATATCAAATTCCTATTTACTATATAAGAGAAGCTGACACTGAAAGGACAAGTTGTTAGGATTGCCATTGAGTTTAAATTTCTCTCTTAGTCTTGATTTCAAATGGAATATACTCCATCAGAATCCATATTTCATAAGTCATGGAAATAATATTGTTTCTTCTATATAGGGTTCTACTAGGAAATACAAAATGAGAAATTTCTGGGTTATATAAACTAAAAGGTGCATTCAAAGTCATATATAGGTAGATAAAATATGCAACTGATCATCTCAACAAGGATGTTTGAGGTTGGAAGGAGGGCCATCAATCATTACACTGGTATTAACCAGGATTATTACAGGCCAACTTGTGCTAGATAGCAACTGATAAGAGAGATCTATATTCTATCATTGATTATATCAAAATAATACAAGTTGTAATATGAGTTATCTGCTAATTTTTGCTTTGTTTTGCCTTTTATAAAGTCTGTGCTTAGCCAGCTCCTTGGAAGAAGCAGCTATGGATACGTGGCATTTAGTTTTTAATGGTCACAATAACCCAAGCAAGAAAACCCCAAAGGGAAAGCCAAATTTTGAAGGAAAGAGCCAAAGCTAATAGGAACAATGACCTTCTCCCATATGGACACTGCATTTCCAATGCCAAATGTTTGAAAGGGTATTTATTTCTATAAATAAAGGTGATAATTCCTCCACAGCTCAACTGGGGATTATTGAAGAAAATAAACTCATTACCCAAACATAAATATATGGAAAGTACATGCAAAGGCTTAACTTGTAATGCAATTCCCAAACACCAGGTTGCAATTATAAACACATTATTACTTTACAATTAAAAGAGAGTATTATGTTATTTTTGTACAGGTATACAAAGGAGTATATATGCAAATGTTCTCTATCTTACACATTGGCAGCTCATAAATTATATACTGACTTACTTTTTGAAATAAGTGTCTTATGACTTAATGATATTACTGATGCTAGATGTACACAAGAAAATAAGCCAGGAAAAGAGAAATAGTTATTTGGGAATTTGGGAATAAAGAATACTGCTGCTGCTGCTGCTGCTAAGTCGCTTCAATCATGTCTGACTCTGTGCGACCCCATAGAAGGCAGCCCATGAGGCTCCCCCATCCCTGGGATTCTCCAGGCAAGAACACTGGAGTGGATTGCCATTTCCTTCTCCAGTGCATGAAAGTGAAAAGTGAAAGTGAAGACAGTCATATCCGATTCTTAGCGACCCCATGGACTGCAGCCCACCAGGCTCCTCCGTCCATGGGATTTGCCAGGCAAGAGTACTGGAGTGGGTTGCCATTGCCTTCTCCATAAAGAATACTACCTATATGAAAATATGAACTTGAAGTGTATCCATCTAGCTCAGTGTTTCTCACAGTGTAATTCAAATGCATTCATTGTAATCACTTGTGCACTATAAAAATGCAAGTTCTCTGGTTTCCTACAGTTCTATTGAGTTAGAATTTTTAGGAAATATATCTAGAAAGTTTCAGTTTTAACAGGATGATTTTTATGTAAAAGAACTTTAAAAATTTTGACCCAATCAGTGAGGTTCAAAACTTATCACAGTTTTCTAACACAGAAGACATTTTTTGGCGGGGGGTAGGGAAGCACAAAAAGAAGAGGTGGTTTTCTCTATTAATGCAACTTAGAATGAAGAATATCTTCTACCAATTATTTAAAATCTCTTTTTATTATGAGAAAATCTCAAAAAACTCTTCACCCAACATGGGAGAGATATAGCTTAACAGAGGCTTGAATGGGAGAATGGCAAAGGAAAAGTAACTAATTGAAAAGAAATTCAAAAGTAGCCAGCTGAAAAGAAGTTAAAACAAATAAAGTGCAATGGAATGGAAAGATTTGAATTAAATATGCTAATGGAGAAGGAAATGGCAACCCACTCCAGTATTCTTGCCTGGAAAATCCCATGGACAGAGGAACCTGGTAGGCTACAGTCTATGGGGTCGCAAAGAGTCGGACATGACTGAGTGATATTTACTTTTACGTACTAATGTTGACATATTTGAAATTATTTTAATGAATGAAACCGTAGAGATTCAGTCTTAACCATACTGTTGCAGAGAACATAACAAAATTAGACAAAGAAAGAAAAAAAAAATTAGCACCTTAATTTTTTTTTAAATTTATCTCTTAGACTTTATCTAAAATATATTTGAGGGAAAACAACTAGATTACAAAGTGAAAAAAATAAAAAATAAATTGTCTTGAAAATATGAGAGAAGACTAATGGTAGGTTATGGCTACTCTTGGAGAAGCCATTTCAGAGTTATGGGAATGTACTAAAAGCAGTCAAGGAGAAGAATATATCAACTAAAATTTGAGAGTTAATTTATATACGCATGAAGTGTTCCACAAGGAAAAAAACGAATAGTGGAAAGACATATATTCATGAAAAAAAAAGGGAAATTTTATACTTTCCATTTAGTTTCTAACTATGCCATTCTGTGTTAAGTTCCTAAATTATTGCCTTGAACTCTTCTAATACTAAAGAATAAAAACATACATTAGAAATTTTTACATCTCCATATCAAACTCCCAAAGTATTTGTTCAAGAAATATTTTTTAAAAGCATCGGAGTGATGAAAATGAATTCCATATGGTATGCTTACATATGCTAAAAGCAAACTTTATTTTTCTAATCTAAGGAAACATCTGTACTTTATAACACATTTTTGGGTGTGTATGATAGTCTGTTTTTCATACAAAATGGTTAGGCCACCATTATGCTCTTTTTCTTTCCTTCAATGGCAGGAGTGCATTTCTAACTATTTTGTTTTAATCAGCCTAAAAATGATAGCTTTATTTTTGTTCTTTTCATGGGCATGTCTATTTTTTCCCAATAATACTTAAAGATCAGCATGCATTAATAGCTGCATAACTAGGGCAAAGGAGACTAGAGGAAATTAGCTGTCAACCACAACCAAATATTCTACATTCTTATATGCAAACAATTCTTTTATGCTGATTTTGTGTACAGATAATATCACTTCTATTCAAAAATTAGACATCTTACATATTTTATGTTTTTCCATGTTTATGAAGAAATTAACAAATTAACATGCATTTTTAACATTACCCAAAACTCTCATTTTGTGCCATTTAAATAGGAAATTATCTTGAAATATGAGGGAATCAAAGCATTGTCTTAATTAACTGAGAATTATTTACATAACTTTACTTTAGATAAGTAACCTTTCATTTTGGTAAATCTTTTCTAATTAAAATATTATACATTTTGTTTTGTTATTGAAAAGATACTTTTTGATAAAATTCATTTTTTAATTGAAGGATAACTGCTTTACAGTATTGCATTGGTTTCTACCAAACATCAACCTGAATCAGCCATAGGTTTACCCATGTCCCCTCCCACTTGAATATCCTTCCCACCTCTTTCCCCATCCCACTCTTCTAGGTGGTTACTGAGCCCTGGTTTGAGTCCTGAGTCATAGCAGCAAGTTTTCATTGGCTATCTATTTTATGCACTTGCTTTAAAGAATATTTTAATTGCTATTGTTCTTTGTATTAACATAATGGTTTTTAGAGAGAGATTACATCATAGTACTGCTACTTAAAAAACTCTATACTTTTATTTTTCATTTAATGTCAAATGAAATGTCCTTAAAATTTCAGTAAGCGCAGTAATGCTTTCAAAACTGAGTCTAATGTGCTAGAAAAATTTGATCTGTGCATCATCAAATAGAATAGAATGAATGAATACAAGATGACTTAAAGCTTATCCTTTCCTTTGTGGATGTGGTTGGTTATTTTGCTTTTGGTCTCCACTGGTGCCCACAGAGTTATCTCTGGAAGGCAGCTGGTTGCATTGTTACTAGTTGGTTCTTTAGAAAATACATTGTTCAAATTTTGATATGGCTTCACATGTCTATTTCAAAAAAAATAAAAAATAAAAATAAAAATGGTTGTGCTTCTGAAAGCTTCATGCTATGAGCCATGAACGACACCAGGATTCATGGCGTCTGGAGGAGAGGAATTCACTCCAGGGCCAGTGACTTCATCATCAAGCTTGATCGCACAGAGCTTTTTGTGTAAGTTTTATTAAAGTATAAAAGAGATAGAGAAAGCTTCTGACATAGACAAAAGAAGGGGACAGAAAGAGTGCCCCCTTGATAGTTTTTAGCAAGGAATTATATACTGATTATAGCTGCTAATTAGAGAAAGGAAATACCTCAAAACTGAAAGAGTTGCACCAGGCTCCTCACCCACACATGCATTTTGATATAGCACTGGTGCAAGGTGAGTCATCCTGGGCCATAAAACAATTGACATGAATCTTGAAGAAAGGCAAATACATAGAAATTTCCAAGCAAATACATAGTTCATTAGCATATCTTAAGGAAGGCATTTCCATGAGAAAAACGCCTTGGTTAGCTCCATTCAGTTCAGTCCCTCAGTCATGTCTGACTCTTTGTGGCCTACTTTTTTTACATTTATTTTTGAAGGTTGAAATTTTTTCTTTCTGCAATCAGTAATTATTATCTATTATTGAACATTTACTATAGGCAAGTCAATTAGTTCAGTTGCTCAGTTGTGTCTGACTATTTGTGACCCCATGGACTGCAGCACGCCAGGCCTCCCTGTCCATCACCAACTCCTGGAGTTTACTCAAACTCATGTCCATTGAGTCGGTGATGCCAGCCAACCATCTCATCCTCTGTTGTCCCCTTCTCCTCCTGCCTTCAATCTTTCCCGGCATCAGGGTCTTTTCAAACGAGTCAGTTCTTCACATCAGGTGGCCAAAGGAGTGGATTTTCAGCTTCAGCATCAGTCTTTCCAATGAAGGACTTCCAATGGTTAGCTCAAGGTTTGAGATAAAGTCAAGTTCAGGTGAAACCAGATGTCATCATGACAACACAGGATTAGAATAGAAAAGAAAAAAAGTCCGCTACTTGTAGTTTTATGTAGTTTCCTCTTGCTGCTACCAAGGCTATTAACACTCTCATTTTTATGCAATAAAGGTTTCAGCCATTTATCCAAAAATTATAAAAAACAAAACAGAAACAAAGTTTGAAGATTATATGTGTGCATGTGTATTGTGTGAAATAAAATTCATTGCCACTAACATCTGTCTGTCCATCACATGCATACATTTAAATCTCACAGATTATGCTAGGGGATGGGAGCCAACATAGCCAGGTATCCCTAAGTGATTAAGTCTTTCTACTTTATTATAGCAAGTCTCAATCACATGATTACATTCTACCTTGAAGTTGTGGCACTCACTTTAAGCATGATGAAAATATGCATTTATACTTAGCTAATTTTTGCAAGAGGAGAGAAAGGCAATGTTTTACATCAAAGAAAAAAAAAGTACGCTATTTCCATGATACATTCACTTCTAGGCTATGAGTCATGACACTGCATTTAATTGTTTTATTGACTTTGAGCATAGAATACTGAGACATTTTCTTTTCCTGCTTATCACTTTAGTAGATTGCTAGATTACTTTCCACTGATTAAAAATGGCTATCTTTTCACAACTTACTTTTATAGTGTCAGTTGATATTTAAAAGCAATAGGTAATTCATCTCCCTTTCAGAGTTTATATAATGCTTGAAAATTTTGCAAGATTTTTTTCTAGGGGAAAATGTTCTCTTTACTATACTTTCTTCCTTCCAGGTTATCACATAACACTTTTTAGCTTTGAAAGAATAATGTGAATTCTTCAATAGCACTTTCTCACCACTCCACCAAAGAAACTTCTGCCTGATAGCTACACTTTTTATTTATTTATTTTTTATTTATTTATTTTAAGGTTCTAAGGCGAATAAGGTCCGTTTAGTCAAGGCTATAGTTTTTCCAGTCGTCATGTATAGATGTGAGAGTTGGAATGTGAAGAAGGCTGAGCGCCGAAGAATTGATGCTTTTGAACTGTGCTGTTGGAGAAGACTCTTGAGAATCCCTTGGACTGCAAAGAGATCCAACCAGTCCATTCTGAAGGAGATCAACCCTGGGATTTCTTTGGAAGGAATGATGCTAAAGCTGAAACTCCAGTACTTTGGCCACCTCATGCGAAGAGGTGACTCATTGGAAAAGACTCTGATGCTGGGAGGGATTGGGGGCAGGAGGAGAAGGGGATGACCGAGGATGAGATGGCTGGATGGCATCACGGACTCGATGGATGTGAGTCTGAGTGAACTCCGAGAGATGGTGATGAACAGTGAGGCCTGGTGTGCTGCGATTCATGGGGTCGCAAAGAGTCGGACACGACTGAGCGACTGAACTGAAGGTGACTTAATTGGACTCGTGCCCTTGGCCAACCTAGTACTATGGTCCTGGCAAATTCAAAAGTCAATATAACACCTATCATTATTCCTTATACTTGTGATTTTTTTTAAAATTTCATTTTACTTTATTTTACTTTACAGTACTGTATTGGTTTTGCCATACATCAACATGAACATCTTTTTTCTTTCTTCCTTTCTTTCTTTCTTTCCACCACACCTTGAAGACATATGAGATCCTAATTTCTTGACCAGGAATAGAACTCTGAACCTCCTGCATTGGAAGTGTGGAGCTTTAGCCACTGGATCAGCAAGAAGGTTCCATACCTGTGATTTTTAAAACACTTTTTTTTTTTTTTACTAAAATTAAAAGTTTAATGATTTATAAAGCAATACTTAAATTGTGAATTTCATGACATAAGCACAACAAAATAAAACTGCAAACTCTTAATTACATTTTATGAAAAAAATGTATTTACTTATGAGTATTTTACTCCAAGAAGGATGCATTTCAAATCAATATTAAATATGATAGTCAACTTTTCATACAAGAACACATTTGGAGAATTTTGATGATATTGTTGCACATAGTTATATAAGGACTCATGCAGTTAACACCTAGACACAAGCAGCAAACCCCCAAGACAATGCAGGTTCAGAGAATAACCTATGAAATCTCTAAGAATCATTATTTTAAATTTCTTAAATAATACTCTTTATAAAACCACTACATTGAAAATCAGTATACTTTAAAAGACACTAGAATTAATAAAAGTTTGAAAATACTCCCAAAGTATTTATGGTGACCCAGTGGAGGTGTGAATCAGTGGTGGCCTGCTGCTGGGTTGGGGGCACTGAGTGTAGCATGGGACCTTTTGAAGGAGGTTGCCATTATCTTCATTACCTTCACCATAGTTTGGCCTCAGGTCAAAAAACAAGGAAGGAACACAGCTCCAGCCTTCAACAGAAAATTGGATTAAAGATTTACTGATCATGGCCCCGCCCATCAAAACAAGACCCAGTTTTCCCCTCAATCAGTCTCTCCCTTGAGGAAGCTTCCATAAGCCTCTTATCCTCCTCCATCAGAAGACAGAGAGACTGGAAACGAGAGTCACAGAAAACTAACCAATCTGATCACATGGAACAAGACCTTGTCTAACTCAATGAAACTATGAGTTATGCCATGCAGGGACAGCCAAGACAGATGGGACATGGTAGAGGTTCTGACAAAACATGATCCGCTGGGGAAGGGAATGGCAAACCACTTCAGTATTCTTTTTTTTTTAATTTTTTATTTTATTTTTTTAATTTTTACTTTATTTTAGTTTACAATACCGTATTGGTTTTGCCATACATTGACATGATTCTTGCCTTGAGAACCCAATGAACAGTATGAAGGCAAAAAGACAGGACACTGAAAGATGAACTCACAAGGTTGGTAGGTGCCCAATATGCTACTGGAGATCAGTGGAGAAATAACTACAGAAACAATGAAGAGAGAGCCAAAGCAGAAACAACACCCAGGTGGAGATGTGACCAGTGATGGAAGTAAAGTCCAATGCTGTAAAAACCGGTAGTGCATAGAAACCTGGAATGTTAGGTCCATGAATCTAGGCAAATTGGAAGCAGTCAAACAGGAGATGGCAAGAGTGAACATCGACATTTCAGACATCAGTGAACTAAAATGGACTGGAATAGATGAATTTGACTCGGATGACCATTATATCTTCTAATGTGAGTAAGAATTCCTTAGAAGAAGTGGAGGAGCCATCATAGTCAACAGAAGAGTCCAAAATACAGTACATGGATGCAATCTCAAAAATGAGGGGATGATTTCTGTTTATCTCCAAGGCAAACCATTCAATATCACAGCAATCCAAGTCTATGCCCTGACCGTTAATGATGAAGAAGCTGAAGCTGAATGGTTCTATGAAGCCCAAAAAGACCTTCTATAACTAACACCCAAAAAAGATGTCTTCTTCATTTTAAGGGACTGGAATGCAAAAGTAAGAAGTCAAGAGACACCTGGAGTAACAGGCACATTTGGCCTTCAAGTACAAAATGAAGCAAGGAAAAGGCTAACAGAGTTTTGACAAAAGAATACACTTGTCATAGCAAACACCCTCTTCCAAAAACACAAGATAAGACTCTACACATGGACATCAACATCTGGTCAATAACAAAATCAGATTGATTATATTCTTTGCAGCAAAAGATGGAGAAACTCTATACAGTCAGCAAAAACAAGACCAGGAGCTGACTGTGGCTCAGATCATGAAATCCTTATTGTCAAATTCAGACTTAAATTGAAGAAAGTAGGGAAAACCACTTGATCATTCAGGTATAAGCTAAGTCAAATCTCCTACAATCATATAGTGGAAGTGACAAATAGATTCAAGGGACTAGATCTGACAGGTAGAGTGCCTGAAGAGCTATGGATGAAAGTTTGTGACATTGTACAGGAGGCAAAGACCAAGACCATCCCGAAGAAAAAGAAGTGCAAAAAGGCAAAATGGTTGTCTGAGAAGGCCTCACAAATAGCTATGAAAAGAAGAGAAGTTAAAGACAAAAGAGAAAAGGAAAGATATGCCCTTTTGAATGCAGAGTTCCAAAGAATAGCAACGAGAGATAAGAAAGCCTTCCTTGGTGATTAATGCAAAGAAATAGAGGGAAAAAATAGAGTGGGAAAGACTAGAGATCTCTTCAAGAAAATTAGAGATACCAAGGGAATTTTTCATGCAAAGATGGTCACAATAAAGGACAGAAATGCTATGGACCTAACAGAAGCAGAAGATATTAAAAAGAGGTGGCAATACAGAGAAGAACTATACAAAACACATCTTCATGACCCAGATAATCATGATGATGTGATCATTCACCTAGAGCCAGACATCCTGGAATGCAAAGTCAAGTGGGCCTTAAGAAGCATCACTATGAACAAAGCTAGTGGAGGTGATGGAATTCCAGTTGAGCTACTTCAAATCCTAAAAGATGCTGTGAAAGTGTTTCACTCAAGATGCCAGCAAATTTGGAAAACTCAGCAGTGGCCACAGGACTGGAAAAGGTCAGTTTTCATTCCAATCCCAAAGAAAGGCAATGCCACAGAATGCTCAAACTACCACACAGTTTCACTCATCTCACATGCTAGTAAAGTAATACTCAAAATTCTCCAAGCCAGGCTTCAACAGTATGTGAACTGTGAACTTCCAGATGTTCAAGCTGGATTTAGAAAAAGCACAGGAACCAGAGGTCAAATTGCCAGCAACCGTTGGATCATCAAAAAAGAAAGAGAGATCCAGAAAAACATCTTCTTCTGCTTTATTGCCTATACCAAAGACTTTAACTATGTGGGTCACAACAAACTGGAAAATTCCTCAAGAGGTGAAAATAACAGACCCCCTGGCCTGCCTCTTGAAAAATCTGTATGCGGGTCAAGGAAGCAACAGTTAGAACTGGACATGGAACAACAGACTGGTTCCAAATAGGAAAAGGAGTATGTCAAGTCTGTATGTTGTCACCTTGCTTATTTAACTTATATGCAGAGTACATCATGGGAAATGCTGGACTGGGAGAAACACAAGCTGGAGTCATGATTGCTATGAAAAATATCAGTAACTTCAGATATACAGATGATACCACACTTATGGCAGAAAAAGAAGAAAAACTAAAGAGCTTGATGAAAGTGAAAGAGGAAACTGAAAGAGTTGGCTTAAAGCTCAACATT
Organism: Cephalophus harveyi; assembly: GCA_006410635.1. Taxonomy (NCBI): domain Eukaryota; kingdom Metazoa; phylum Chordata; class Mammalia; order Artiodactyla; family Bovidae; genus Cephalophus; species Cephalophus harveyi. Next base: position 39,507 of record SJYT01015188.1, on the reverse strand, counting down.
TAGAAAACTAAGATCATGGCATGTGGTCCCATCATTTCATGACAAGTAGATGGGGAAACAGTGGAAACAGTGTCAGACTTTATTTTTTGGTCTCCAAAATCACTGCAGATAGTGACTGCAGCCATGAAATTAAAAGATGCTTGCTCCTTGGAAAAAAAGCTATGATCAACCTAGAGAGCATATTAAAAAGCAGAGATATTACTTTGCTGACAAAGGCCCATCTAGTTAAAGCTGTTCCAGTAGTCATGTATGGATGTGAGAGTTGGACTATAAAGAATGTTGAACACTGAAGAACCGATGCTTTTGAACTGTGGTATTGGAGAAGACTCTTGAGAGTTCCTTGGACTGAAAGGAGCTCCATCCAGTCCATCCTAAAGGAAATCAGTCCTGAATATTCATTGGAAGAACTGATGCTGAAACCTAAACTCCAATACTTTGGCCATCTGATGCAAAGAAACGACTCATTTGAAAAGACCCTGATGCTGGGAAAGATTGAAGGTGGGAGGAAAAGGGGATAACAGAGGATGAGATGATTGGTTGGCAACACCAGCTCAATGGAAATGAGTCTGAGTGAACTCCAGGAGTTGGTGATGGACAGGGAGGCCTGGCGTGCTGCAGTCCATAGTGTCACAAATGGTTGGACATGACTGAGCACCTGAACTGAACTGAACTGATTATGTTGATAAGTATGAATGCAGCTTGAGGAAAGGAAATGTAAAACAGACAAAACAAAACAAAACAAAAACCCAACTATGCATTAAAAAAAAAAAAAAGAAAGCCAATGTAATATTTAGCAATTGACCTAGATAGCATCTTAAAAAGCAGAGACATTACTTTGCCAACAAAGGTCCATCTAGTCAAGGCTATGGTTTTTCCAGTGGTCATGTATGGGCGTGAGAATTGGGCTGTGAAGAAGGCTGAGTGCCAAAGGATTGATGCTTTTGAACTGTGGCGTTGGAGAAGACTCTTGAGAGTCCCTTGGATTGCAAGGAGGTCCAACCAGTCCATCCTAAAGGAGATCAGTCCTGGGTGTTCACTGGAAGGACTGATGCTAAAGCTGAAACTCCAATACTCTGGCCACCTCATGCAGAGAGTTGACTCATTGGAAAAGACTCTGATGCTGGGAGGGATTGGGGGCAGGAGGAGAAGGGGACGACCGAGGATGAGATGGCTGGATGGCTTCACCGACACAGTGAACGTGGGTTTGGTTCGACTCCGCGAGATGGTGATGGACAGGGAGGCCTGGCATGCTGCAGTTCATGGTGTCGCAAGGAGTTGGACACGACTGAGCGATTGAACTGAACTGAAAGTTAACTGTAATAGAAAATGAGGATATAAGGTACGGTGGGAATAAAAGTAGTCAGGACAGTCAAAATATTAAGTAGTCCTGAATTACATCAATGAAGACAGATAAAAGAGAAAAAAGAAAGCATATTTTAAGAAATGAAATCTATAAGATATTCTACTTGATTAAATATGACAGACCAGGTAAATTATGGAGTCTAGGAGACTTCTGGAGAAGGCAATGGCACTCCACTCCAGTACTCTTGCCTGGAAAATCCCGTGGACGGAGTAGCCTGGTGGGCTGCAGTTCAAGGGGTTGCTAAGAGTCGGGCACTACTGAGCAACTTCACTTTCACTTTTCATTTTCATACACTGGAGAAGGAAATGGCAACCCACTCCAGTATTCTTGGCCTGGAGAATCCCAGGGTCAGGAGCCTGATGGGCTGCTGTCTATGGGGTCGCACAGAGTCGGACACAACTGAAGCGACTTAGCAGCAGAAGGAGGCTTCTAGATGCAAAGTCATTTGTGAAGACCAAAATCTGGTAAATATTATTTGGGCTGAATGAAATATAGATAGACTTCTGAGTTTTATATAATATACTCTCTTTATAGAAACAAAACAAAGAACAAATATCCTACTTTCTTCGCCATTAGATGTATAGCCATCCTAGATCCAAAGCTTTTCCTGTTCCTATCACATTTAATTAAGTGCCAAACCTTGTAGTTCAATGGTTCTGAACTAGCATAATTTACAAATCGTATACTCAAGCCTTTCAATGCTAAGGGGTTCTACTCTTGCTAGGAAAAAAAAAAGAGAGAGAGAGAGAGAAGGCAGGATAGAAGTTAATATCCCCTGATGTTAATAAAATTCCTTACATTTCAGGGTTATCCAAGGATTTTTATTGAGATCAGGGGATATTAACTTCTATCCTGCTTCCTGTTTCTTTTCTAGAAGGAGATGCAGGTCCAATCCCTGAGTTGGGAAGATGCCCTAGAGAAGAAAATAGCAACCCACTCCAGTATTCTTGCCTGGGAAATCCCGTGGACAGAGGAGACTGGTGGGCTACAGTCTACAGTGTCACAAAAGAGTCAGACATGACTTAACAACTAAACAACAAAATTGGAGAGTGGAGAGTTGGAAAGAGAGTTGAAGAGATCTTTTACCTTGGACTAGAAATTTGCCTTTGTAAAACTGCAGAAACACTGAGACTCACAAAACCATCTTACTGGAGCTAGATCCCCTAAGCATGCTTCCAGGGAGAATGGAGCTAAACAGAATACCCCGATACAAGAGTCGTGCTTATATGCTAGACAATGCCTGCACTATGGATAACTGCAGGAGAACTCTGTGTGTGTTCAGTATTTAAATCATGACATATTAGCTAAAGCACAATCAAGTTTTGTTTTGAAAATTATTGGCATTTTCCTTTGAAAACAGATTCAAAAAACAGTGACATCAAATATTGAAATGCATAAATTTGGAAAATATTTCAAACAATTAGATTATTCTAATCTGGGTTACAATTAACGAGCAGTATATAGATAAGAATGAAAATTAGTTCAGTTCAGTTCAGTCGCTCAGTCGTGTCCGACTCTTTGTGACCCCATGAACTGCAGCACGCCAGTCCTCCCTGTCCATCATCAACTCCTGGAGTTCACTCAGACTCACATCCATCAATTCGGTGATGCCCTTCAGCCATCTCATCCTCTGTTGTCCCCTTTTCCTCCTGCCCCCAATCCCTCCCAGCATCAGAGTCTTTTCCAATGAAAAATTAGTTAAATGAATTGAAATAAGTCTAAAATGGAAAGACTTGAATTATGTATACACTACCCTTAAATGTGTATGTATTTAGAAATGTTTTGCTCAAACATAGGCATGAATTGAATTACAACTCAACTGTAGATTTTGGAATATGAATACCAGTGATGGCATTATATATTTTAGTAAAAGATTGGAAAGATTCAGTAATTCTGGAAATGATTAGATTCCCTTTAATAACTCATATTTCAAATTTTTGTGGACTGAGAGAAAATAAGCCTTTTAAGGGCAAGAACTGTGTCTTACTCACATTTTAATTTCAAAATCTGAAAACAAGCCCTGGTTAAATTTAATTAAAAAAATGAATTAATGGTGAAATGAGGAATATACATTTATTGAGCTCCTACTGTGTTTCATACCTTTTGCTAGACATTTTCATATAAAAATTTATCACATATTATGCATAGAGTGTGTCTATTACTGTGTTTGTATGAGGTGCTATAGGAGATGTGGGTCTTATTGTAAGAGAAAAACAAAGACATGATTCTTGATATAGCTTACTTATATGTTAAGTGAATGAAATGCATAATAATGGAAAAGCTAGGGGACAAAATAGTTTGTTGTCAAGCATTGACAGAGAGAAGCAAACTGTAAATGGCAGAGACAGTGGACTGTCTAGCACAGTTAATAGTTTCCTTTTCATTGAACAGATTCATCATTCAGTTTGAAGAACTGCAAAGATAAGGAATTTGATAGCAGCTAATTCATTTAGTCTTATATGAACAGAAGTGAATACATGTTTATTCTGGGCCAGGAAGTTTAAAATGGAACTGTCTTGTTCATTCTCTTTTCTGCATCTGGCTGCTTAGAATGCAGATGATCATCAGGGCCACTTTGTAAGTCCCAAGTTAAAGATGTTTGGACTTCTATCAGCATGGATCCCTGATTGATTCTACAGATAAGGAATGACTTGCAAACCTGGCCATTTATTTACCTGAGTAAGATATAAACTTCTATTGACTTTGATCCAATTCACCATGTTGAGTTATTTATTACAGCAGTTAGACTGCCCTAGTACTTGACATTAGCATAGTATTTGACATGGGCTTCCCTGATAGCTCAGTTGGTAAAGAATCTGCCTGCAATGTGGAAGACCTGGGTTTGATCCATGGGTTGGGAAGATCCCCTGGAGAAGGGAAAGGCTACCCACTCCAGTATTCTGGCCTGGAGAATTCCTTGGACTGTATAGTCCATGAGGTCGCAAAGAGTCGGACACGACTGAGCGACTTTCACTTTCACTTAGTATTTGATGTTAGCATCATAAGTAGATTGACGGCAATACTAGACAGAGAGATGGGTGAACTCATGAATGAAGACTTTAGAGATGAGATAGCAACATTAATGGACAGGAAGACATTTTCCATTAGAGAAAAAGAAAAGGTATGAGATCAAAATGGGAATAAGATGAAAAGCCTCTTGATGAAAGTGAAAGAGGAGAGTGAAAAAGTTGGCTTAAAGCTCAACACTCAAAAAATGAAGATCTTGGCATCCAGTCCCATCACTTCATGGTAAATAGATGGGGAAACAATGCAAACAGTGACAGACTTTATTTTCATGGGCTCCAAAATCACTGCAGATGGTGCCTGCAGCCATGAAATTAAAATGCTTACTCCTTGAAAGAAAAGCTATAACAAACTAGACAGCCTATTAAAAAGCAGAGACATTACTTTGCTGACAAAGGCCTGTTTAATCAATGCTATGGTTTTCCCAGTAGCCATGTATGGATGTGAGAGTTGGACCATAAGGAAAGCTGAGTGCCAAAGAACTGATGCTTTTGAACTGTGGTGTTGGAGAAGACTCTTGAGAGTCCCTTGGACTGCAAGGACATCAAGCCAGTCAATCCTAAAAGAAATTAATCCCAAATATTCACTGGAAGGACTGATGCTAAAGCTGAAGCTCCAACCCTTTGGCCACCTGATGTGAAGAACTGACTCATTTGAAAAGACCCTGATGCTGGGAAAGACTGAAGACAGGAGGAGAAGGGAATGAAAGAGGATAAGATGATTGGATGGCATCACTGATTCGATGAACTTGAGTTTGAGTAAGCTTTGGGAGTTAGTGATAGGCAGAGAAGCCTGGCGTGCTGCAGTCCATGGGGTCACAAAGAGTCAGACAGGGCTAAGCAACTGACCTGACTGACTGGCCTATAGTAAGTGTTTAATAATAGGTAATGATTACTGATTGTAGAAAGAAAAAATTTCAACCTTCAAAAATAAATGTAAAAAAGTAGGCTTAGACTGCTTTTCCAGAAATAACATTTTCTTTGATAAAGAATCAAATAATTGTCTATTTCTTTAAGAGGGGTTTTGTCCAGATACACAGAAAATTAATTGAATATGACTTTTTCCTCTTGCAATGTGAAACTACATCTAGGCCAGTAAAGTTTCTATTTTTCCTATATAGCCAACTAAAATTGTTCTATATTTGTCATGAAAACTAACATGTCTGCAATGATTACACAGGAAAAGTTTTGTCCATAATATTCTTCTCCATTCAAAAATAAGTTTTGCTATCACTTGAAGTGATCCTCAACTTAAATGAGGTCGTGTGATACACATAGTGCTTGAAATACTCTAATTTGTGTATTTATGACACACTTGTACAACTTTGTGGTTAAAAATATAACAGTGACTTTTAATCAAAACAAGACATCTTAAAGATTATATTCTACGTTAAACTGTTTAAAAGCTATGCAAAGTAACAAAGATTCCATTGTCTATGCATAATATTTTATAAGGTGATAGGCTAAAACCATGAGAAATATTGACTAGAATGCAACATTCACAAATGTTCTTATTTTGTGTTAAAAAAAAAAGCACTGTAATTTTATTTTTCAAGTTCTTACTAAAAAGATATAGGCCAGTACTTTAGCAAGTTATTGCAAAGAGAGTATTTGGCAATTTTGTAGAAGGTAATCACAAAGGGAAAGAAAAAATAGCAGGACCTATAGTATCTGTCTCTTATACACATCTAGATGTGTATAAGAGACAGGATCTTTTACCTTGGATAGAGTTGACTCATTGGAAAAGACTCTGATGCTGGGAGGGATTGGGGGCAGGAGGAGAAGGGGACGACCGAGGATGAGATGGCTGGATGGCATCACTGACTCGATGTATGTGAGTCTGAGTGAACTCCGAGAGATGGTGATGAACAGGGAGGCCTGGCGTGCTGCGATTCATGGGGTCGCAAAGAGTCGGACACGACTGAGCGACTGAACTGAACTGAACTGAACAGTGTTTCAGTGCCACTCCACCAGATTACTACGAACTGCTGCTGCTGCTGCTGCTGCTAAGTCGCTTCAGTCGTGTCCGACTCTGTGCTACCCCATAGACAGCAGCCCACCAGGCTCCCCCATCCCTGGGATTCTCCAGGCAAGAACACTGGAGTGGGTTGCCATGTCCTTCTCCAATGCATGAAAGTGAAAAGTGAGAGTGAAGTCACTCAGTCGTGTCTGACTCTTAGCGACCCCATGGACTGCAGCCTACCAGGCTCCTCCGTCCATGGGATTTTCCAGGCAAGAGTACTGGAGTGGGATGCCATTGCCTTCTCTGTACTATGAATTAGTATATTTCAAGTCACAGTGGCTGTTTTCGGGGTGGCTTAATGTTCTTCACATGTGGTTTATGGATGATTGAAGATTCTCTTTGGAATAGCACATCTGCTCCCAGGTGAACATAAAACATGACAACCTCTCAGGTAAGAATAGCCACCAGGTAACATTAAGAAGAATTCAGATAATACTGCCATTTTGATAGAAGCGGCCCATCAGCTAGATGACGTGGCTAAGGGCTTTATGATAATGGTTATGTTAGAAAAATCAGTCCCAAACAACAGACAATTGTCTCTGTCCAGTTACATATCTATACAGTCTGTTATTGTGACATTTGGTTGAATTCATTTTGGTTGAACTTGACCTAACCTGGTATAATTTTAGTAAAAGTTGTGTCTACTAATGATAAAAAAAAAAAACATATTCACAGGGGAAGCTTGGTCAAACAGTCAAAAAATAATTCATTAAAACCATCTCTACTGTTTAGGTCTTCAAATACTTGCCAAATTAAGAACAAAAGAGAAGCAATTTTCATATGTGCCTTGCCTTTTCTTGTTACCTGCTAAATCTTACCCCTTTTGTTCTCTTGTATGCGTTAGTCCTTTCTGACTCTTTGTGACCTTATAGACTGCAGCCCGCCAGGCTCCTCTGTCCATGGAATTCTCCTGGCAAGAATACTGGAGTGGGTAGCCATTCCCTTCTCCTGGAGATCTCCCCACCTCAGGGATCAAACCCAGGTCTCTCACATTGCAGGTAGATTCTTTACCTGTAGATTCATCTGAGCCATCAGGGAAGGCCCTTTTGTTTTCCAGTCTAGCAATAAAAAAGAAAAAATATAATATGAACCAAAACTTAATAATGTATTAAATGTATGTATTCTAAGAAGCTGTACTATGTTGGCTGTATTCTTAATAATGCCTGCTTGTGACCCCATCAAATAGTGCTGTACTTGCCAACATTTCCTTCCCAAACCAGCCATCCTTGTGGCCTGCAGGCCATCTCACAATTCCCAGGAAACCTGAGATATAATTAAATTTTCTTATTAACTCCTGGAAAGTTCATGGGGTTTATTCATTCATTCAACAAGTATTTATTGAGCACAAGATACTGGCCATACAGCATACTGAAAAAAAAAATCATACAATTTCCCTGCCCTCCTGGAGGATTTTTCTAATGGGAATTTGGATGAAATCAGACCTGCCAGCTCCCTAGGATTGATTGGAACCTGCAGAGGCCTCAACAGGATTCCCCACTAACTTCACAAATCTCCCCTCAAATAGTTGATCCAAATTCCAGCACAGATCCTAATTTTTTGGAGCTTCGAGACTCTGGAATGGATCTGAGATTGAAAACTTTGTCTTAAAAGAACCAGAAGTGTGGAGGATATAATACAGTCTTCCGCTCTCTTTCACTGTTACTCTGATTGTTTTGGTGAAGTGGACTCTCAGGGATGTGTGCAGTTGTCCTTCCAAAATAAAACAAAAAACAACAAAAAAGATGCAAAAACAAGATCATAAAACTTCATTAAATATATTTCTTCTTGGGATTCTCTGGTGGCTCAGTGGTAAAGATTCCCCCTGCCAACGCAGGAGACACAGGTTCAATCCCTGGTCTGGGAAGATCCCACATGCCATGGATCACAGGCAGCTAAGCCTGTGAGCTGTGTCCACTGAGCCTATGCTTTAGAAACCAGGAGCTGCAACTACTGAGCCCGTGTGCCCTAGATCCCCGTGCTCTGCAGTAAGAGGAGCTACTGCGATGAAAAGTCTGCACAGCACAACTAGAAAGGAGCCCCCGCTCATCACAACTGCCCCCGTGCAGCATCAAAGACCCAGCATAGCCAAATATATGTGTGTGCATGTACTTTTTTTTCTCCTTGTAGTTCTCAGGTGCAGTATCAGAGTAGTATGGAAACTTTGTTCTTGCTGTCTAGAATCTCAGGAATTATTAGTTTGACTGACAGCACAGCCCAATTCTACTTCAGTATGTGAGACTTGAAATACAGTGTCTTAGACAATTCCCAAGTGCAATATTTGTTTCTGCACAGATCAACTGACCTGAAGTTGGCCATTGGCTATGGGTTTCTGGTACATGATACCCTTTCCAGATGTTTTCATAACACCAAGTAAGGCTTCTGTCTAGACCTCCTTCTGAAATTGCCTCCAGATTGGGTTCATAGAACATATTCATTACTTATTCTAATAAAATTTCTATTTTTATGTTTAATTTTAATTCTCTGCAAAGCAGACTGTCAAAGAATTTGAGGTTTTAAAGTACTGTTTTTGAATTGTTTTTAAAATTCCCAGTAGCAATATAAAATATTAAGGCAAAATTTTTTGTTTTGAATCTCCTAAACTTATTAGACGGAGAAGGCAATGGCACCCCACTCCAGTACTCTTGCCTGGAAAATCCCATGGACGGAGGAGCCTGGTGGGCTGCAGTCCATGGGGTCGCTAAGGGTTGGACACGACTGAGCGACTTCACTTTCACTTTTCACTTTCATACATTGGAGAAAGAAATGGCAACCGACTCCAGTGTTCTTGCCTGGAGAATCTCAGGGATGAGGGAGCCTGGTTGGCTGCTGTCTATGTGGTCACATAGAGTCGGACATGACTGAAGTGACTTAGCAGCAGCAGCAGCAAGGTCCAGAGTGCACATCAACTGTTGTCATTGACAAGTGGTTGAAGAGTTCTGCGAGAGAGTTGCTTTGCAAAGAACATGGATTGATCTGGCCGCATGACAAAAAGCCATCTCAAGTCTCCTTTCTGCTCAGTCTCTCCTCTATTAAAGTCTCTTCATTGGAGGCCTCAAGAACAGCTGCTATTATGTTGGTGCAAGGAGTCTATCTGTAACGACCTTCTGTAGAGCCAGGAAGCTGTGTGCCTGTGAACCACCCAATTGTATCACAGGCTAGACAGCATTTTCTATTGGCTCTGGTGAATGGACTGGGAAGCAAAAGGATAAATCTCTATGATTAATCTCGATTGTTGTACAGGAGCAAAAATGACCCCTAACCCCACCCTAATTTTCTTTTTCATTAGCCTCCTGATACTATCTCCTGAATAACATTGAAAGTAAGCAGCCTATAAATATTGCACAAGTTTCCAATACTAAAAGCTAATAAAGTTTATTATACTTATAAAATAAATAGAAGAAATGTTTTCAGTTTCCTATTTACAGATCTCTGAGGAGATTCCAGGTATAATTTATTGCTTCAATTTTAAGAATGTAGTATCCCTTCACACACACGCTCTCTTCTTTTGCTCATTTTTCTCTTTGGTATTTTACGTCTCAAACACAACACATAAGTGACTGGGTACAGACAATGTCGAGCCTTCTGTTACATACTCTTATTTTTGCTACATCTCCTTAATTACCTCTTTAAAGATAATCTTTTCATAAGTTTACACTTTCTCTCTGTTTATGTTTCCATTTTCTTCTTCTTTAGTTAACAAATAGACTTTCTTTCAATATACCTAAGCTTCTTCCTACCCCATGTTTGAGTTCTGCAATCACCACCTTAGCCATGTCCTCATAAATTTGTGAGATTAACATATGGCTGCTAGTCTGCCACTGAAAATAAAAAAATGTCCACTTATAGTAATGCCCAGACTTTGTAATTTCTTCCTATGGAAGAAAAGTTTCCGGATATTCAATGAATAGACACTGGATTTCAAATGCTTAAAAAAGGGGGGTGGGAAGGTGTTTAGATAAACCTCTGGTTCCATAGATGCTCTGCCTATTGATTATCTAATACTGTTCACATTTCTGGAAACCTGGTCTTTCCCTGATTATAAAAATGGCACTGACTGTGTAGAATATCTGGTGTGATATCTCCTTTCATTCACACCACTCACAATTTCATTATTTCTGAGGTGCTGCATTTTGAAAACAAGCTTGGACTTGAATTATCACCCTATATTTTTGGAATCAAAGTGCATTTAACATTTCCTTAATTAATTGCATTTTACTCCACACCCTATCCTGCAAGGCAGTGGTAGCAGCAGCATCTTAGCTACAGGGTGAGATGGGAGAGAATAATGTTGTGTTCTTTTATTTATCATAAAGACCAAAGGAAAAGGAGGCCATCTGAGAATGATGGCTAAGGTCGCTAGAAGTTCAGAGTTCTGCCGAGTGAGGCTTATAAAATGTAGATGTGCTTCACCCATGCCTTTTATAAGATAGTGCTTTATATTCACATATGGAAAGGCATGGTACAAAACAAAGAATACTATTTTAGAGCATTTATGAGTTCAGTTTAGTCATTCAGTCGGGTCCAACTCTTTGCGACCCCATGGACTACAGCACGCCAGGCTTCCCTGTCCATCATCAACTCCCAGAACTTGCTCAAACTCATGTCCATCGAGTCGGTGTTGTCATCCAACCATCTCATCCTCTGTTGTCCCCTTCTCCTAAGTGCCTTGTTAATTATTATTTTAAAATACCTGACATTGGGTATTTTGTATTGGGGCTTACTATGTGGCAGAAATTGAGATTCAGTTCAGTTCAGTCGCTCAGTCATGTCTGACTCTTTGCAACCCCATGAATCGCAGCATGCCAGGCCTCCCTGTCCATCACCAACTCCCAGAGTTCACTCAGACTCACGTCCATCAAGTCCGTGATGCTATCCAGCCATCTCATCCTCTGTCATCCCCTTGTCCTCCTGCCCCCAATCACTCCCAGCATCAGAGTCTTTGCCAATGAGTCAACTCTTCGCATGAGGTGGCCAAAGTACTGGAGTTTCAGCTTTGGCATCATTCCTTCCAAAGAAATCCCAGGGCTGATCTCCTTCAGAATGGACTGGTTGGATCTCCTTGCAGTCCAAGGGACTCTCAAGAGTCTTCTCCAACGCCACAGTTCAAAAGCATCAATATTTCTCAAAGCTAAATGAAAATGACTACTATGTAATAAGAAGGTATGAAAAAGAAAGATTATTTGTAAAGAAACATCACATTAAATCCATTGATTAAACTTAGAATTTTTTTAATTTTCCTAAAATAAAATAATGAAGATTTGTTACATATTGTATTAACTTTGTATATAACTCTCTATTATATTTGGAAAAGGCAATGGCACCCCACTCCAGTACTCTTGCCTGGCAAATCCCATGGATGGAGGAGCCTGGTAGGCCGCAGTCCATGGGGTTGCTAAGAGTCAGACATGACTGAGTGACTTCACTTTCACTTTTCACTTTCATGCATTGGAGAAGGAAATGGCAACCTACTCCAGTGTTATTGCCTGGAGAATCTCAGGGACGGGGGAGCCTGGTGGGCTGCCGTCTATGGGGTCACACGAATAGGACACAACTGAAGCAACTTAGCAGCAGCAGCAGCAACAGCTATTATATTATCACCTGTAGTCATTTCCTTGGACCATTTACACCCTTTGCTTCCACCCACCACTTTCGTACTTTTATTGGCAAATATATTTCAGTTCAGTTCAGTTCAGTCGCTCAGTCGTGTCCGACTCTTTGCGACCCCATGAATCAAAGCACGCCAGGCCTCCCTGTCCATCACCAACACCCGGAGTTCACTCAGAGTCGCGTTCATCGAGTCAGTGATGCCATCCAGCCATCTCATCCTCGGTCGTCCCCTTCTTCCCCTGCCCCCAATCCCTCTGAGCATCAAAGTCTTTTCCAAAGAGTCAACTCTTCGCATGAGGTGGCCAAAGTACTGGAGTTTCAGCTTTAGCATCATTCCCTCCAAAGAAGTCCTAGGGTTGATCTCCTTCAGAATGGACTGGTTGGATCACCTTGAGTCCAGGGGACTCTTCTCCAACACCACAGTTCAAAAGCATCAGTTCTTTGGTGCTCTGTCTTCTTCACAGTCCAACTCTCACATCCATACATGACCACAGGAAAAACCATAGCCTTGACTAGACAGACCTTAGTCGGCAAAGTAATGTCTCTGCTTTTGAAAATGCTATCTAGGTTGGTCATAATTTTTCTTCCAAGGAGTAAGCGTCTTCTAATTTCATGGCTGCAGTCACCATCTGCAGTGATTTTGGAGCCCCCCAAAATAAAGTGTGACACTGTTTCCACTGTTTCTCCATCTATTTCCCATGAAGTGATGGGACCGGATGCCATGATCTTCATTTTCTGAATGTGGAGCTTTAAGCCAACTTTTTCACTCTCCTCTTTTCCTTTCATCAAGAGACTTTTTAGCTCCTCTTCACTTTCTGCCATAAGAGTGGTGTCATCTGCATATCTGAGGTTATTGCTACTTCTCCCGGCAATCTTGATTCCAGCTTGTGTTTCTTCCAGTCCAGCGTTTCTCATGATGTACTCTGCATAGAAGTTAAATAAGCAGGGTGACAATATACAGCCTTGNTCATCAAGAGGCTTTTTAGTTCCTCTTCACTTTCTGCCATAAGGGTTGTGTCATGTGCATATCTGAGGTTATTGATATTTCTCCCGGCAATCTTGATTCCAGCTTGTGTTTCTTCCAGTCCAGCGTTTCTCATGATATACTCTGCATATAAGTTAAATAAGCAGGGTGACAATATACAGCCTTGACGCACTCCTTTTCCTATTTGGAACCAGTCTGTTGTTCCATGTCCAGTTCTAACTGGTGCTTCCTGGCCTGCATACAGATTTCTCAAGAGGCAGGTCAGGTGGTCTGGTATTCCCATCTCTTTCAGAATTTTCCACAGTTTATTGTGATCCACACAGTCAAAGGCTTTGGTATAGTCAATAAAGCAGAAATAGATGTTTTTCTGGAACTCTCTTGCTTTTTCCATGATCCAGTGGTTGTTGGCAATTTGATCTCTGGTTCCTCTGCCTTTTCTAAAGCCAGCTTAAACATCAGGAAGTTAACGGTTCACGTATTGCTGAAGCCTGCCATGGACCTTACTGGTACCCAAATCATCTCACAGTCAGAAACACAGTCATGTTGTTCTCTCTGTCTCAGATGCCTTCTCCCATCCTGTCTTCCTCCACCTTAGCAACTCTATTTGACTTTCAGGCCTGAGCTAGAACATCACTCTTTGGGTTAATTTTTGGTTGCCTAGATCTCCATTAGGTTGAGTGAGAGGCATTCTCCTTTTATGCTCATAGAAATTAAAACTATTTTTACTATATATTGTTTTGTTTGTAATGTGTATATACATATGTATGTATACATATACATATATGCACATAATACCTGGACAGCTATATATGTACCTGTATATGCACATATAAACACAGATATCTATATTAGTATATACATATGAATACTTTTTATATAAATACACCTAACATAGAGCATGGTATCTGAAAATAGTCTTACTCAAAAAAGTCAAGTAGATGTACTAATAAAACTTGTCAGCTCTTCTAATTTAGTTTATCAATGAACAATCAGTTTTTATCACCTTAACTTATTCTTGGAACATAATTTCCCTTAATGATTATAGCACTATTTTGCCTGGTCATTAAATATTGTTTCTGACTTTTCAGGAGAAAACATATTTCAATAATTGCTTTAGTTTTTCTTCAAAGCTCTTCTCTACTGCTCATTTTATCAGAATTTAAAGATGATTTTTTTTATTTTTTCATGTCAGTTGGAAAGAGAATGTAAAATTTGCTTTGTGGAGTAGTTACTGTCTGTTTCACACCATCATGATTATCCGGGTCCTGAAGATCCTTTTTGTATAGGTCTTCTGTGTCTTCCTGCCATCTCTTCTTAATATCTTCTGCTTCTGTTAGGTCCATACCATTTCTGTCTATCGAGCCCATCTTTGCATGAAATGTTCCCTTGGTATCTCTAATTTTCTTGTAATAATTATATTACCTTTCTGTACTACTGGTCCAGGAATGCATTTTATATGCACTTTGCAATGTGTATTTATATATATATATATATTTACTTATACAAAATATGTATAGATGTCAATACAAGATGGATTATTGGTTAATTTTTATAATTATATCCTTTTATTGATACTATCTAAATGGTATGACTTTGCTATCTCATAATCCTTTTTATTTAGATTTTTAAATTTGCTTAAATTTTAACTCTCCTCACTTATTTCTCCCATAAACAAGGGAGCAAAAAAAAGAAAACTTTATTGATACCTATCACAGAATCCTCTCAGAATATATATATATATAATATATATATTACAAGGAGATGCTGATGGCCAATCTCCAGCAGAGATTGGTGGGCAGGCTGAACTGATTCTCATAATGCTCTAGCACTGTTTACCACCCTCATCAATCTCTTCCAGGTCACAAATACTCTGCTGCTTGCCTACTGCTCCTCCGTTTTCTTCCTCTTCTTTTCACCAAAGTTAGTCTGTACAGACATAGACCTACAAGGGAATAAAAATAAATTTTCCAGTTGTCGTGAAACTACTACTTTATTTAGGACTGAATATAAATTCAGAGGCAAGTAAACTTCAGTTTCCAATCTGTGTAAGTGGAGGACTGACTTATTCCAAAGAGATCAATGCCAAATCAGAGCTGAAAGAAGGAATCTTGGGGATCAGGAAGGAAACACAGACAATGTGGTCATTATTTAGCCCTTAAAGAATGGAAGAGTGATTGCCAAGAAGGGAAAGTGTTATTAAGAGCATTTCAAGAAGGAAGAACATTGTATGTAAATAGACACCAGTTTTGAAACAATGAGATGCCTGAGTTGTGAAATATTCAAACCAGAGAGAAAAGGAAGGCAGATGGTCATGGAACCTCCCTCAGGCCCTGAGGTTTCATGTCTTGGATCTTGAGTCAACCCTACCTTCAGATTTGCATCGACTTTATTTTTAAGTTGAATTGTAATTGCTTTACAAAGTTGTGTTAGTTTCTACTGTACAGCAAAATGAATCAGTTATATATATATAAAATAGCATCCCCTTTCTTGGATTTCCTTCCCATTCAGATCACCGCAGTGCTTCAAGTAGAGTTCCCTGTCCTATATAGTATGTTCTCATTAGTTACTTATTTTATGTGTAGTATCCATAGTGTATATGTGTCATTACAAATCTCCCAATTCTACCCACCCTTTTCCTTCTTGATATCCGTATATTTGTTCTCTACATCTGGATCTCCATTTTTGATTTGAAAATAAGATCATTTGCACTATTTTTCTAGATTCCAAATATTTATGCACATATATGTGTTATTTGTTTTTCTCTTTCTGACTTATTTCCCTCTATATGACACTCTCCAGGTTCATCCACATCTTTACAAATGACTCAATTTTGTTCTTTTTATGGTTGAATAATATTCCACTGTATATATGTACATCATCTTCTTTATCCATTCCTTTGCTAATGGACATTTAACTCCAGAAATGATAAAACTATTAGAGAAAAAACACAGAACACTCTTTGACATAAATAGCAGCAAGATCTTTTTTGACCCATTGACCACAGCAATGAAAGTAAAAACAAAAACAACCAAATAGAATCTAAGTAAACTTAAAAACTTCGCACAGCAAAGGAAACCATAAACAAAATGAAAAGAAAGCCGGAGAATGAGAGAAAATTTTTGCAAATGAGGCAACTGACAAAGGATTGATCTCCAATATATATAAGCACCTAAAGCAGCTCAGTATCAAAAAAGCAAACAATTAAGAAATAAGAAGACCTGACTAGGGCTCCTAGATTTTAAATAGGTTCAACTTTTGTCATTTGTTGTTATTCAGTTGCTAAGTTGTGTCTGACTCTTTACCACCCCAAGGACTGCAGCACAAACTCCTCTGTGCGCCAATATCTCCCAGAGTTTGCTCAAATTCATGTCCATTATGTCAAAGATGCTATTTAACCATCCCATCCTCTGTCACCCCCTTCTTTTGCCTTCAGTCATTCCCAGCATCAGAGTTTTTTCCGTGAGTCATAAGATAATTTGAACATTGATTGGCCTTGCCTTATGGGATTGGAATGAAAATTGACCTTTTCTAATTCTTTGGCCACTGCTGAGTTTTTCAAATTTGCTGACATACCGAGTGCAGCACTTAACTGCATCATTCATTTTAAAAAGCCTTCTTACCTCTCCTTGCGTGTGTTATTTGCTCAGTCACATCCAACTCTTTTTAACCCCATGGACTGTAACCTGCCAGGCTCCTCTATCCATGGGATTCTCCAGGCAAGAATACAGGAGTGGGTTGCCATTCTCTTCTCCAGGGGATCTTCACTACCCAGGAATTGAACCCAGGTCTCCTGCATTGCAGGCAGATTCTTTACTGTCTGAGCCACCAACCCAACATCTCTCTTTGTTATTCTTTATTACTCTGCATTCAGTTGTGTTATATCTTTCCTTTCTCCTTTGCCTTTTGGTTATCTTCTTTCCTCAGCTATTTTTAAAGGCTCCTAGACAACCATTTTGCCTTCTTGAGTTTCTTTTTATTTGGGATGATTTTGGTCACTGCCCCCTGTATGATTTTATGAACTTGTGTCCATAGCTCTTCAAGCACTCTGTCTACCAGATGTAATTCCTTGAGTCTATTTTTCACCACTGTTTAATGAAAAGGGATTTAATTTAGGTCATACCTGAATGTCCTAGTGGTTTTCCCTACCTTCTTCAATTTAAGCCTGAATTTTGCAGTAAGTAGCTCATGTTCAAAGTCACAGTCAGCCCCAGGCCCTGCTTTTGCTCACTGTATAGATCTTCTCTATCTTTGATTGCAAAGAACATAATAAATCTGATTTCAGTATTAACCATCTAGTGACGTCCATGTGTAGAGTCATCTCTTGGGTTGTTGGAAAAGGGTGTTTGCTATGACCAGTGTGTTCTCTTGACAAAACTATGTTAGCCATGGCCCTGCTTCATTTTGTACTCCAAGGACAAACTTGCCTGTTATTATGGATATTTCATGACTTCTTCCTTTTGCATTCCAGCCTCCTATGATCCAGTCATTTTTTGGTGTTAGTTATAGAAGATCTTGTAGTTTTTCATAGAACCAGTCAATTACAGCTTCTTTGGCATCAGTGGTTGAGGCATAGATTTGCATTACTATGATGTTGGATGGTTTTCCTTAGAAACAAACCAAGATCATTCTGTTGTTTTTGAGGCTGCCCCCAAGTACTGCATTTTAGACTGTTTTGTTGACTCTAAGGACTGCTCTATTTCTTCTAACGGATTCTTGTCCACAGTAGTAGATATAATGGTCATCTGAATTAAATTTACCAGTTTCCATACATTTTATTTCACTGATTCCTAAGATATCAATGCTCAATCTTGCCATCTCCTGCGGGATCACATCTATTTACATTTAGCATCCCAGCTTCCTATATAATGTTGTTTTTTACAGCATCAGACTTTCACTACCAGACACATCCACAATTGAGCATCATTTCTGCTTTAGCCCAACTGCTTCATTCTTTCTGGTGCTATTAGTAATTGCCCTTCACTCTTCCCTAGTAGCATATTGGACACCTTCCCACCTGGGGTGCTCATCTTTTGGTGTCATTTCTTTTTGCCTTTTCATACTGTTCAAGGGATTGTCACAGCAAGAATACTGGAGTGGTTTGCCATTTCCTCTTCCAGTGGACCACATTTTATCAGAACTCTTCACTGTGATCCTTCATGGATCAAAATCTTGTCACAGTGAAGGGACTTGTGTAATTCAATGAAGTTTTGAGCCATGCCAGGTAGGCCCACCCAAGACTTTTGTCATAATGATGTCTTATTCTGGTATCCTTCACAATTTGCTACTGAAGTTCGACAAAGTTTGAGGTACACTTAGTCCTGAGGCCTAAGTCAAATGATCCTGCTGAAAATGCCTGCTCTCACTCCATTACCTGAGGTCCTGGTTTTAGTGTATACACCTACATACATATATACATGCATTTAGTATATGGAATGATAATTTGTCTGAAATGAGTGGTCCTGCCTGTGTGTGTGTTAAAGTATGGTGACTTAAAATGTAAATATTAGAAAAGAATAAATATTTACCAAATTATTCCCAGTTGGAAAAAAAAAAAAGAGTTTGGGGGTTCCTAGAAAGGGTGGACCTTTAACATTTTTACCGATATCTATGTGTCACACACATGCACAAAGAGGGGAAATAATTTCCTTTTTTGTAGTTATTCTGATCCTTTCACTTTGTTTTAATCTTTTTTCTTAAGGTCCATTTGTTTAAAATATATCCCAGTCGCTGGTCTGTGTTGATCCTATTCAGCCTTTTTCTGATAAATATCAGTAGTCTACAAAATATTTAGAATACATTTTTTCATGATTATTAGTAATGCTAGGCTTTCCCTTTTCTTGTTTTCCAAATTAATCTGACAGTTGTAACTTTGGCAATATGTAAGTTCTTTTCAGAATAGGCACAAGGAATAAGAGAAATGGCTTTACAAAATTCTAGTCTCTATCCTTCAAATTGTTCAAAGAAATAAACCTTGAAGGTGAAGAGAAAATTTATTATGGATGTTTATGGGGTGCAGACTTCCCCTCAGGGTTTCTGGATTCTTCAGTCTACATTTGTAGCTGTTTGTAGCTGTGCCAGAGACAGAGAATGAAGTCCTTGAGGGGTACCAGTGCAGGTTTATCAGGAGAACAGTGAGTAGATTTAGGGAGCAAGAGAAGGAAAGTGTTAAAAGAATTTCACATGGGGCTTGAACAATGATCTCTGTGTTGACAAGTGCCGAGGTGTTAAAGAAAAAAAAAATGTCTGGAAGTTGGAAACAATAAGAAAAGGGTGAAAGTTAAGGATACACAGATGTTCTAAGAGGAGGTAATTTCTACTTGACCCATACTCCCTTTGCAGGCATATGTATTAAAATACAGGCTTGAAAGAAATGTGTCCTAAAGGAAACCTCTCTCCCCACCCCTCCCTCTATTTGTCAGTCTTACTTTAATGTCTTTGACTATGGATGTTGGTTTACTTTTATTTATTTTCCTCTTGGTAAACTCTACCTTTTTAAAAATTTGGTCTCTGCTATGAATAGAAATAACTGGAACAGCTATAATAATTGCTATTCATCTCTTGGAAATACTGTGATATAAAAAATCAATTCCTTTGTTTTGCTGAATGCAATTGTAACCAAATGATAGGCTTCCCAGCTGGCACAGTGATAAAGCATCCAATTGCCAATGCAGGAGGTACAAGAGATGTGGGTTCAATCCCTGAGTCAGGAAGATTCCCTTGAGTAAGAAATGACAACCCACTCCAGTATTCTTCCTTAGAAAAGTCCATGAACAGAGAAGCCTGGAGGGATACAGATCATAAGGTTTCAAAGAGTTGTACACAACTGAGCTACTGAGCATGCACACACAGCCAAAAGATAATGATTTCCTCATTTTACCATTCAACATGATTTTGCGACACACTGACCTGTATAATACAGATACATTTCTTGAACTTTTTTCTACTAGCCAATCAACTTTTGACTAATGTGTTAAATTGAAAAGAATCTTCCCACATATCACTTCCCACACTTTTTCCCAAAGCAAATTTTAGGATAACAAAATAAAAGCTGGAGTGAGTATATGGAGGCAAGAAATTTTTAAAAATATATATTAATCAGAATAGGGTTTCTTTTATAACCAAAGAGGAGATAATCCTTTACTCCACAAATTGTTCCCAAGTCGTAACAACACTCTACCATTTTACCACTATATACACAGCAACATTTACTTTAGGACCCCTTGAAATTATGAGTTGTTAGAAAATGAATATTGAAGTTTCATTTTAAAAACTAAACAACAACAACACATCTTTGTCCTGGTACTATTTCTCTCTGCTGTGTTATTCACTACCAAAGAGAGACCAGTTTGTTATTACTACCATTGGGCTGCATAGTCCAGGATGGTTTTATGTTCTCTACACTCTTATACTTTGTGGAACTGCAGTTTCCAATTTATAACAGGAAATCCAATTCTATAAAAATCTAATTATTTCATATGGTGGACTCAGCATGACTCTCCCCTCCACTCCTTCCCCCTTTATTTGGCTGGGTGATGAGTGTATTTCCTCTAGGGTTTATATTTTTTCAACCCAGCTACATTTTGAGAACACACACACAAAAAGGGATTTGGCACACGTCTTTTCCCATCTCCTTTCAGTAATTATAGTTAATGAAACTACGTGTGTTTTTTCACTTGTGTGGTCTTCTGGAAAATAAGAGTTTATTTTATTCCAAAAAATGTCATTTCAGTATTTTGGTTGGTTCATTGTTATTATCTTTTTCAAGGGTAACAAGCAGATTCATTCCAAAAATATGTTAATAATTATGGTATTAACCAAGAAAGCAGTTGCTGTACTTCAAAAGCTGCTCTCTTCTATAATAACTAGGTCATCAGTTTGGGTGTGCCTGCTTAACATGCATTTACTATCCATATGTATTCCCTCACCTAGAGGCCTGATATTTTTAATGAGATTATATCAAAGGATGGAAAGGCAGGAGAGTAGTAACATCATTTTATTGAGTAATTCCCAGAACTCTGATCCATTTCAGTTAGGCAATTAAGACTGCTAACTACAATAAATGATACTAAGAGATTATAGAGGTTTTTCTGCATGAGTGCATAGTTTAAAAAATAATTTAGGTTTACTTAACATAAAAAACACTTCCAGAGGGAAAAAAATAGTGTTCTTTTTTTTTTTTTTTCACTTTTCAATTTAGCTGAATGCAAAGAAGTGATTTTCTCTTACTGCCTGTGTGGCACTTATGTGAGCTCTGATGATAAATGATTTCTTTGAGGTGTGCTGCTCAAATAAGTAGATTTTAATTGTATGCTTTTCCTACATGTCACTAATACCTACAGTATTCATTAGCATCATATCCACTATGGTGATTAGCTGGGGAAGACTAATAAATAAGCCTAAATACTATTCTCATGAAAAGCTGTGTGCATTTAACCTCTTTCTCCCACTTCGACTTATTACTGCGATTGCCTTCAAAGACAATAGGAGAGTTCTTAAAAACAAACACAGGAAAATCAAAGTTTGTTGTCTTGAAGAGTTAATTCTGACAGAGAGGTGACCTTTATCCCTACATACTCACTCTTTTTTTTATTTTATTTTATTTTATTTTTTTATCAAGCCTCTCCAAAGGGACTCATCATATGCAGGGCTCTATGAAGAGAAAAAGAAGAGCATTGTCCTTATCACCTCCTTCCAGAAAGTGGCAGAGTAATAGGACTTTGTAAGACGAAATGAAGCCCAGTCTGATGGCTGCTGATTAAAAATTGACTCTGCCACATCAAAGAGGAGTTGAAGGTGAAAATGATGATCACTTCCCTCTCCCAGGGACCCTGCACCATTTCTTTTATTCAACCTTGAAAGGTTCTTTCTGAATAAGATAATATCCCTCGAGTCTATTCTGCCTTGGCAGCATGGAAAAATGTAGATCAGTATGCCTATTCTTTATGAAAAAAAATGGGATTTTGTTAATGACATAGCACTTTAAAGTGATGGCTTGTATGTGGTAAATGCTGAGAAATTAATTATAAAAGGCTTCTTAGACTATGGATGAAATTAATTGCTGGGATGAAGCTACTAAAAGATCACTGTAAACCTGAACAGCCCTGACTACTTTTTCTTGATTATTTTCACTTTTAGATTGAATATAGCTGTGTCTGCTCCTTTTATTTTCACCACATTTTAGAAACACTGAATTCTTAGAAAGGTTGTCATCTGTAGTTTAATATTCTTATACATAAAAGGAAAAATATATTTTTGTGTGTGCAAATGCATTATAAGTCTGTATTTCCTGACTGTCTATGCTACCCACTGGGAAATACAATACCCAGAGTACAAATATATATATGTATATATAATATAGATACACAGAGATGTAGTCTAACTAGACAAACACATACACACATACATAGAGAGTTAGAATATATGTGAAAGAAGATTTTACAAAACATTTATCTATTTATAGCAAAATACAGAATGTGAATCTATACAAAACATCAAAGACAGATAAAGAAAACATTTTACCCTAACTGAAAAAAATTAACAATGTTATGTACAGAATTCATACAGATTTGGCACCTATGAAAAGATTTCTTACATTTCAGATGTTCTATTGATCCTCTCTTTTCAGTAGAGCAGACAAAGCGTGGCCATGAAGGCCATTCCTAGCTTCTTCAATTCTGTCTATAATTGTATAATTAAGGAGTTTCTCATGGATTATGACAGAAATCTAAAACACTATGAAAACTGAAAGGTAAATTTACATAATGACTTGAAATCATTAATATATGTGCTGAGAATAAATAAATGGAGGCTACAATTTTGGTAAATGAAATATTTTGAAGTATTATTTTTCTAACTAGTTTTCCTAGTGAGAAAATCAATCATCACTTAGGTAAGAGAATATGAAGTTTATGGGTTCACAGCTATGTACTGCACGGTGCTTATATTTAAAAATCTCAGAGTGAATTCAGCTATATAAAATGATATGCTTTTCAAATTTATTTTTAATTGGAGGATAATTGCTTTACAATATTGTGTTGATTTCTGTCATACATGAATCACCCATAGGCATACATGTACCCCATCCTTCTTGAAACTCCCTCCCTTCTCTCACCCATCCCAATCTTCTATGTTGTCACAGAGCACAAATGCAATCTATATCATCCAAAGTCTATTACAGTATTTCTGATGTTATTTTCTTACACCATTTAAATGAAAAGCTACAGTCTTGTTAATAACTGAAGAAAAACACATTTTTTGACATGGAAGAAATTGTGATATATAATTATATCAGAAAACAGCAAGCTAACTACTAATGGCATTAAAATTTAAGAATAGAAATTGTCTCACTGCTTCAATGCCAAGTTTAATATAGGTATAACTGGAAATACATTATTTGAGTGAATATTTATCTAGAATATCTGTTTGTTTGCTTTTTAATACACCCAGTTTCCAAAACCATCTAGATTTTGACTTACTGGAGCATTGATGTTTTACACTGCTGTGTCAGTTTCTGCTATACAGCAGAGTGGATCAGATATATATCCTCCTTTTTGGATTTCCTTCTCATTTAGGTCACTATATCAGTGAATAGTTTCCTGAGCTATAAGTGGGTTCTCATTAGTTATTTATGTTATGCACTGTTGCTGCTGCTGCTAAGTCGCTTCAATCGTGTCCGACTCTGTGCGACCCTACAGACGGCAGCCCACCAGGCTCCACCATCCCTGGGATTCTCCAGGCAAGAACACTGGAGTGGGTTGCCATTTCCTTCTCCAATGCACGAAAGTGAAAAGTTAAAGTGAAGTCGCTCAGTCGTGTCCGACTCAGCGATCCCATGGACTGCAGCCTACCAGGCTCCTCCGTCCATAGGAGTTTTCAGGCAAGAGTACTGGAGTGGGATGCCATTGTCTTCTCTCATTTTATGCACACATAGTGTAAATATGTTATTTAACTATGGAGTAGATAATTATTTCATACCAAAGACAAATTACTGGCCACAATATTGAAATGGGTAGCCTTTCACTTCTACAGGGGATCTTCCCAACTCAGGGACTGAACTCAGGTCTCCCACACTGCAGGTGAATTCTTTACCAACTGAGCTACCAGGGAAACCACAATCTCCCAATTCATCCCACCCTCCGTTGCCCCTCTTGGTATCCATACATTTGTCCTGTATTTCTAACCTACTTCCTAGAGTAATGAAAATAAAAACTAAAATAAATAATAGGACATAAATAAACTTAAAGCTTGTGCATAACAAAGGAAAACATAAACAAGATAAAAAGACAACCCTCAGAATAGGAGAAAATATTTGCAATCAAAACAACTGACAAGAGATTTAATCTCCAAAATATGTAAAGATCTTATGTAGCTCTCTCTCTCTATATATATATATATAAAAGCAACTCAATTTAAAAGATAAAGACCTAAATAGACATTTCTTTAAAGAAGATATACAGATGACCAGTGAACACATGTAAAGATGCTTAGCATCACTAATCATACTGCTCAGTTCAGTCACTCAGTCCTGTCCGACTCTTTGCGACCCCATGATTGCAGCATGCCAGGCCTCCCTGTCCATCACGAACTCCCAGAGTTTACTCAAACTCATGCCTATTGAGTCTGTGATGCCATCTCATCCTCTGTCATCCCCTTCTCCTCCCACCTTCAATCTTTTCCAGCATCAGGGTCTTTTCAAATGAGTCAGTTCTTTGCATCAGGTGGCCAAAGTATTAGAGTTTCAGCTTCAGCATCAGTCCTTCCATTGAATATTCAGGACTGATTTCCTTTAGGATGGACTAGTGGGATCTCCTTGCTGTCCAAGGGACTCTGAATAGTCTTCTCCAACACCACAGTTCAAAAGCATCTATTCTTCAGCACT
The DNA here is from genome assembly GCA_006410635.1 of Cephalophus harveyi. Classification (NCBI taxonomy): domain Eukaryota; kingdom Metazoa; phylum Chordata; class Mammalia; order Artiodactyla; family Bovidae; genus Cephalophus; species Cephalophus harveyi. The sequence goes on along the minus strand of SJYT01015188.1, from coordinate 14,628 downwards.
CAGCTTTCTTTACAGTCCAACTCTTATATGCACACATGACTACTCGAAAAACCATAGCCTTGACTAGATAGACATTTGTTGGCAAAGTAATGTCTCTGCTTTTGAATATGCTGTTTGGATTGGTCATAACTTTCCTTCCAAGGAGCATGCGTCTTTTAATTTCATGGCTGCAGTCACAATCTGCAGTGATTTTGGAGCCCAGAAAAATACAGTCTCCCACTGTTTCCATTGCTTTTCCATCTATTTGCCATGAAGTGATGGGACCAGATGCCATGATCTTCATTTTCTGAATGTTGAACTTTAAGTCAACTTTTTCACTTTCCTCTTTCACTTTCATCAAGAGGCTCTTTAGTTCTTCTTCACTTTCTGCCATAAGTGTGGTGTCACCTGCATATCTGAGGTTATTGATATTTCTCCTGGCAAACTTGATCCCAGCTTGTACTTCCTCCAGTCCAGCGTTTCTCATGATGTACTCTGCATATAAGTTAAATAAGCAGGGTAACAATATACACAGCCTTGACGTACTCCTTTCCCTATCTGGAACCAGTCTGTTGTTCCATGTCCAGTTCTAACTGTTGCTTCCTGACCTGCATACAGATTTCTCAAGAGGCAGGCTAGATGGTCTGGTATTCCCATCTCTTTAAGAATTTTTTACAGTTTGTTGTGATCCACACAATCAATGACCTTGGCATAGGCAATAAAGCAGAAGTAAATGTTTTTCTGGAATTCTCTTGCTTTTCGATGATCCACCAGATGTGGGCAATTTGATCTCTTGTTCCTCTGCCTTTTCTAAATCCATCTTGAACATCTAGAAGTTCATGGCTCATGTACTGCTGAAGCCTGGCTTGGAGAATTTTGAGTGTTGCTCTGCTAGCATGTGAGTTAATCGGGTGGAAACAACTTCACTATTCATTAAATAAATGCAGATCAAAACTACAATGAAATATCACCTCACATTGGCCATAAGGGTCATCATCAAAAAATCTACAAACAATAAATCCTGAAGAAGGTGTGAAGAGAAGAGAACTCTCTTATACTGTTGGTTGGAATATAAGTTGATACAGCCACTAAGGAGAACAGCATGGAGGTTCTTTAAACAATTAAAAATAGAACTACCATATGACCCAGAAATCCCACTCCAGGGCAAACGCCCAGAGAAAACCATAATTCAGAAAGATACATGCACTCCAATGTTCATTGCAGCATTATTTACAATTGCCAGAACATATGTGGGCACTCATGCTGTCTCTTCAGTCATGTCCAGCTCTGTCCAACACTATGGATGGTAGCCCACACCTGAACTCGGTCCATGGGAGTCTCCAGGCAAGAATACTGTAGTGGGTTACCATGCTCTCCTCCAGGAGATCTTCCCAACCCAGCGGTAGAACCTGAGTCTTCTATGTCTCCTGGATTGGCATGGTGATTCTTTATCACTAGTGCCACCTGGAAAGCCCTGCCAGGATATGAAAGCAAGCTAAATGTCCATTAACAGAAGAATGAATAACAAAGTTGTGGTACTTACATATAATGGAATATTACTTGGCCATTAAAAAGGGATGAAACTGTGTCATAACTAGAGACTGTTATTCTGAGTGAAGCAAGAGAAAAATAAATATTGTATATTAACTCATATATGTAGAATCTAGAAAAATGGTATAGATGGTCTTATTTACAAAGAAAAAATAGAGGCACAGATGGATCTAGGTTTATTTTTAACAAAGATCTATGAAGGCACCTCTTTCAAATTACAAAGTATATTATAGGAAAATGGTTTTCAGAGAAAGTTTAATATTGTTTTCCATCGGCTTTCATTATACAATAACATATTTCAGAATAAAATGTGACAGTAAATGCAGCCAAGATACTTTAAGCTTAATTTTTCTTGTTTCTAAACTTTATTATGTTAATTATATTTTCATGGAAGTTATAAAATATAAAAATATGACTTTTAAATGTGTTTCTACTTTCCTACAGTTATTTTTAATATTTCCAATCAAAATTTATTTTTTTCAAGAAAACAAGTAATCAAAAGTGAAAACTAGATTAATCTTATTTTTTATTGTTTGTGTTTCTTTCAAATAATCTTAATATTTCAATTCCATTTGTTTATAAACCTTTGGAAATTAAGGAGTATGTTTTGTCTGTTTTTGTTTACCTGTATGGCATCTGGTCCCGTCACTTCATGGGAAATAGACGGGGAAACAGCGGAAACAGTGTCAGACTTTGTTTTTTGGGGCTCCAAAATCACTGCAGATGGTGACTGCAGCCATGAAATTAGAAGACGCTTACCCCTTGGAAGAAAAGTTATGTTCAACCGAGATAGCATAGAGAGTTGAACTGTGAAGAAGGCTGAGCACCGAAGAATTGGTGCTTTTGAAGTGTGGTGTTGGAGAAGACTCTTGAGAGTCCCTTGGACTGCAAGGAGATCCAACCAGTCCATTCTGAAGGAGATCAACCCTGGGATTTCTTTGGAGGGAATGATGCTAAAGCTGAAACTCCAGTACTTTGGCCACCTCATGCGAAGAGTTAACTCATTGGAAAAGATTCTGATGCTGGGAGGGATTGGGGGCAGGAGGAGAAGGGGACGACAGAGGATGAGATGGCTGGATGGCATCATGGACTCAATGGACGTGAGTCTGAGTGAACTCCAGGAGGTGGTGATGAACAGGGAGGCCTGGCATACTGCGATTCATGGGATCGCAAAGAGTCAGACACGACTGAGCGACTGAACTGAACTGAACTGAACTAATCTTGCTTAGTGCCTGTACATAATGTTTTCAAAAATATTTTAATAAATATTTCTATAAGTAAAAACTTTAAAAATACTAGTCTCACAAAACATTAGGTAAAAAAAACTTTAGATTAGAATGGTCAGATCAATTTTCGTCTTGTTAGTCATGTGCTGTGTGTGCTGTGCTTAGTCACTTAGTTGTATCTGAGTCTTGTGACCCCATGGACTGTAGCCCACTGGGCTCCTCTGTCCATGGGGGTTCTCCAGGCAAGAATACCAGAGTGAATTGCCAAGCCCTCCTCCAGGGGATCTTCCCAATCCAGGGATAGAACCCAGGTCTCCTGCATTGCAGGTGAATTCTTTACTGTCTGAGTCACCAGGGAAACCCAAGAATACTGGAGAGGGTAGCCTATCCCTTCTCCAGGAGATCTTCCTGACCCAGAAATAAAACCAGGGTTTCCTGTATTGCAGACTGATTCTTTACCAGCTGAGTTAACAGGGAAATCTTACTCTAGTGCTATTATAAATCTAGCTGAATTAAACTGGCTTATCAAGTATGCTGTCAACATCTTTAGGAAAGAGATGCAATGGTTTATTTTGGTTATTAGCGTTCAGATACAACATATCAATAATTTTATGCTGATTAGAATGTCTACTTTGAGATGGCAACCAGATCATTCCTGTGTGTGTGCTGCATGCTAAGTTGTTTCGGTCTTGGCTGGTTATTTGAGACCCTATGGACTGTAGCTCACCAGGTTCCTCTGCCTGTGGGCTGTCCCAGGCAAGATTGGAATAAGTTGCCATGTCCTCCTCCAGGGTATCTTCCTGACCCAGGGATCAAACTGATGTCTCTTATGTGTCCTGCATTTACAGGAGAGTTCTTTACCACTAGCACCACCTGGGAAGCTCAGAACATTCCTTAAGCATACCCTAACCCATACTGCTCCCCTGAACTTATATTGCTAACGCATCACTGTTATGGATCTGAGTAAGTTCGTAAATTGTTGTTTTAATTCAGAATTTGTCCACCTTTTCACTACCGCGATTTGAGTCAGATCAGTGTGTGTGTGTGTGTGTGGTGCTGTCCTGTGCCTTGGAGGGTATTTAGCTGCATCCATGAGGACCATTAATAGCTCTAAACATTACTAAATATCACCCAGAGATCACAACTTTCCTCCAAACCACACATCTGGCTACTGAGAACCAGTGCTTTCTTCCTACAGAGCAGGTGGACCAACTCGTGCTGCTGTTTGAGGTCAAAAGGAAAACCTAAGATGATTCTGTCATTTGAATTTGATAGGTTTCTGGAGTTTTTCATTGGGCTTTGTGTATTAAAACCATGGACAGTCTTGTGGTGTATCCTATTCACATTCCTTACCATTCTGCCCACTAATTTTCAAAAATATCTTCTAACATATACATAATTTTTGTCATCTGTCTTGTCAACCAAATTGTGAGTATTAAAACATGACAGACAGTATCACTTTTCTTTATTCCAATCTCCACTTTCAACTATATTGGATCTGTTTTCCTCTGGATCTGAGTGTGATTGCAAACGTTTTCACACTTGGTAAGTGAACAATGCAATCTCATTTCATTAGTTAAAATTAATTCTAGTTTGTTGTAAAATTTCAGCATCAAACTCAATTCAAAATTTTCCTCCTGTGAACTCCTATTTGCTTGAATTTGAAGTAGTGTTGTGTGTTCTGGCTCTAAGACTTCTCCTTAACCATCTATTTTTTCCATGTAGGATGGATTATTGACCTGTTCTGAAAAAATTCAGTCCATTTTCCTTTTTTTTTTTTTCTTTTTTTGATGCTGTGGGCCTCTGTTAATTTAGTGATTCCAAATAAATTCTGTGTGTGTGTGTGTGTGTGTGTGTGTGTGTGTGTTATGGTGGCTCAGACTGTAGAGAATCTGCCTGTAATGCAGGAGCCCCAGATTTGATTCCTGGGTTGGGGAGATCCCCTGGAGAAGGGATTGGCAACACACTCCAGTATTCTTGCCTGGAGAACTCCATGGACAGAGGAGCCTGGTGGGCTACAGTCTGTGGGGTCGCAGAGTCAGATATTAGTGAAGAACTAACACATTCACATTCACTACCAGTCCAAGCTCCTACTGCTCAATGCACAATAGGCCAATAGATTTAGAAATGAGTTGTTGAGGCAAGGAATAGTGACTTTATTCTGAAAGCCCACAAACTGAGAAAATGATGGACTAGTGTCCCGAAGAGCCATCTTACCCAGATTAGAATTCAGGCTTCTTTTATATTAAAAGGGGAAGGGGTGTAATTAGTTGTTGCAAACTTTTTGGTGTTAGAATCCATTGTTCTAGCAGCTGTCCACGTGGGTCAGGTCGTGATGCTCCTGTCAACGTCCAACAAGACAAATGTTATTCTCTGCTCTGCAAATTTTAATCTTTGTATGAATGGAAAAGTGTTATGCATTTACAGATCAGAACCTTGAGACTGGACTCTACTGTATATTTCAGGATAATAGGTAGCAAAAGCAATAGAATATAAAGGTAAAAGTAAAACAAACAAACCTAATAAGGAGTCAGATTTGTTCTTCCATGTGTCTTTTTGCTAGACTGTATGCAGAACTCTCCAGATTGCACAAAAGAAACCTTTCTAAGAGACATCTCTTCCCCTGCCCCTGCTAGGAGTAGATGACCCCTCACTTGACTCATGACCCCCACTTGACTCAGCAGCCATTTGCGGAACAGTATTGATCCTGCCTCTTTTCTAGCCTACACTATTGACCTTGCATAACCACTAGAACCAATGGACTCCTCTGCTGCTTGCTTGTGTGATTGCAAAGTTTTAGACTGAAATAGGAGTAATCCAGATCATGTTCCCAGGTACATTGCAATACAGTCTCTTTGGCTTTACTGGGATTCACTACTTTGTAAATTTCTTATCTTCAGCCACGAGGAGTAAGCTCCATTACTTACTTAGAAATTTTCTCAAATCTCAGAGAAAAATGTTAAATATCTTTTCATCTTCCCCATCTTTGGGAAGTAGGACTAAAAATTGTTGTTGTTCAGTCACCAGATCACGTCCAACTCTCTGAGACCCCATGAAATGCAGCACCCCAGTCTTCCCCATCCTTCACTATCTCCTGGAGTTTGCTCAAACTCATGTCCATTGTGTCAGTGATGCCATTCAACCATCTCATTCTCTGTTGTACCCTCCTCCTCTTGACCATAATCTTTCCCAGCACAGGATCTTTTCCAATGAGTCAGCCCTTCCCATCAAGTGGCCAAAGTATTGGAGCTTCAGCTTCAACATCAGTGTTTGCAGTGACTATTCAGGACTGATTCCTGTTAAGATTCATTGGTTTGATCTCCTTGCAGTCCAAGGTACTGAAGAATCTTCTTCAGTATCACAGTTTGAAAGCATTAATTCTTCAGCACTGAGCCTTCTTTATGGTCCAACTCTCACATCCATGCATGGCTACTGGAAAAATGATAGCTTTGACTAGACAGACCTTTATTGGTAAAGTGATATCTCTGCTATTTAATATGCTGTTTGTCAGCTTTCTTTCCAAGAAGAAAGCATCTTTTAATTTCATGACTGCAGTCGGCATTGGCAGTGATTTTGGAGCCCAAGAAAGTAAAATCTGTCACTGTTTCCACTTTGTCCACGTTTATTTACCATGAAGTGGTGGGTCCATCTATTCTAGTCAAAGCTATGGTTTTTCCAGTAGTCATATATGAATGTGAGAGTTGTACTATAAAGAAATCTGAGTGCCAACGAACTGATGCTTTTGAACTGTGGTGTTGGAGAGACTCCTGAGAGTCCCTTGGACTGCAAGGAGATCCAACCAGTCCATTCTGAAGGAGATCAGCCCTGGGAGTTCTTTGGAAGGACTGATGCTAAAGCTGAAACTCCAATATTTTTGCCACCTGATGCAAAGAACTGACTCATTTGCAAAGACCCTGATGCTGGGAAAGATTGAAGGCGGGAGGAGAAGGGGATGACAGAGGATAAGATGGTTGGATGGCATCACAGACTCAATCAATGGACATAAATTTGTGTAAACTCTGGGAGTTGGTGATGGACAGGGAGGCCTGGCATGCTATAGTCCATGGGGTTGCAAAGAGTCAGACATGTCTGAGAGACTGAACTGAACTGATTGGTACAAATGCCATGATCTTATATTTTTGAATATTGAGTTTTAAGACTTTTCACTCTCCTCTTTCACCTTCATCATGAAACTTTTTATTTCCTCTTTGCTTTCTGCCATTATGGTGTTGTCATCTGCATATTTGAGGTTGTTGATATTTCTCTCGGCAACATTGACTCTAACTTATGAGCCATCCTGCACATCATTTTGCATGAGGTACTCTGCGTATAAGTTAAATAAACAGGGTGACAATGTATAACCTTGACATAAAATAAACTCATGCTAATGATTTAAGTTCCCAGAACAATTTCCAGAGAACTCCTCAGATACTCTGCTGTGCTGGAAGTAGAAAAGATGTTTTAGGGGGAAGTGGTTGTCCTATCTGATGATTGCCTTCTTTGCTGCCTATTTTCCTAAACTTAGGAGCTTGACTACATTTTTAGGACAAAGGGAAAACTCCAATATTATATCCTGTTTTCTGTACATGACTGTTGAGCATTTGTTGTTTTCCTTTAAGATCTATATTAATAAGGATTAATTTGTTTCTTCATTTGATTGGCACAGAAGAAAATCTTGACCCTGTAACTTATATAACTGTGATGGTTCATTTTATGTGTCAACTTGGAATGTGTTTTTGAATGAGGTAAACATTTAAATATGTGAACTTTGAATAAAACAAATGCCTTCTGTGATAGAAATGGTACTTATCTACTCAACTGAAGGTCTGAATAAAACAAAGTGACCAGCCTCCATGAGCAGGAATTGCTCCAGCAGACTGCCTTGGGCCTTCACTAGAACTATCAAGATCTCCTAGTTCTTCACCAGCCAGCATTTAGACTAGAAGTACACCATCAGCTCTTCTGGGTCTTTACCTCAGAGACCCACAGTACTGTCCCACACTGAAGATTTTGGACTCCCCAACCTCCATAATCACATGAGCCAGTTTCTTATAACAAATTATATAATATATATATATCTATATATATATATATCTTCTATTGCTTCTGCTTCTCTAGAGAACCCTGACTAATACAATAATTAAGAAAAAAGGGACTCAACTATATTGCATTTTATATTCATTAAAATATACAAAGGATCTAAATTAATTTTTCAGATTAAAATTACTTTCCATTTTCAAACTATTCTATAATAGAGTGCTGAAATTCTAATTAGTTCTTTTTAATTGGCAAGGGTGTCAGGGTGTAAGTTCAGTTTCTATCTATGTCTTTGACACATGGTAACCTTGTATATCAAATGCATAAAATATATTGTAAAGAATACATTTTATTCCTCTTCATGGAATATATACATACATACATATATATTATATATATGTACATACACATACATACACATATTTACATATATATACTTTATAAATATATATAAATATGCATATTAAAGACTGTTAGGAGGAAATGAGAAGTGATTGGTGTGTGATTGATGTGTGATAAAGTGATAGATTTCATTTTAGTATACAGAAAGTGTTCTACAATTGATTGTGGTGATGGTTATACAACTCTGAATATTTTAAAAAAATCATTGAATTATAAACTGTAAATGCCTAATTTGCATGTTATGTGATTTATATGTGAAGAAAGCTCTGTATAAAATAATGAGAGCAAATGTAGTTTTCATAAATATTTTGAGTGTAGAACCTGAACATATTCTCAGTTAAACTGAAGAATGAGATTTTAGAAGAATTTAGTGTATCTCCCCAGAGAAGGCAATGGCACCCCACTACAGTACTCTTGCCTGGAAAATCCCATGGATGGAGGAGGCTGGTAGGCTGCAGTCCATGGGTTCGCTAAGAGTCAGACATGACTGAGCGACTTCACTTTCACTTTTCTCTTTCATGCACTAGAGAAGGAAATGGTAAGCCACTGCAGTGTTCTTGCCTGGAGAATCGAAGGGACAGGGGAGCCTGGTGGGCTGCCGTCTAATGGGGTCGCACAGAGTCGGACACGACTGAAGCGACTTAGCAGCAGCAGCAGCAGCAGCAGTGTATCTCCCAGTATACAGACACTGTTATAAGAGAATAGAAAATTCATAAGTACAATTTGGAAGATTCAATTTGGACATATTGAGTTGGAGGGAACATAAGAGTGATGGGGAGGAGAGGGAAATAATGCAAAATTACCTGAAGAAAGAAACAAGAGTGATCCATCAATTTAAAGAATTCTGATGTAATCAAGTATGGGTATTAGATGGTGGGAAATAGTTTAACATGAAAATAAGGTGGTAATATGGTGTTCTGAAAGTGAAAGTGAAAGTCACTCAGTTGTGTCTGACTCTTTGTGACCCTGTGGACCATACAGTCCCTGGAATTCTCCAGGTCAGAATACTGGAGTGGGTAGCCTTTCTCTTCTCAAAGGGATCGTCCCAACCCTGGGATTGAACCCAGGTCTCCCACATTGCAAATGGATTCTTTACCAGCTGAGCCACAAAGGAAGCCCAATATGGTGTTTTGGAGATCTATTAAAGGTATTGAAAGTCTAAGAACAGGCTGATGAGAACAGAATTGTATTTAAGGAGATTCTTTTGGCTTCAAGTAAAGGATGGATTAGGTCACGAAACTGAAGGTAGATCAATTAGAAGAATGCTAAAATAATACATGAGAAATTATGGTGACCTATATTAGGAAATTGAAGTGAAACTGGAAAGGATAATAAATGGTTAAGAAGTGTCAGTGAGGAGGAATCAGAAATCTTGGTGATAAGTTTTATATAACAAATGAGAAATAGGAAGAAATGTCACATGACTCATAGGTTTCAACCAAGTCGCCAAATGAATAGTGGATCAAATAAACTTGACAAAGAACACTAAAGAGGAACAAATTTTAGGTTAAAGCTAAAGGTTTCACTCAGATTTTTACTCTTGAGTTTAAATACCTGTAGGAAGTTTATGTGTGGGTTATCTAGGACCTCAGAACAAAGTGTGATGCAACAGCATCAGGATCACTTGGGGATGTTTCAGAAAAGTATGATCTCAGAGCACATTCCAGAACAAGAGAGTCAGATTCTGCATTTTTAGAAAGAGCTCAACTGTTTTATCCACATTAAAATTTGAGAGGTACTGCTTTAATAGATAATTGAATGTGTATGTCCAGAGTTGAGTGGGGAAGTTTTCCAGTTGGAGTTAAGGATATTATCATAAACAAAACTATAAATAATGATGAAATTGTATGTATCTTCAAAGAATGAAAAATTGACCATTTCATTATGACATAATGATAGATTGTATTTTATACAGAATATTTTAATTTTCAATATATATAACTCCTAATTGCCTACTAAAAATTATAGTTTAAAAAGCCAACTTCATCATAAAAGTATAATCCTATTTTTGATTATCGTATTTCTGTCACCGTAATATGTGATGTGCTGTGCCTAAGCATCTCTTGCTATTGTAACTGCAAAATGGCAACTCTATTATGTTTTTGTTATTGTTGTTTTTATTAGAAATGAAAAAGAATTTGTACAGAGAAACTTTCTAGATTTCTGAAATCTTTGTCAATTTTAAAAAACCAGAGTACTTAAAAACTTTCATTGCCTATAAATCTGATTTAGAACAAATTTATATCTGGTAGATATGTCACACAGAAAGTTAATGTTTGGAAAATTTGTGAACTTTATAAGCATAAGCTTTCTACAGGCATAAATTATTCTCTTCTATAAATAATTTACTCCAGAGTGGTTTCACCCTTCTATAGCCAATTTGTCAAGCAAGACCCCATACTAAGCAGATAGAGTCCAAAAGCGGTGTCTAAACTTGTCTGCATTGTGTTTTCCGGCTTGGTTCCAACAATTTCAACCCAGGACTCTCACTCTGCCCTGAACAGTGTGAGTGCATTTAATTACAATCTGACATGTGTATTAGTAAGAAACAAAGGGCTGTGAACTGAGGGTGATGATTAACTGCTCTACCGGATAATTGCTTAAACTACTACTTATATTATACTGCATTATCTCTTTTGAACGAAGTGATTATTGGCCTTTTGTATAGTGATTATACAATGTAAGTGCAATCTTGCTGTTTTAACTCTTGTCAGAGTTTATGTTTAATGTACTTCCATTACAATGAGTAGTGCAACTTTAGGTGTTCTTTCTTCAACTGAGAAAACTGATAGAATCAATCTTTTATGGCTTTTTTCCCTGGCTTGGAATAGGCAGCATCTTCTGATCTTCCAGGGGAAGGGAATTCAAAACATAAAGATAACAGTATTCAAGAGTCAAATAAATATATTCATATTTTTCATATGTATAGTCATACATACAAACACCTCTAATACTGTGAGTCAAACCAAAAAAAAAAAAAAACCCAGCAAACTAATAGATTCTGCAAACCTCAGAGGACAAAACTAAAACTTTTAAAAAAGTATTTTACTTTTTACAAAGAGAGTACTTATAAATCACAACTTTTATTCACTTTTGTAAATGTAGGATGTTGGTTGCCTGCATGCTCAGTCAGATCTGATTCTCTGTGACCCCATGAACTGTAGCCTGCCAGGCTCCTCTGTCTGTGGGATTATCCTGACAAGAATACTAGAGTGGGTTACCATTTCCCTTTCCAGGGGATCTTCCCAAACCAGGGATCAAAACCACATCTCCTGCAGCTCCTGCATAGGCAAGCAAATTCTTCTACCACTGAGTTACCATAATTAACATGATGAATCTGTATCTATCCTATTAGGGAAAAAAAAAAATTCATTCTTTCAAAGCTTTATGTTTAGGTAATTACCTGCCTCACAGAACTGTACTTTTCTCCCAAAACTTCCCATCATTCAAGCTCACATTTTCTCAAGAAAAACCTTTTAGCATGCCACTGCAATTGGTTGATTTTGGTCAACTCCAAGGTCTACCATATTGCCGTGAGAAAAACTTGTAATGAGATCAAAGCATATGTTATTTTAATGCTTTCCTTGAAGTATAGCTGATAGACAATAAAGTGCACAAATATAAAATGTAAAATTTAGGTAAGTTTTTGGATTTCTATACATCCCTGACACATTTCCTTTACGATGGACTGGTTGGATCTCCTTGCAGTCTAAGGGACTCTCAAGAGTCTTCTCTAACACCACAGTTCAAGAGCATTGATTCTTCAGCACTCAGCTTTCTTTATAGTCCAACTCTCACATTCATACATGACTACTGGAAAAAACATAGCCTTGACTAGACAAACCTTAGTCGGCAAAGTAATGTCTCTGCTTTTGAATATGCTATCTAGGTTGGTCATAACTTTTCTTCCAAGGAGTAAGTGTCTTTTAATTTCATGGCCACAGTCACCATCTGCAGTGATTTTAAAACCCAGAAAAATAAAGTCAGCCACTGTTTCCACTGTTTCCCCATCTATTTGCCATGAACTGATGGGGCTGGATGCCATGATCTTAGTTTTCTGAATGTTGAGCTTTAAGCCAACTTTTTCACTCTCTTCTTTCACTTTCTTCAAGAGGCTCTTTAGTTCTTCTTCACTTTCTGCCATAAAGGTGGTGTCATCTGCATATCTGAGGTTATTGATATTTCTCCCAGCAATCTTGATTTCAGCTTGTGCTTCCTCCAGCCCAGAATTTCTCATGATGTACTCTGCATATAAGTTAAATAATCAGGGTGACAATATACAGCCTTGACATACTCCTTTTCCTATTTGGAACCAGTGTGCTGTTCCATGTCCAGTTCTAACTATTGCCTCCTGACCTGCATACAAGTTTCTCAAGAGGCAGGTCAGGTGGTCTGGTATTCCCATCTCTTTCAGAATTTTCCACAGTTTATTGTGCTCCACATAGTCAAAGGCTTTGGCATAGTCAATAAAGCAGAAATAGATGTTTTTCTGGAACTCTCTTGCTTTTTCCATGATCCAGAGGATGTTGGCAGTTTGATCTTTTCTAAAACCAGCTTGAACATTTGGAAGTTCACAGTTCACATATTGCTGAAGGCTGGCTTGTAGAATTTTGAGCATAAAAGGAGATTAATTCTGGGTGTTCATTGGAGGGACTGATGTTGAAGCAGAAACTCCAATACTTTGGCCACCTGATGCAGAGAACTGACTCATCGGAAAAGACTCTGATGCTGGGAAAGATTGAGGGCAGGAGGAGAAGGGGACAACAGAGGATGAAATGGTTGGATGGCATCACGGACTCGATGGACATGTGTTTGGGTGGACTCTGGGAGTTGGTGATGGACAGGGAGGCCTGATGTGCTGTGGTTCATGGGGTTGCAAAGAGTCGGACATGACTGAGCGACTGAATTGAACTGAGCTGACACATTAGCACGATTAAGATGAATACATTCACGGACTCGATGGACATGTGTTTGGGTGGACTCTGGGAGTTGGTGATGGACAGGGAGGCCTGATGTGCTGTGGTTCATGGGGTTGCAAAGAGTCGGACATGACTGAGCGACTGAATTGAACTGAGCTGACACATTAGCACGATTAAGATGAATACAGCCCTAATCTCCCAGAGTTTCCATGTGTTTCTTAGTAATCCCTTATGCTTTTCCCTGAAATCCCTCTGCTTTCTGATCATAAATTAATTTGCATTTTCTATATAGCTAAGCATAAATGGGGCTTCCTTAGTGACTCACATGGTAAATAATCCATCTGCAATGCATGATCTGGGTTCGATCCCCAGGTCAGGAAGACTCCTTGAAGAAGATAATGGCTACCTGCTCCAGTATTCTTGCCTGGAGACTACCTTGGACAGGGAAGCCTGGGAGACTATACTCCATAGGGTCCCAGAGTCAGATGCAACTGAGCAAATAACACAGACACGCACACGTATATATGGAATAATAAAATGTGTACCCAGCTGTTTTCACTCAACATTATTGAGAATCCATACATCTAGCCTATGTCAATGGTTCATTCCTTTTATTATTCATAAGCGTTTCATTGTAAGAATGTATCACATTTGTGTTAATACTACCTTTAGGTGAAAACACTTTCTGTTTTTTCCTGTTTTAATTGATTATAAATAAAGCTGCTATGAACATTTGTTTACAAGTTTTTTTGGCACATAATTTCATTCGTATTAAGTAAGCATCAAAGAGTGAGATGATTGAATCATATGTTAGATACACGCTCAAGTTTTTTTTTTAAACTGGCAGACTCTTGCCAACAAGTATATACCATTTTACAATCCCAACAGTAGATGTGAGAGTCCCAGTTCTTTAATATCCTTGCCAGTGCTTGACTTTGTCAATCTTTTCAACACTAAATTGTTCTGGCATTTAATTGTCATTTTAATTTGCATTTCGCGCAGCCAAGAGGAGCTACCCCACGTCAGAGGTCAGGGGCAGTGGCCTAGGGTGCCAGGCTGCGACGGCACAGGAACAGCTGAGAGGAGCTACCCTGCGTCTGAAGCCAGTGGCGGCCGGGAGAAGACATCCCGCATCCGAGGTCAGGGGCGGCGGCCAGGAGGAGCTATCCCGCGTCCGAGGTCAGGGGCGGCTGGGAGAAGCAACCTCACGCCCGAGGCCAGGGGTGGTGACCCTGAGGAGCCACCCCGAGCCCGAGGCCAGGGGCAGCAGCTGGAAGGAGCCACCCACGCCCCATGCCAGGGCCGGCAGCCGGGAGGAGCAACCCAAGGAGTGGTGGCTATGCAGGCACAGGAGGGCCTAGAGGAGCTATCCCACATTGAAGGTCAGGAATGGCAGCGGTAAGGAGATACACCTAAAACAAGGTAAGGAGCAACAGCTGCACTTTGCTGGAGCAGCTGTGAAGAGATACCCCACGCCCAAGGTAAGAGAAACCCAAGTAAGATGGTAGGTGTTG
>SJYT01015187.1:411950-448279 GCA_006410635.1 Cephalophus harveyi | reverse complement strand
AAGCCAGGCTTCAGCAATACGTGAACCGTGAACTCCCTGATGTTCAAGCTGGCTTTAGAAAAGGCAGAGGAACCAGAGATCAAATTGCCAACATCCGCTGGATCATGGAAAAAGCAAGAGAGTTCCAGAAACACATTGATTTCTGCTTTATTGACTACGCCAAAGCCTTTGACTGTGTGGATCACAACAAACTGTGGAAAATTCTGAAAGAGATGGGAATACCAGACCACCTGATCTGCCTCTTGAGAAACCTGTATGCAGGTCAGGAAGCAACAGTTAGAATTGGACATGGAAAAACAGACTGGTTCCAAATGGGAAAAGGAGTCCGTCAAGGCTGTATATTGTCACCCTGCTTATTTAACTTATATGCAGAGTACATCATGAGAAACACTGGACTGGAAGAAACACAAACTGGAATCAAGATTGCTGGGAGAAATATCAATAACCTCAGATATGCAGATGACATCAGCCTTATGGCAGAAAGTGAAGAGGAACTAAAAAGCCTCTTGATGAAAGTGAAGAAGAGAGCGAAAAAGTTGGCTTAAAGCTCAACATTCAGAAAACGAAGATCATGGCATCTGGTCCCATCACTTCATGGCAAATAGATGGGGAAACAGTGGAAACAGTGTCAGACTTTATTTTTTTGGGCTCCAAAATCACTGCCGATGGTGACTACAGCCATGAAATTAAAAGACGCTTACTCTTTGGAAGGAAAGTTATGATCAACCTAGATAGCACGTTGAAAAGCAGAGAGATTACTTTGTCAACAAAGGTCCGTCTAGTCAAGGCTATGGTTTTTCCTGTGGTCATGTATGGATGCGAGAGCTGGACTGTGAAGAAAGCTCAGTGCCAAAGAACTGATGCTTTTGAACTGTGGTGTTGGAGAAGACTCTTGAGAGTCCCTTGACTGCAAGGAGATCCAACCAGTCCATTCTGAAGGAGATCAGCCCTGGGATTTCTTTGGAAGGAATGATGCTAAAGCTGAAACTCCAGTACTCTGGACACCTCATACGAAGAGTTGACTCATCGGGAAAGACTCTGATGCTGGGAGGGATTGGGGGCAGGAGGAGAAGGGGACGACCGAGGATGAGATGGCTGGATGGCATCACGGAGTCGATGGACGTGAGTCTGAGTGAACTCCGGGAGTTGGTGATGGACAGGGAGGCCTGGCGAGCTGCGATTCATGGGGTTGCAAAGAGTTGGACACGACTGAGTGACTGAAGTGACTGGGCCTTCACTGTGGTGTGTGAGCTGTCTCTAGTTGTAGTGCCTGGGTTCTTCATTCTGGGGGCTTCTTATGTTGTGGAGTATGGGCTCTAGGGCACATGGGCTTGGTTGTCCCTCGGCATGTGGAATCTTCCTGGACCAGGGATCTAACCCCATGTCCTCTGCACTGGCAGTCAGAGTCTTAACCAGTGGACCACCAGGGAAGTCTTTTTTTCTCTCTCTCTCTCTTTTTTTATAGTTTCTTGTGGTGCGAGGTTTGCTTACTGATCTGAGAGTTTTCTTCTTTTCTAATGTGGGCGTTTAGTACAATAAATTTCTTTCCCAGTACTGCTAGTATGTCCAACAAGCTTGGTATGTTGTGCCAGTGGCCTGATGTGGTCTGTCTTGTGCACATGAAATAGTACCCTGCTGTTGATGAATAAAGTGTTCTATGAATATTGATTAGATCCTGTTGGTTGCTGTCATTGTAGAGTTTATCTGTTATACTTGCTGATTTCCTGTTTAGTTATTTTATCAGTTACTGAGAGAAATCTCAAACTATAAACATGGATTTGTCTATTTCTCCTTTTAATTCTATCAGTTTTTGCTTTAGAAATTTGGCATCTGTACTTTTGGGTGAATATACATTTAGTATTTATAGATCTTCTTGATAGAATGATCCTTTTTGTTGTTATTGTTCAGTCACTCAGTCGTGTCCAACTCTTTGACCCCATGAACAGCAGCACGCCAGGCTTCCCTGTCCTTCACTATCTCCTGGAATTTGCACAAACTCATGTCCGTTGAATCAATGATGTCATCCAATCATCTCATCCTGTTTCCCTCTTCTCCTCCTGCCCTCACTTTTCCCCAGCATTGGGGTCTTTTCCAGTGACTGAGCTCTTCACATCAGGTGGCCAAAGTATTGGAGCTTCAGCTTCAGCATCAATCCTTCCAATGAATATTCAGGGTTGATTTCCTTTAAGATTAACTAGTTTGACCTCCTTGCTGTGCAAGGGACTCTCAAGAGTCTTCTCCAGCACCACAGTTTGGAAACATCAATTCTTCAGCACCCAGACTTACTTATGGTCATCCCTCTCACAAGATTACTGGAAAAACCATAACTTTGGCCATAGAGAACTTTGTCAGCAAAATGATATCTCTGCTTTCTAATATGCTGTCTATGTTTGTCATAGCTTTTCATCCAAGGAGAAGTTCAGTTCAGTTCAGTCGCTCAGTTGTGTCAGACTCTTTGTGACCCCATGAATCTCAGCACGCCAGGCCTCCCTGTCCATCACCAACTCCCAGAGTTCACTCAGACTCACGTCCATCGAGTCTGTGATGCCATCCAGCCATCTCATCCTCTGTCGTCCCCTTCTCCTCCTGCCCCCAATCCCTCCCAGCATCAGAGTCTTTTCCAATGAGTCAACTCTTCGTATGAGGTGTCCAGAGTACTGGAGTTTCAGCTTTAGCATCATTCCTTCCAAAGAAATCCCAGGGCTGATCTCCTTCAGAATGGACTGGTTGGATCTCCTTGCAGCTTTTATTATGTTGAGGTATGTTTTTTCTTCTATTCCTGCTTTCTGGAGGGTTTTTATCATAAATGGATGTTGAATTTTGTCAAAGGCTTTCTCTGTATCTATTGAGATAATCATATGGCTTTTCAGGCAAGAGTACTGGAGTGGGTTGCCATTTCCTTCTCCAGTTCAATTTGTTAATGTGGTGTATTTGCAGATATTGAAGAATCCTTGCATCCCTGAGATAAAGCACACTTGGTCATGATGTATGATCTTTTTAATGTGTTGTTGGATTCTGATTGCTAGAATTTTGTTAAGGATTATTGCATCTATGTTCATCAGTGATATTGGCCTGTAGTTTTCTTTTTGTGTGTGGCATCTTTGTCAGGTTTTGGTATTAGGGTGATGGTGGCTTCATAGAATGAGTTTGGAAGTTTACCTTCCTCTGCAGTTTTCTGGAAGAGTTTGAGTAGGATAGGTATTAGCTCTTCTCTAAATTTTTAGTAGAATTCAGCTGTGAAGCCGTCTGGACCTGGGCTTTTGTTTGCTGGAAGTTTTCTAATTATAGTTTCAATTTCCATGCTTGTGATGGTTCTGTTAAAACTTTCTATTTCTTCCTGGCTCAGTTTTGTAAAGTTGTACTTTTCTAAGAATTTGTCCATTTCTTCCAAGCTGTCCATTTTATTGGCATATAATTGCTCATAGTAGTCTCTTCTAATGCTTTGTATTTCTGTGTTGTCTGTTGTGATTTCTCCATTTTCATTTCTAATTTTATTGATTTGATTTTTCTCCCTTTGTTTCTTGATGAGTCTGGCTAGTGGTTTGTCAATTTTATTTATCCTCTCAAAGAACCAGCTTTTGGCTTTGTTGATTTTTGCTATGGTCTCTTTTGTTTCTTTTGCATTTATTTCTGCTCTAATTTTTAAGATTTCTTTCCTTCTACTAACCCTGGGGTTCTTCATTTCTTCCTTTTCTAGTTGCTTTAGGTGTTCAGCTCAGTTCAGTTCAGTCGCTCAGTCATGTCTGACTCTTTGCGACCCCATGAATCGCAGCACGCCAGGCCTCCCTGTCAGTCACCAACTCCCGGAGTTCACTCAGACTCACGTCCATCGACTCCGTGATGCCATCCAGCCATCTCATCCTCGGTCGTCTCCTTCTCCTCCTGCCCCCAATCCCTCCCAGCATCAGAGTCTTTTCCAATGAGTCAACTCTTCCCATGAGGTGGCCAAAGTACTGGAGTTTCAGCTTTAGCATCACTCCTTCCAAAGAAATCCCAGGGCTGATCTTCTTCAGAATGGACTGGTTGGATCTCCTTGCAGTCCAAGGGACTCTCAAGAGTCTTCTCCAACAGAGTTAGGTTATTTATTTGACTTTTTTCTTGTTTCTTGAGGTGTGCCTGCCTTAGCACTGCTTTTACAGTGTCCCACAGGTTTTGGGTTGTTGTGTTTTCATTTTCATTCGTTTCTATGCATATTTTGATTTTTTTTGATTTCTTCTATGATTTGTTGGTATTCAGTAGCGTGTTGTTCAGCCTCCATATGTTGGAATTTTTAATAGATTTTCTCCTGTAATTGAGATCTAATCTTACTGCATTATGATCAGAAAAGATGCTTGGAATGATTTCAGTGATTTTGAATTTACCAAAGCTAGATTTATGGCCCAGGATGTAATCTATCCTGGAGAAGGTTCCCTGTGCGCTTGAGAAAAAGGTGAAACTCATTGTTAATGGGTGAAATGTCCTATAGATATCAATTAGGTCTAACTTGTCTATTGTAACATTTAAAGTTTGCCTTTCCTTGTTAATTTTCTGTTTAGTTGATTTATCCATAGGTGTGCGTGAGGTATTAAAGTTTCCCACTATTATTCTGTTATTGTTAATTTCCCCATTCATACTTGTTAACATTTTCTTACATATTGCGGTGCTCCTATGTTGGGTGCACATATATTTATAATTGGTATATCTTCTTCTTGGATTGATCCTTTGATCTATGTAGTGTCCTTCTTTGTCTCTTTTCACAGGCTTTGTTTTAAAGTCTATTTTATCTGATATGAGTATTGCTACTTCTGCTTTCTTTTGGTCTCTATTTGCACGGAATATCTTTTTCCAGCCCTTCACTTTCAGTCTGTATGTGTCCCTTGTTTCGAGGTGGGTCTCTTGTAGACAACACATATAGGGGTCTTGTTTTTGTATCCATTCAGCCAGTCTTTGTCTTTTGGTTGGGGCATTCAACCCATTTACATTTAAGGTAATTATTGATAAGCATGATCCCATTGCCATTTATTGTATTGTTTGGGGTTCGAGTTTATACACCCTTTCTGTGTTTCCTGTCTAGAGAAGATCCTTTAGCATTTGTTGGAGAGCTGGTTTGGTGGTGCTGAATTCTCTCAGCTTTTGCTTGTCTGTAAAGCTTTTGATTTCTCCTTCATATTTGGATGAGATCCTTGCTGGGTACAGTAATCTGGGCTGTAGGTTATTTTCTTTCATCACTTTAAGTATGTCTTGCCATTCCCTCCTGGCCTGAAGAGTTTCTATTGAAAGATCAGCTGCTATCCTTATGGGAATCCCCTTCTGTGTTGTTTGTTGTTTCTCCCTTCTGCTTTTAATATTTTTTCTTTGTGTTTGATCTTTGTTAATTAGATTAATATGTGTTTTGAGGTGTTTCACCTTGGGTTTATCCTGTTTGGGACTCTCTGGGTTTCTTGGACTCGGGTGATTATTTCCTTCCCCATTTTAGGGAAGTTTTCAACTATTATCTCCTCAAGTATTTTCTCATGGTCTTTCTTTTTGTCTTCTTCTGGGACGCCTATGATTCAAATGTTGGGGTGTTTAACATTGTCCCAGAGGTCTCTGAGATTGTCTTCATTTCTTTTAGTTCATTTTTCTTTTTTCCTCTTTGTTTAATTTATTTCTACCATTCTATCTTCTCTCTCACTTATCCTATCTTCTGCCTCTGTTATTCTACTGTTGGTTCCCTCCAGAGTGTTTTTGATCTCATTTATTGCATTATTCATTACATATTGATTCTTTTTTATTTCTTCTAGGTCCTTGTTAAATCTTTCTTGCATCTTCTCAATCTTTGTCTCCAGGCTATTTATCTGTAACTCCATTTTGTTTTCAAGATTTTGGATCATTTTCACTATCATTATTCAGAATTCTTTATCAGGTAGATTCCCTATCTTTTCCTCTTTTGTTTTGGTTGGTGGGCATTTATCCTGTTCCTTTACCTGCTGGGTATTTCTCTGCCTCTTCATCTTGCTTATATTGCTGTGTTTGCGGTGGCCTTCCTGTATTCTGGCAGTTTGTGGAGTTCCCTTTATTGTGGAGTTTCCTCACTGTGCGTGGGGTGGGCGGGTGACTTGTCAAGGTTTCCTGGTTTGTGAAGCTTGTGTCAGTGTTCTGGTGGGTGTAGCTGGATTTCTTCTCTCTGGAGTGCAGTGAAGTGTCCAGTAATGAGTTATGAGATGTCAAGGGTTTGGAATGACTTTGGGCAGCCTGTATATTGAAGCTCAGGGCTATGTTCCTGTGTTGCTGGAGAATTTGCATGGTATGTCTTGCTCTGGAACTTGATGACCCTTGGATGGTGCTTGGTTTCAGTGTAGGTATGGAGGCGTTTGATGAGCTCCTATCAATGAATGTTCCCTGGAGTCAGGAGTTCTCTGGTGTTCTCAGGATTTGGACTTAAGCCTCCTGCCTCTGGTTTTCAGTCTTATTCTTACAGTAGCCTCAAGACTTTTCCATCTGTCGCTTCCAAGGCGGTTCCCTCTGTTTTAGCTTCTTCTGTTTGCTGGTCTCTTCAGTGTCTAATTTCCACCCTGGAACAAGGGGGCAGTGGTGGACACTTTTTTAGGCTCACTTGTTCAGTCTAGCAAGAAGAGATAAGAAAGCCTTCTTCAGCGATCAATGCAAAGAAATAGAGGAAAACAACAGAATGGGAAAGACTAGAGATCTCTTCAAGAAATTAGAGATACCAAGGGAACATTTCATGCAAAGATGGACTTGATAAATGGACAGAAATGGTACAAACCTAACAGAAGCAGAAGATATTAAGAAGAGGTGGCAAGAATACACAGAAGAACTATACAAAATAGATCTTCATGACCCAGATAATGACGATGGTGTGATCACTCACCTAGAGCCAGACACCCGGCAATGTGAAGTCATGTGGGCCTTAGAAAGCATCACTATGAACAAAGCTAGTAGAGGTGATGGAAGTCCAGTGGAGCTGTTTCAAATCCTGAAAGATGATGCTGTGAAAGTGCTGCACTCAATATGCCAGCAAATCTGGAAAACTCAGCAGTGGCCATAGGACTGGAAAAGGTCAGTTTTCATTCCAATCCCAAAGAAAGGCAATGCCAAAGAATGCTCAAACTACTGCACAATTGCACTCATCTCACACGCTAGTAAAGTAATGCTCAAAATTCTCCAAGCCAGGCTTCAGCAATACGTGAACCGTGAACTTCCAGATGCTCAAGCTGGTTTTAGAAAAGGCAGAGGAACCAGAGATCAAATTGCCAACATCCGCTGGATCATGGAAAAAGCAAGAGAGTTCCAGAAAAACATCTATTTCTGCTTTATTGACGATGCCAAAGCTTTTGACTATGTGGATCACAATAAACAGTGGAAAATTCTGAAAGAGATGGGAATACCAGACCACCTGACTTGCCTCTTGAGAAACCTGTATGCAGGTCAGGAAGCAACAGTTAGAACTGGACATGGAACTACAGACTGGTTCCAAATGGGAAAAGGAGTATGGCAGAGGAACCAGTGATCAAATTGCCAACATCCACTGGATCATCGAAAAAGCAAGAGAGTTCCAGAAAAACATCTATTTCTGCTTTATTGACTATGCCAAAGCCTTTGACTGTGTGGACCACAAGAAACTGTGGACAATTCTGAAAGAGATGGGAATACCAGACCACCTGACCTGCCTCTTGAGAAACCTATATGCAGTTCAGGAAGCAACAGTTAGAACTGGACATGGAACAACAGACTGGTTCCAAATAGGAAAAGGAGTACGTCAAGGCTGTATATTGTCACCCTGCTAATTTAACTTCTATGCAGAGTACATCATGAGAAATGCTGGGCTGGAAGAAGCACAAGCTAGAATCAAGATTGCCGGGAGAAATATCAATAACCTCAGATATGCAGATGACATCACCCTTATGGCAGAAAGTGAAAAGGAACTAAAAAGCTTCTTGATGAAAGTGAAAGAGGAGAGTGAAAATGTTGGCTTAAAGCTCAACATTCAGAAAACGAAGATCATGGCATCTGGTCCCATCACTTCATGGGAAATGGATGGGGAAACAGTGGAAACAGTGTCAGACTTTATTTTTGGGGGCTCCAGAATCACTGCAGATGGTGACTGCAGCCATGACATTAGAAGACGCTTACTCCTTGGAAGGAAAGTTATGACCAACCTAGACAGCATATTAAAAAGCAGAGACATTACTTTGTCAACAAAGGTCCATCTAGTCAAGGCTATGATTTTTTCAGTGGTCATGTATGGATGTGAGAGTTGAACTGTGAAGAAAGAGAGTGCCTAAGAATTGATCCTTTTGAAGAAGGTGTTGGAGAAGACTCTTGGGAGTCCCTTGGACTGCAAGGAGATCCAACCAGTCCATCCTAAAGGAGATCAGTCCTGGATGTTCATTGGAAGGAATGATGCTAAAGCTGAAACTCCAATACTTTGGCCACCTCATGCGAAGAGTTGACTCCTTGGAAAAGATCCTTATGCTGGGGGAGATTGGGGGCAGGAGGAGAATGGGATGACAGAGGATGAGATGGCTGGATGGCATCACCGACTCAATGGACATGAATATGAGCAAACTCCAGGAGTTGCTGATGGACAGGGAGGCCTGGCGTGCTGTGATTCATGGGGTCGCAAAGAGTCGGTCACGACTGAGCGACTGAACTGAATACCATTCCTGCTCAAACTCTTCCAAAAAATTACAGATGGAAGAAAACTCCAAACTCATTCTATGAGGCCACCATCACCCTGATAGCAAAACCATATAAAGATATCACAAAAAATAAACTTATAATCTAGTATCACTGTTGAACATAGATGTAAGAATCCTGAACAAAATTCCAGCAAACCGAATTTAACAACATATGAAAAGAATCATACAGCATGATCAAGTGGGGTTATTCCCAGGGATGCAAGGATTTTCAATATACCAAAGTCAATCAATATGATACTCCGTATTAACAAACTGAAAGACAAAAACCGTATGATCATCTCAATCGATGCAGAGAAACTTTCAACAAAATTCATTACTCATTTGTGATTAAAAAAAAAAAAACCCTCTAGAAAATCAACATAGAAGGAATTACCTCAATATAATAAAAGCCGTATACAACAAACCCACTGCAAACATTATTCTCAGTGGTTACAAACTGAAATCATTTCCTCTAAGATCAGGAACAGGACAAATGTTCCTACTTTGACCACTATTATTCCACATAGTTTTGAAAGTCCTAGCCACAGCAATCAGAGAAGAAAAAGAAATAAAAGGAATACAGATTGGAGAAGAAAAATATAGCTGTCACTGTTTGCTGCTGACATGATACTATACATAGAAAACCCTAAAGATGCCACCAGAAAATTGCTAGAATAAATCAGTAAATACAGCAAAGGCTCAGGATATAAAATTAATACACAGAAACCCCTTGTTATCTTAAACAGTAACATTGAAAAATCAGAAAGGGAAAGTAAGGAAAGAATCACATTCGTCATTGTAACAGAAAGAATAAAATATCCCAGAATAAACCTACATAAAGAGACAAAAGACCTGTATGCAGAAAACTATAAGACACTGTTAAAAGAAATAAAGTATAACACAAACAGATGGAGATATATAACATGTTCTTAGGTTGGAAGAAGCAATGTTGTGAAAATGACTATACTGCCTAAAGCAATCTGCATATTCAGTGCAATCCCTATCAAATTATCAATAGTGTTTTCATAGAACTAGAACAAAAAAATTTTACAATTTGTGTGGAATCACAAAAGACCCCAAACAGCCAAAGCAATCTTTCTGAAAGAAAAACAGATTGGAGGAATCAACCTGACTTCAGACTCTATTACAAAGCTACAATCATGAAGACAGTATGGTATTGGCACAAAAACAGAAATATGGACCAATGAAAAAATATACATAACCTAGAGATAAACCCACAAATATGTGTGTACCTTATCTTTGAGAAAGGATGCAAGAATATACAGTGGAGAAAAGATGGCCTCTTCAATAAGTGGCACTGGGAAAACTGGAGAGCTACATGTAAAACAATGAAATTAGAATACTTCCTAACACCATATACAAATAATAAACTCAAACTAGATTAACAACTTAAATGTAATACCATAAAGTATAAAACCTGGGTTCCATACCTGGGCCAGAGAGATCCCCTGGAGAAGGAAATGGTAACCCAGTCCAGTATTCTTGCCTGGGAAATCCTAGACAGAGGAGCCTGGTAGACTACAGTTCATGGGGTTGCAAGAGTTGGACATGACTGAGCAACTAAACCACCACATGAAGCTCTTAGAAGAAAACATGGGTATTTGAAAAGACCCTGATGCTGGGAAAGGTTGAGGGTGGGAGGAGAAGGGGATTACAGAGGATGAGATGGTTGGACGGCATCACCGACTCAATGGACATGAGTTTGAGTAAACTCTGGGAGTTGGTGATGGACAGGGAGGCCTGGCGTGCTGCAGTCCTTGGGGTCACAAGGAGTTGGACACGACTGAGCGACTGAACTGAACTGATACTCTTTGACATAAATCACAGCAGGATCCTATCTGACCTATCTCCTAGAGTAGTGGAAACAATAACAAAGATAAACAAATGGGACCTAATTATACTTAAAAGCTTTTGCACAGCAAAGGAGACTATAAATAAGGTGAAAACACAACCTTCAGATTGGGAGAAAATAATTGTAAACAAAGCCACTAACAATGGATTAATCCCCCAAATATATACAAAATATACATGCATGCAGCTCAATATGAGAAAAACAAAAAATAAAAAAAGTTGGCAGACGACCTAACAGCCATTTCTCCATGGAAGACTTATAGAGGGCCAATAAATGCATGAAATGATGCACAAGATCACTCATTAGTAGAGAAATACAAGTCAGAACTAAAATGAGGTATCACCTCACACCAATCAGAATGGCCATCATTAAAAATTCTACAAATAATAAATGCTGGAGAAGATGTGGAGAACCCTCCTTCACTGTTGGTGGAAATACAAACTTATATAGACATTGTGGAGAACAGTATGGAGATTCCATAAAAAAAACTTAAGAATAAATCTACCATATCACCAAGCAATCCTACTACTGCACATATACCCTGAGAAAACCACAATTCAAAAAGACACATGTGCCCCAGTGTTCATTTCAGCACTATTTACAAGAGTGAGGACATGGAATCAACCTAGATGTCCATCAACAGATGAATGGATGAGGAGGATTGGAATATTGCTCAGCCATCAGTTCAGTTCAGTCACTCAGTCATGTCCAGCTCTTTGCAACCCCATGAATTGCAGCATGCCAGGCTTCCCTGTCCATCACCAACTCCCGGAGATCACCCAAACTCATGTCCATCGAGTTGGTGATGCCATCCAGCCATCTCATCCTCTGTCGTCCCCTTCTCCTCCTGTCCCCAATCCCTCCCAGCATCAGGGATTTTTCCAATGAGTCAACTCTTTGCATGAGGTGACCAAAGTATTGGAGTTTCAGCCTCAGCATCAGTCCTTTCAATGAACACCCAGGACTGATCTCCTTTAGGATGGACTGGTTAGATCTCCTTGCAGTCCAAGAGTCGCAAGAGTCTTCTCTAGGACCACAGTTTAAAAGCATCAATTCTTCAGCACTCAGCTTTTGTCACAGTCCAACTTTCATATCCATACATGACCACTGGAAAAACCATAACCTTGACTAGATGGACCTTTGTTGGCAAATGAAATGAAACAAATTTGAGTCTGTTGTAGAGAGGTGGATGAACTTAGGGTGAAATGAATCATAAAGAACAAAAAACAAATACTGTATATTAAAACATATATATGGAATCTAGAAATAGAGTACTGTTGAACCTATTTGCATGCATGAAATGGAGACACAGATCAGAGAATGATCTTGTGGCAAGAAAAGCAGGAGGATGGGGCAAATTGGAAAAATAGCATTGACATATATACATGATCATGCGTGAAACAGATAGCTAGTGAGAAGCTGTTATATGACACAGGGAGCCCTGTCTGGAGCTGGGACAGATGGGGGTGTATATATATATGTATATATAATTATGACTGATTTGCATTGTTGTATAGCAAGAACCAACACAATGTTGTAAAGCAGTTTTCCTCCAATTAAAAAATAATTTAAAAAAATCAAATTTAGTAATTTAGTGGAACATAATTGAAACATGGCTTCCAAGAGGCACCAACCAGCTGGTACTGATGTCTCTGAGCTCTGGAGAAAGATTTTATATACCTGGGCAATGTGCTGCAGGTCCCTTCTTTTTTCTTTAACCTTGCAGTTTCTGTTTTATCACCTCCTATTAACAGAATATAACCTGCAGACAACTGGCAAAGAAAAAATGTGGTTTGCACAGTTTTAGTTCCAGTATGGCAAAGCGTAGAATGTGACTTTGGAGCTGAGAGTTGGTAACCTAATAGCTAGCTCATTTACCTTGCAAACTGGCTTTAGCCAGATAGATCCTTCTGAGGGTATAATGGTTCTAGAAGAACCAATGAGCCTCTTGGAATAATCTTATTCCTTTGGTTTCAGAGAGGGTAGGAACAGAAGGTAGTCTTCTCTATCTTTGTGTTGTGCTGGACTGGAGACATTTTATACAGGAAGTACATATCCATAGCACCTGGGTGCACCCTGTCCCTATCTGTACTCTTTCCAAAGATCCTATGGAGGAGCGAAAGCCAGAGTTTTCCTTACTGGCTGGTTCTTTATACTTTTTTTGCTCATCTTATAATCATAGTTTAAAATATAAATATCTCTTAGTTTAATCTAATGTCACTTTTCAATTCAGATACAATGTCTTTGTCAAGAGCCTGAACAACTGCATATAAAGAGTATATTAGTGAAATAAGTGAATTAAACTGGACAATATTGTCATTGCAGAGACTTATAAAGGGATAACTGAGGTAATAAAGACCAGAGTTCTCCAGCAAAACATTATCAGCCTTGAAAATGCTGTATCTGGGTACATCTGGTAAAAAATGAAGTATGGATTATTATACCAGAATGACTTAGCTAGAAAGAGGGACTTTTTTGGCATGAAATAGATAAATTTCAGGTCATTGTTTATGATGGGAAAGTGTAATTTGATCACTTTGGGTTTACAGAATAATAATGGCTCTTTTTGAGTGCTTTAAGGAAGACCATTATGTCTGCCTTGTGGTCTATATTATTTTATCGAGACTATTTTTCTATGAAAATTTTATCATGAACTAATTGTTTATTCATATTATATTCTAATCTTCATTTTCCCTAAGTATTCTTTCTTATCCCCCTCATCCCCTTTAACTAGTCCTTATGTCTTTTCCATATATTAAATCATTATTCATTAAGCGAGGCAGGTTTCATCATGGAGGGACCTCTCGGGAAGAGTCAGCTCTTGGTTTTGCTGAAGTGCTGTATAAAAGTCTATCCACAAGTTAGAATTTTAGGGCTTCAGTTTTCTCTTCCATAAAATGAATAAATTAGGCTATGTATTAGACTAAGATTGCATAAATTTCTAACATTGTATAATTCTGGAACTTTGTTGGGGATGGTTTCAGGTCTGAAGACTACTGCTCTAATAAATACTGTTCATATGGAGGAAAAAGATTTTTCACATAGACAACCTCCATAGAAAAAATGATCATTGTTTAAATAACAAGTAAGACTCTTCCAAAATGAAGAACTTTTGTGTCTCTTAATATCCAACGATCCCACATTCTGAGACTGCAGTGGACTTTTTATCCAGGGCAGACATTTAGCATAGATATAATAGTGGTGATCCGTTGGCTGCTTTAAAGTTAAAAGAAATAAAATGAACCATCTAAGTTGCTAATTACTGCAGGTTTACAGACTGTGAAACAAATTTCTAGAGCTACAAGTCCTTTTCAAGAGGAGTTGTAGTTGTAGGTGAAGGTTTCCTTGAGATAAAATTACAAGATACATCTCTAAATCAGTTTAGGGCTGAAATAACAGACAGAAAATTGAATCGGTAGGCCTGAAAGCCCTGTTTAGTGGAGCAATTAGGCTGTAACATCTGTCATTCTATTGATCTCTTGGATTGATTGGACTTATCTGGCAGACCAGGCCAGTGTCTCCTAATCCCCTCCCTGTCTCAGTGCCTGTTTTAGAGAGGTTAGTCTACATATAGGAGAAAACCTTTTTCACAGTCAAGCTGTGCTCCGGTGCTAGGATCCCAGCTCCTCTTTAAGGAGAGTGGTAGTAATATACTTAGTGCCATTTTCCAGAGAAATAGATGAGTCCATTAAATTTCAGTGATTCACTTATTCACCCACCATTCATTCCATAAACGTGTAGTGAGCATCTGCCACAGGCCAGGCATTGTGACAAGCGCTGAATCTGACCTGAGCAAGTCAGATATGGCCCTGGCCTCGTGGAGGCTTTAGTCTCTCCCGTAAGTCCCAGTAGACTTCTCATCCTCACTCATTCTTTACCCACTCCTTCAATTTCCCAAACCTCCAGAAGGTTAGAGCATATTTTTGTCATTGAAAGCTTTTCTTCTTTTACAGGGTAAAAATTACGTAGTACAAATCTTAAAGGAAGAGTTCACAGGATTTTGTTGATTCTGATAAGACTTCAAATGCTTCAGAAGATGAACCATTGAAATCTTTACGAGATTCCATTGAGCAAAACTTTTGCCTGTTGAAATGGATGGATTTTACCATCCTTATTTGTGGCTTTAATATGTGGCCTTTCCTCCTCATCCTCAAGGCAAAAGAAGCAGTTTTTATTCATAATGCTATTGCTAATAGTTATTAAAACAATAATTATTGTTGCATACCAGGCAGTGTGTCTTGAATTTCTAGTAAGGTATGTATTCTCTTTACCAGGACAATACTTTCTTTATTGAGTTCTGATAAAGTAATCTGCAAGTTGCAAGGGCTCAAATGTGCTGCTGACACATGGATCCTTTAACCTATTTTTTCTTCTTGATTAATACATTACAGGTCACTGTGTATCAGCCTTAAAC
Source organism: Cephalophus harveyi (assembly GCA_006410635.1). Classification (NCBI taxonomy): domain Eukaryota; kingdom Metazoa; phylum Chordata; class Mammalia; order Artiodactyla; family Bovidae; genus Cephalophus; species Cephalophus harveyi. The sequence goes on along the minus strand of SJYT01015187.1, from coordinate 433,332 downwards.
TCTTCCAAGGATTTAAAACTATTTTTATAATTTAGATATCTATAGCTTCTTTAAATTCAGTGTTTGGCAGCATCCTGGTATAAGCCTCCCAGAGATGTGTGCATATTATCATTTCCAACAGGGCTTCTTTCAGAGCCTTGGCTATTGCAGAAATTTGGCTTATTATGAATATTTGAATGAATATCACTTGTTGCTAATCCTTTTTAAGGCTAAAAATATCTCCATGATGTACCCCAAGCATGCCAGGTGGTAATATGTGGTATTTTGAACATACCATAATGTGCTGTTCTCTAACTCTGTTCTATCAGCTCAAAGTATCACAGAGTTCAGAATCTAATTCAGTGGATAGAAAAATCTCTATTTCAAAAATATCTCCTTTCATGATTAGCTACTGTGATTGTATTTTATAGTGTCACAGAAGCCTCTGAACCTATCAGTTCTCTTTAATGGGGATTCAATCATGTATTCAATCACGTATCAGTTCTCTTTAATGGGGATTCAATCATGTATTGAGCCTTTTCTAGGTGGCCTGTGACAAGACCTTGCCTTGAAAGGGCCTCCTATACCTGTAATTAAGATAGCCACACAATGAGGTTAGGCAAGTCCCGTTTAGAAATTCCATCCTGGTATAGTATATTTAATTTCCTTTCCTGTGACTTTTGTAACAAATAATACTTCTGGTTGAGGAACACAATTCTGAAGTTGGGCTTCTACCCTTTACCCAATCACCCAATCAGTCAATGTAAGGACTCTCAGAAAACAGTGTATCTGTGTGTGCGCATGTATGTTTGTATGTGTGTGCTTATGTATCTCTGTATTCTGGGAATTTTCAAACACAAAGTAGTAAGAACAAAATATCTGCTGTGGCTTTATATTCATAAATATCACCATTTTGCTGCTTTTCATCTGTTAACCCATTTTTTTCTTGCAGCATTTCTACTAAATCCCAGGTAACCCATAAATACTTTGAAACATTTCCTAGAATTTTAATGTTAGGTGACAGTTTGAGACAAAAATTGTTGAATTGATTTCATTCTTGTTTTTGTCTGCAACTAGCATAGCTCCATTAAATTAGAACATGTTCCTTGTTGATAAGCTTAGTTTTCCTAAGTTCATTTTTCTCTCTTCCTGCCTGCCACCAAACCCCTGTTTTGTTCTTGTCATACTCAACAGTTATTATACTGGTTCTAGTATAAACAGAGCTCAGCAACTACACAATTTATGCGTATGTATAAGTGATTTTAAAACTCTGTCCTCATTGACTATTTCTGTTTCATAGGAGTCAGATCATTAGTGTAAGATTTTTTACTTTAGGCGTAAATCATCACTTTCCTATTATAAACTCTAGGCATTTGCACATAGAAATGGAGTGGATGTTTTGAGTATAAGCTAATAAAAGGTGTGAACCTAGATAAGTGTGATTTGGATTTTAGGAGTTAGGAATTATTCTACTTTACGATATAGTTCTATGTGTGTTTCTGTTCTGAAACTATATAATGTTGGCCAGCTTTAAAAACATAAAGAACCAGAGATATTTATTAATAGTTTCCTGCTTTACTTCTGTTGCTCATATGCTCAAATCAGTCGTAATAGCTCTGAGACTCTAAGTGGCTACTGTCTTTTCAGCGGAACTCCCGCCTCCGTATACAGCCATTGTCAGCCCAGATGCCAGCGGAATTCCAGTCATAAACTGCCGTGTGTGCCAGTCTCTCATCAATTTGGATGGCAAGCTTCACCAGCATGTGGTTAAGTGCACAGTTTGCAATGAAGCTACGGTGAGTGGGGATTTTCATTAATAAAGCCCAAATTATTATTTAAAATCTTCTCCCTAAAAAAGTGTGTCAATAATGTTACTTAAAAGTAGATGTGGGCTGGTTACTGAAATGGCCATTTATTTTTTACATTTATTTCTTCTCTCTAGCTGTTTCTCTTTTATCATACAAAGATGCCTCTAGTGTTTAAATCTAACTCCATTATGAAAATTTCATGAGGAATTATTTAAATGTAATACCATTTGGCTCTTTATTTTCAAAAATAAAGAACAATCATTTATAATTATCTTCAGTGTTATCCACATCGCAACTGAATCTATTAGATGTGTATAAGAGACAGCAAATTTCTAGAGCTACAAGTCCTTTTCAAGAGGAGTTGTAGTTGTAGGTGAAGGTTTCCTTGAGATAAAATTACAAGATACATCTCTAAATCAGTTTAGGGCTGAAATAACAGACAGAAAATTGAATCGGTAGGCCTGAAAGCCCTGTTTAGTGGAGCAATTAGGCTGTAACATCTGTCATTCTATTGATCTCTTGGATTGATTGGACTTATCTGGCAGACCAGGCCAGTGTCTCCTAATCCCCTCCCTGTCTCAGTGCCTGTTTTAGAGAGGTTAGTCTACATATAGGAGAAAACCTTTTTCACAGTCAAGCTGTGCTCCGGTGCTAGGATCCCAGCTCCTCTTTAAGGAGAGTGGTAGTAATATACTTAGTGCCATTTTCCAAAGAGTCGGACACGACTGAGCGACTGAACTGAACTGAAGAACCATGAAAGATTAATATGGGGGATTTTATATGTTTTATGGAAAAGTCATAAGATAAAACCTTCAGTCATGAAGCAATATATTTCATTTTTATAAGGGATATCATTTAGGGAACTTTATTGTATAAATAAATCATACCTACAAAACTAGCTATTTTCTTTTTTCAGTTGAGCACTTAAATATACGTACATGCTAAGTCACTTCATTTGTGTCTGACTCTTTCCAGAGGAGCCTGTGGACTGGCCTGCCAGGCTCCTCTGTCCATGGGATTCTCCAGGCAAGAATACTGGAGTCGGTTACCATGCCCTCCTCCAGGGGATCTCCACAACCCAGGGTTTGAACCCGCATCTCTTACCTCTCCTGTACTGGCAGGCAGGTTCTTTATCACTAGTGCTAACTGGGAAGCCTGAGAGCATTCCATAAAGTGTTGGATTCTTTTTTCCCACCTTATTTTCCTCCCTTGTAATATTACTAATTCCATACAAGGCAATCTAATTAAATACTATTCATTTTCTCGAGAATATTCACAATTGTTTACGTTTCTTTATTTATTAGGGGTAGTAATCATGTGAAGTTTTAGTTGCTCAGTCGTGTCCAGCTCTTTGCCACCTCAAGGACTATAGCCTGCCAGGCTCCTCTGTCCACGAAATACTCCAGGGAAGAATACTGGAGGGGGCTGCCATTCCCTACTCTAGGGGATCTTCCCAACCCAAGGATCAAAGCCGGCTCTACCTGCATTGCAGGCAGATCCTTTACCATCTTAATGGGAGAAAGCAAAGAGGAATTAAAGAACCTCTTGATGAAAGTGAAAGAGGAGAGTGAGAAAGCTGGCTTAAAACTCACCATTCAAAAAACTAAGATCATGGCGTCTGGTCCCATCACTTCATGGCAAATAGATGGGGGAAAAATAGAAACAGTGACAGACTTGATTTTCTTGGGCTCCAAAATTACTGTGGATGGTGACTGTAGCCATGAAATTAAGACACTTGCTCCTTGGAAGAAAAGCTATGAGAAACTTAGACAGCATATTTTAAAAAGCAGACACATCACTTTGCCTACAAAGGTCCCTGTAGTCAAAGCTATGGTTTTTCCAGTATTCATGTAAGGAGGTGAGAGTTGAACCATAAAGAAGTCTGAGCGACAAAGAATTGGTGTTTTTGAACTGTGGTGCTGGAGAAAACTCTTGAGAGTCCCTTGGACAGTTAGGGGATCAAACCAGTCAATCCTAAAGGAAATCAGCTCTAAATTTTTATTAGAAGGACTGATGCTAAAGCCTAAACTCCAACACTTTGGCCACCTGATGCTAAGAGCTGACTCATTGGGAAAAACCCTGATGCTGGGAAAGATTGAAGGTAGGAGGAGAAGGGGATGACAGAGGATGAGATGATTGGATGGCATCATCAACTCGATGGACATGAATTTGAGCAAACTCTGGGAGATAGTAAAAGACTGGCGTGCTGCAGTCCAAGGAGTCACAAACAGTCAGACACGTCTGAGTGACTGAACAACAACAAATCATATAAAAATTCCAGCCCAATTTTCTTTATGTCCAGAAGTAGCTTATTATAGCCAACTTTTATTGATCCTGTATGAACTCATCACTTTAGAGAACCAGATTTAGACTGTTGGTTAAATCCACAGTGACACATCTATCCGGGGAATCACTATCTCTGGCAGCTGTAACCTTATAAAATCTATTTCTTAAAAAATGAAACTTGAAAGTCAGAATTGCTTCTTGATCCATGGACTGCAGAATGGATGCTGTGTTAGCAATCATGAAAAACAACTTAATTTTATTGTACATCTCCATAAGAGCTCTTGGATGACCAGGTGCATTATCAGTAGGAGGTAATATTTTGAAAAGAATTTTTTTTTCAGTTGTAGGTATGAACAGTGGACTTAAAATGTTCAATAAACCATTCTGTAAATAGATGTGCTGTCGTCCAGACTTTGTTCTAGTGGCAGTGCAGTTTTAGCATAATTCTTTAAGGGCCCTAGGATTTTCGGAATGGTAAATGAAAGCATTGGCTTCGACTTAGTCACCAGCTGCATTAGCCCCTAACAAGAGAGTCAGCCTGTCCTTTGAAGCTTTGAAATCAGGCACTATTTTCTCCTTTTTGTCTATGAAGCTCCCAGATGACATGTTTTTCCTATATAGGGAAGAAGAAAATATGTTGAAACTATGTTGTTGAGTACAGCCGCTTTCATTAATTAGCTTAGCTAGAGCTTCTGAATAGCTTGCTGCAGTTGCTACATCAGAACTTGTTACTTTACCTTGTAATTTTTTTTACTGAAGTATGATTTACAATGTTGTGTTAGTTTGAAAGTGAAAGTGAAAGTCGCTCAATCGTGTCCGACTCTTTGTGACCCCATGGACTGACTGTACAGTCCATGGAATTCTCCAGGCCACAATACTGGATGGTAGCCTTTCCCTTCTCCAGGGGAGCTTACCAACCCAGGGGTCAAACCCAGGTCTCCCTAATGGCAGGCGGACTCTTTACCAGATGAGCCACCAGGGAAGCCCAACAATACTGGAGTGGGTAGCCTACCCCTTCTCCAGCAGATCTTCCTGACCCAGGAATTGAACTGGGGTCTCCTGCATTGCAGGGGGATTCTTTACCAGCTGAGATACTTTGAAGTGTATAGCAAAGTGATTCATATATATAATTTTTCATCTTCATTTACCTTATAGTTATTATAAAATATTGAGTGTCTCTGTGCTATACAGTTGGTACTCATTGGTTATCTGTTTTATATAAGGTATGTATGTGTCTTTAATCCAAAACTCCTAATTTATCCTTCATTCCTCCACCTTTTCCACTTTGGTGACCATCAGTTTGCTTTCTTCGTCTATGGGTCTATTTATATTTTGCATATAACTTCATTTGCATCATTTTTTTCAGATTCCATGTACCAGCAGTAATGTACAATATGGGCCTTTTTTTTGCCTGACATTTCACTTAGTATGATACTGTCTAGGGCCATCCGTGTAGCTGTGTATGGCATTATTTATTCTTCTTATGGCTGGGTAATATTCCACTGTCAGTCAGTCGTTGCTCAGCCATGTCCCACCAGACTCCTCTGTCCCTGGAATTCTCTAGGCAAGAATACTGGAGTGGGTTGCCATTGCCTTCTCCAGGGGATCTTCCCAACTCATGGAGAACCCCTAGTTCAATCCAGGATAGAACCTGAATCTCCTACATTGCAGGGAGATTGTTTACTGTCTGAGCCACCAGGGAAGCTCTTTCAACATGTATCAGTTCAGTTCAGTCGCTCAGTCGTGTCCAACTCTTTGCAACCCCATGAATTGCAGCACACCAGGCCTCCCTGTTCATTACCATCTCCCGGAGTTCACTCAGACTCACGTCCATCGAGTCCATGATGCCATCCAGCCATCTCATCCTCGGTCGTCCCCTTCTCCTCCTGCCCCCAATCCCTCCCAGCATCAGAGTCTTTTCCAATGAGTCAACTCTTCGCATCAGGTGGCCAAAGTACTGGAGTTTCAGCTTTAGCATCATTCCTTCCAAAGAAATCCTGAGAGGGTAACAGGCAGGAAGGCCAGGGGTCTCCAAACGGAGGAAATAGCCTGCAAGTATCAGACATTTTATCTCTCTTAAGCAGCAGGAGGAAACAAACTAGCGATATTTTTTCCTTCTCCATACAAATTTAAAAGGAGGTTTCTCTTAAAATTCTGTGTTGCCATAATGACACCTGGTTTCACCTGAAGTTAACCATTGCCTTATGGAAATGTTTATCTTAAGCTATGTAAATAACACTATTTGTATGGTGCTCTGCCCTTCTTCAAGGTTCAAGTTAATCCTTTTAGGGCCCAAGATAAACCATTTGGAGCCAAGATTATCCCAAAATACATCCTATGGGTGAGGGGCCTGGTGCCATTCTAAGTTTTGAGACATTCCTTTCTTTCATTAACAGACTGCTGATGACTATATAACATTCAGCTAAAGACTAGCAGGGGGGTACTCTTTCTGCCCCCTTCTGATGCCTATGTCAGAAGCTTTCTCTATCTCCTTTATACTTTAATAAAACTTTGTTACACAAAAGCTCTGAGCGATCAAGCCTCGTCTCTGGCCCCGGATTGAATTCTTCTCTTCAGACATTTTATCTCTCTTAAGCAGCAGGAGGAAACAAACTAGCGATATTTTTTCCTTCTCCATACAAATTTAAAAGGAGGTTTCTCTTAAAATTCTGTGTTGCCATAATGACACCTGGTTTCACCTGAAGTTAACCATTGCCTTTTCTTATGGAAATGTTTATCTTAAGCTATGTAAATAACACTATTTGTATGGTGCTCTGCCCTTCTTCAAGGTTCAAGTTAATCCTTTTAGGGCCCAAGATAAACCATTTGGAGCCAAGATTATCCCAAAATACATCCTATGGGTGAGGGGCCTGGTGCCATTCTAAGTTTTGAGACATTCCTTTCTTTCATTAACAGACTGCTGATGACTATATAACATTCAGCTAAAGACTAGCAGGGGGGTACTCTTTCTGCCCCCTTCTGATGCCTATGTCAGAAGCTTTCTCTATCTCCTTTATACTTTAATAAAACTTTGTTACACAAAAGCTCTGAGCGATCAAGCCTCGTCTCTGGCCCCGGATTGAATTCTTCTCCTCCGGGGGCCAAGAATCCCGCGTCGTAATTCAACAACAACCTTTCAAAGTGATGGGACTGGATGCCATGATCTTTGTTTGCTGAGTGTTGAGTTATAAGCCAACTTTTTGACTCTCCTCTTTAACTTTGGTCAAGAGGCTCTAGAGTTCTTAGTGTGGTGTCATATGCATATCTACAGTTATTGATACTTCTCCCAGCAATCATGATTCCAGCTTGTGCTTCATCCAGCCTGGCGTTTCACATGATGTACTCTGATGTAAGTTAAATAAGCAGGGTGACAAGATCCGGAATTGGGATACTCCTTTCCTGGTTTCGGAGAAGGCAATGGCAACCCACTCCAGTACTCTTGCCTGGAAAATCCCATGGACGGAGGAGCATGTTAGGCTGCAGTCCATGGGGTCACGAAGAGTCAGACACGACTGAGCAAATACACTTTCACTTTTCACTTTCTTGCATTGGAGAAGGAAATGGCAACCCACTCCAGTGTTCTTGCCTGGAGAGTCCCAGGGACAGTGGAGGCTGGTGGGCTGCCGTCTATGGGGTGGCACAGGGTCGGACACGACTGAAGCGACTTAGCTTTTGGAACTGGTCTGTTTTTCCTTGTTCAGTTCTAACTTTTGCTTCCTGACCTGCATACAGATTTCTCAGGAGGCAGATTAGGTGGTCTTGTATTCCCATCTTTTTCAGAATTTTCCATAGTTTGTTGTGATAAACACAGTCAAAGGCTTTGGTGTAGTCAATAAAGCAAAAGTAAATGTTTTTTTCTGGAAATCTCTTGCATTTTCAATGATCCAGAGGATGTTGGCAATTTGATTTCTAGTTCCTCTGCTTTTCTCAATCCAGCTTAAACATCTGGAGCATAAGGTTCACAGTTCATGTACTGTTAAAGCCTGGATTAGAGAATTTTGAGTATTACTTTGCCAGCGTGTGAGATGAGTGCAATTGTGCAGTGCTTTGAACATTCTTTTGCATTGCCTTTCTTAAGTATTGGAATGAAAACTGACCTTTTCCAGTCCTGTGACCACTGCTGAGTTTTCCAGATTGGCTGGAATATTGAGTGCAGCCCTTTCACAGCATCATCTTTTGGGATTTGAAATAGCTGAGCTGGAATTCTGTGACCTCCACTAGCTTTGTTAGTGGTAGTGCTTCTTAAGACCCACTTAACTTCACACTCCAGGATGTTTGACTCTAGGTGAGTAACCATACCATCGTCATTACCCTTTTTTGTTTTGGTATAGTTCTTTTGTGTTTTTGCCATCTCTTCTTAACCTCTTCTGCTTCTGTTAGGGCCCTTCTTTTTCTGTCCTTTATCATGCCTCTCCTTGCATAAAGTTTTCCCTTCTCCAATTTTCTTGAGCAGATTTCTAGTCTTTTCCATTCTGTTGTTTTCTTCTACTTCTTTGAATTGTTCATTTAAGAAGACATTCTTGGGGCTTCCCTGGTGGCTAAGTGGTAAGGAATCTGCCTGCTAATACAGTAGAGCATAACTGCCATTCCCAATCCATGAAGATTTCACATGCCATGGAGCAACTAAGCCTGGGCACCACAACTATTGAGCCTGTCCTCTACAACCCAGGAGTTTTAACTACATTGCCAATGTCCCACAGCTATTAAAGCCATGTGCCCTAGAGCTCATATCCTGCAACAAGAGAGCAACGAAACCACTGCAATGAGAAGCCCATGCACTGCAACTTGAGAATAGCCCATGCTCACTGCAATTAGAGAAAAGCCCATGAAGCAATGAAGATCCAACACTGGCAAAAATACATAAATTATTATTATTCTTTAAAAGAAAACCTTCTAATCTTTCCTTGCCTTTCTCTGGAACTCTGAATTCAGTTGGGTATGTTTTATGGTATGTTTTATGCTATGTTTAGTGCTTCAGTCATGTCTGACTCTTTGCTACCCTTTGGAATGTCACCTGCCAGGATCATCTGTCCAAGGTATTTTTCAGGTAAGAATAGTGGAGTGGGTTGTCATTTCTTTCTCCAGGATATGCAACTCAAAGCTGCATCTCCTGTATCTCCCACACTGAAGGTGGATTTGTTACCTGTTGAGCCATTGGAGAAGCCCAGTTGTGAATGTCTTGCTCTTTCTGCTTGTATTTTGCTTCCCTTCTTTCTTTAAGTATTTGTAAAGCCTCTTCAGATTACCATTTTGGCTTCTTTCATTTCTTATTTTTTGGGATGGTTTTTGCTATGTACAACTTAACAAACTTGTGTCCATACTTCTTCAGGCACTCCATCTGTAAGATCTAACATCTTGCATCTATTTGTCACTTCCACTGTATAATAATAAGGGATTTTATTTAAGTCATACCTGAATGGTCACCTTTCTTCAATTTAAGCATGAATTTTACAATAAGGAGCTCATGATCTGAGCCACAGTCAGCTCCAGGTCTTGTTTTGTTAACTGTATAGAGCTTCTCCATCTTCAGCTGCAAAAATATAGTCAATCTGATTTCAGTATTGACCACCTGGTGATGTCCATGTGTAAAGCTTTCGCATGGGTGTTTGGAAAAGGGTGTTTGCTATGACCAACGTATTCTCTTATCAAAACCTTATTAGCATTTGTTCTATTTCATTTTGCACTCTAAGGCCAAACTTGCTGTTACTCAAGGTATGTCTTGACTTCTTACTTTTGCTTTCTATTCCCCTATGATGAAAAGGACACTTTTTTACATTGATACTTCTAGAAGCTATTGTAGGTCTCCAAAGAATTGGTCAACTTAAGCTTCTTCAGCACAAGTGCTTGGGGCATAGACTTGGATTACTCTGATGTTGAATGGTTTGCCTTGGAAATAAACTGAAACCATTCTGTCATTTTTGAGGTTGCATCTAAGTACTACATTTTGCAGCCTTTTTTTTTTGACTATGAGGCCTATTATTTTTCTTCTAAGGGATTCTTGCCCACAGTATTAGATATAATGGTCATTTACTATTTCTGCCCATTTTAGTTCACTGATTCCTAAGATGTCAATGTTCAATTTTGCCATCGCCTGTTTATCACATTCAATCTACGTTGATTCATGGACCTTAAAATTCCAGGTTTCTATGCAATAGTTTTCTTTACAGCATCACTTTACTTTCACCACCAGGCACATCTACAACTGAGCGTCATTTCTGCATTGGCTCAGCCACTTCATTCTTTCTGGAGCTATTAGTAATTGCCATCCACTCTTCCTCAGTAACATATTATACACCTTCTAACCTTGGGGGTTCATCTTCCAGTGTCATCTTTTTTTGCCTTTTCTTGATACCCATGGGGTTCTCCAAGCAAAAATACTGCAGTGGATTTCCATTTCCTCCTGTTAAGGACCATGTTTTTTCAGAACTCTTCACTGTGAGCCATCCATCCTGGGTGGCCCTACATGGCATAGCTCAGAGCCTCATTGAGTTACACAAGCCCCTTTGCCATGAAAAGGTTGAGACCTATGAAGGAGATAAAAGGAGACAAGTTGTTGCAAATATTCCCTGGTTCTAGCCAGACTCAGAGGGGATGTGGTAAATTCTTTCTTGCCACTGTTCACAAATCGGTTGCTCAGGATGTTTCCTTTGAGCTAAGCAAGATATTTTAGCTCATACTCAGACATGAGAGACAGGGTTCCGGATAAGTCATATAACTTTAAGTTTTATGGAACATCTTTTTAGTGATTAACTTAGCAAAAGCAATAGAATGTAAAGATTAAGGTAAAAGAAAAAGATTCAGTATACATTCAGATTTGTTCTTCCCTATTATATATCTTCTTTAGTGGTTGTGACTGTATCTGATTCTCTATTCCCTCTCTCTGCCTAGTAAGTGTCCAAGATTTGTTGACTGATGCACATTCTATAGTGGGTACAATGAATTTAAAAACTAAATAATATATTTCTGTGGTTATGTACTGTGCTTTTCAAGTAATATGGTTATTAATTTCTGAAAGAGATATTATTTGGGTATATTTTCTAATATACACATATTTAAGCAAATAATCTTTAATAAGCTGAATATCTAGTATCCATTAGTTGTTATTTTTCAGTCACTCAGTGATGTCCATATCTTTGCAACCCCATAAACTACAGCTCCCCAGCCTTCCCTGTCCTTGACCATCTCCTGGAGTTTGCTCAAATTCATGTCCATTGAGTCAGTGATACCATCCAACCATCTCATCCTCTGTTGTCCTCTTCTCCTCCTGCCTTCAATCTTTCCCAGAATCAGGGTCTTTTCTAATGAGTCAGGTCTTTCCATCAGGTGATCAAAGTATTGGAACTCCAGCCTCAGCATCAGTTCCTCCAATGAATATTCAGGATTGATTTCTTTTTGGATTGCCTGGTTTGATTTTCTTGCAGTCCAAGGGACTCAAGAGTCTTCTCCAACACCACAGTTCAAAGGCATCAATTATTCTGCATTCAGCATTTTTTATGGTCCAACTCTTACATCCATACATGACTACTGGAAAAACCATAACTTTCACTATATGGACAGTTGTCAGCATTGTAATGCTTCTGCTTTTCAATATGCTGTGTTGGTTTGTCATAGCTTTTCTTCCTTCTTTTAACTTCATAGCTTCAGTCACCATCTGCAGTGATTTTGGAGCCCAAGAAAATGAAGTCTGTCACTGTTTCCATTTTTCCCCATATATTTGCAATGAAGTGATGGGACCAGATGCCATCTAGTTAGTTTTTTAAATGCTGAGTTTTACACCAGCTTTTTCACTCTCCTCTATCTCCTTTATCAAGCAATTGTTTCATTCCTCTTCATTTTAAGCCATGAGTGTGATGTTGTATGCATTTCTGAGGTTATTGATATTTCTGATGATCTTTATTTCAGCTTGTGCTTCATCCAGCCTGGCATTTATCATGATGTATTCTGTGCATAAGTTAAATGAACAGGGTGACAATGTACAGTCTTGACATATTCCTTTCCCAATTTTGAACCAGTTCATGTTCCATGTCCAGTTATAACTGTAGCTTCTTGACCTGCATATAGGTTTCTCAGGAGGCAGGTAAGGTGGTCTGGTATTTTTATCTTTTTATGAATTTTCCACAGTTTGTTGTGATCCACACAGTCAAAAAGTTTTAGCATAGTCAATGAAGCAGAAGTAGATGTGTTTCTGGAATTCTCTTGATTTTGCTATGACCTCATGAATGTTGGCAATTTGATATCTGGCTCCTCTTCCTTTTCTAAATCCAGCTTGAACATCTGGAAGTTCTAGGTTCACGTTCTGTTAAAGCTTCCCTGATGGCTCAGATGGTAAAGCCTCTGTCTATGATGCGGGACACCCAGGTTCGATCCCTGGGTTGGGAAGATCCCTTGGAGAAGGAAATGGCAATCCACTCGAGTACTATTGCCTGGAAAATTCCATGGACAGAGGAGCCTGGTAGGCTATAGCCCATGGGGTCGCAAAGAGTCAGACACAACTGAGCGACTTCACGTTCACATTCACATTCACATTCAATGAATGTCCCCAATTTGATCTCTGGCTCCTCTTCCTTTTCTAAATGCAGCTTGAACATCTGGAAGTTCTAGGTTCACATTCTGTTGAAACCTAGCTTGGAGAATTTTAAGCATTACTTTGCTAGCAGGTGAAATGAGTGCAAGTGTGTGGTAGTTTGATCATTCTTTGGCATTGCCTTTCTTTGGGATTGGAATGAAATCTGACCTTTTCCAGTCCTGTGGCCACTGCTGAGTTTTCCAAATTTGCTGGCATCTTAAGTGCAACACTTTAACAGCATCAACTGTTTAGACTTTGAAATAGCTCAGCTGGAATTTCATCACCTCTACTAGATTTGTTTGTAGTGATGCTTCCTAAGGCCACAGTTGACTTTGTACTCTAAGATGTCTGGCTCTAGGAGAGTGATCACACCATTGTGGTTATCTGAAACATTAAGATCTTTTCTGTATAGTTCTTCTGTGTATTCTTGCCACATCTTCTTAATATCTTCTGCTTCTGTTAAGTCCACTAGTGAAAAATATTATCTTATTCATAAAATATGACTGTTTCTGAATATCATTCTTTGTCACTGCCCTATAAGATTGATTATTCATCTGTTAATCTAATATTACTTTAGTTAATATTACCATAGAATACATTTTTGTTACCAAACTCAATTTCAGCTACTCACTGCATGACAGGACAGTAAGTCCAGTGAAAAGATAATGACTTATTTGAGAAAGTCGGCTAACCTAGAATATGGTTCAATAGTTCTTAAAAACTATCTTAACCTTTTGGTGCAGGTAAAGGTCTTTTAAACGCAGTGTGAGTGTGGGGGCTGCAGGGTGCCTGAGTGGCTCTTGCAAGGTTCTCTGATTGTTTGACACCAAGGTGACATTTGAGCCACATCAATTTTCTCCTCTCCACAGGTTTGATGTCTACATGCTTGTAGTCAGCAGTTTTCATCAGATGGGAATCTGCTTCCTATAAAAACAACTTAGGAACGTGTGTCAGACCTTTAGCTGTATGTTTCAGGAAACTGAGAGTTTCAGTGATTCTGCTGTTTTGCTGGTGTGTAGTCTAAATTGTTACCCATCTCCCTGCCCAACAGCTAGCCTTGGTATGTACTTGGACTAGCCTTTTCAGACTCAGGGGAGCCTGCTGCTGCTGCTGCTAAGTCACTTCAGTCATGTCCAACTCTGTGTGAACCCATAGACAGCAGCCCATCAGGCTCCCCCATCCCTGGGACTCTCCAGGCAAGAACACTGGAGTAGGTTACCATTTCCTTCTCCAATGCATGAAAGTGAAAAGTGAAAGTGTAGTCACTCAGTTGTGTCTGACTCTTTACGACCCCATGGACTGCAGCCTACCAGGCTCTTCTGTCCATGGGATTTTCCAGACAAGAGTGCTGGAGTGGGCTGCCATTGCCTTCTCCACAGGGGAGCCTCAGTTCAGTTCAGTCGCTCAGTCGTGTTCGACTCTTTGCGACCCCATGAATCACAGCACACCAGGCCTCCCTGTCCTATCACCATCTGCAGTGATTTTGGAGCCCAAAAAAATAAAGACTGACACTGTTTCCACTGTTTCCCCATCTATTTCCCATGGGAGCCTAGGAGACTTCAAAGGACAGGGAGAGATGAGGTTGGATATGGTTTCAGTCCCCCCTTATCTTTGATACTTCTTAATCTTGAGGGAAACAGGGTGTGTTTGACAAGAAAGGGAATAATGTTCTGAACAGAGAAGTTAATCATAAACTCAGCAAAATAATTCAGTTTTAGGAAGACCCAGTTTCATTTTCATATTGTATAGCGCAAGTCCTTCCCATTCTTCTTTTTTAATGCTGCATTGGCTATCCTGCACATAGTCTTAATATTTTAAATTTCTTTAGGGTTGAATTGAGCTATTTTTGGAGTAATTGACATCTTTGAACATTTTCACCCAGAAAATTAACTGTATAGCTTCCCATCTGAGTATATAGTGCTTTCTTGTTAATATTTTGTAGTTTTATATATAGATATAAATAGATACCACACAGTCTTTCTTACATTTATTCTTAGGCTTTATCCAATTTTATGTTTGTGAGTAGCATTTTTATTGTTTTCTAAATAAATAGTAAGGTATTATAAAGTGAGTCTGAATTACTTGTTTTATTTACTAATGACCTATATTGGTAAGCAGAAAGAGATAAAAAGTCCAAACAGACCAATTACTCTGTGGATAATTGGAAATGTTGTCAAAGAATGACTTTTCCCAAAAAGCATCAAACTCCAAAGTCAGTTCTTTGAAAATTTCAAGGAATAGATAATGCCAAATATAATTTATACTGTTTCAGGGCCCAGCAAGAAAACAGGCACTTTGAAATTCCTTTAAAAGTCAGTATGATATTGATGCCAAAGCCGAAAAGTACAGAACAATCTCACTTGTGAATACTGAAGCAAATATCTTAAATAAAATATTATAAAGTAGAAGACAGGAGAATTTTCAAAGATACACAACAGAGCAAATAGGGCTTTATTTTATAATTCAGTCATAGAAAATCTATGTATTTCAACATATTACCATCAATAGAAAAAATAGATTCTTCATAAATGGCAGAATGTTATTTGATAAAATAGATAAATGGATATGTATTTAAATTATAGGTATGTATTATAAGTACATGTTAAATTAAAAATCAGAGGTAAGCTTAAAAATGCAACACCAGATGAACATAACTATTCTAGTTATATTTATTCTATTCTATTCAATGCTTTGGCCATGACTCAGCAATGATATCACAAACTAACATGAAAAAAAGTCAAGGAATTAAGATTCCACATCCCACCTCCCCCTCAAAAAATATGTAAAACAATGTTCATAACTTTTCTAAAGGTGCATTTCAGTTAGCATCACTTTTGAATCTCTTTATTTTTTCTGAATGGTAAAAATATAGTCATGATTTATTCTTGACTATATTTCCACAATTTCTGGACAAATTTCTAAAGATACAAGTATACACGACAGTTTCTCATCCCCTCACTTGTTCATTGGAAGTATACTTAAGCTACCCTAAAGCACATGTGTAACAGCCCACTTTCATGGATTTTTGAAGGCTTTCTAGACTACTTCTTGAATCAGTATTTTAATCAGTATTTTATGTTGTTTTTGTTAAAAAAACGGTTAAAAAGTCATTAAATGATGGGAGAAAATGCTATAACCGAGACCACAAATCTTTTGTCTAATAAACAGGAAAAGCACACAGAGCAAGTTAAAACACACACACATACACACATTTATACATTTACAATTTTCTCCAGTTTCTTACAATATGAATGTTTTTTCATGTGTTCATTGGTATTTGTATTTATTCTTTTCAGAATTGCATTGTCATGTAATCAGCCTCTTTTAAACTGGGTTATTTGAGTGTTCTTAGCTGATTCAAGATCTTTATATACTATTGATATTATTCTGAAGTCAGTAGCTTGTATTACAATGTCTTCTAAAATCATTACAGACCTCTCTTATTACTTGTTTTTTCTTATTTGTTTACTTTTTTAAATAATGAGAGATCATAGTGGTACTTTTTTAATGTTTGATGACACTCAGATAGATACACCATGGTGACTGGTGGCAGTATAATTCATTTACCTTGAGGTTCGTTTTGATTACAATGTCTACTACAAATTAAATTGCATACACATTCACCAAATTATACTTATATGTTTAATGTCACATATGAAAATATTTTATACATATTGTTACAACCTAAATTCTCAGTAATAAATAGTTAAATAACATTTTAAGGTAAAATATAGAAACATTCTTTAAAAGATTTTCACATATATAACTTATAATTAGTTGAAAGGAAATAAAATTGAAAAGTCTATCTAATACATCCTTAATTACATAAATTCTCTCCTTGTGGTTATATATGTGTGTGTGTGTATTCAACATCATAGTAATCCAATTCTATGCCCCAATCACTGAGGTTAAAGAAGCTGAAGCTGACTCACGCTATGAAGACCTACAACAGTTTCTAACACCAAAAAATATCCTTTTCATCATAGGAGATTGGAATATAAAAGTAGGAAGTCAAGACATACTTGGAGGAACTGGAAAATTTGACCTTGGAGTACAAAATGAAGCACAGCAAAGGCTAACAGAATCTTGCCAAGAGAGCACGCTGGTCACGGCAAACACCCTCTTCCAACAACAAAAGAGAAGACTCTACACATAGACATTACCGAATAGTCAATATCAATATCATATTGATTATATTCTTTGCAGTTGAAGATGGAGAAGCTTTGTACAGTCAACAAAAACAAGACCTGGAGTGGACTGTGGCTCAGATCATAAGCTCTTAATTGCAAACTTCAGGCTTAAATTAAAAAAAGTAATGAAAACCACAAGAACATTCAGGTATGACCTAAATCAAATCACTTATGATTACACAGTAGAGGTCATAAATAGAGATTAGACCTGATAGACAGAGTGCCTGAAATACTATGTATAGAAGTTTGTAATATTCTACAGCAGGCAGTGACCAAAACCATCCAAAACAATAAGAAATGCAAAAAGGCAAAGTGGTTGTCTGAGGAGGCTTTACAAATAGTTGAGGAAAGAAGAGAAGTAAAGGCAAGGGAGAAAGGGAAAAGTATGCCTAGCTGAATGCAGAATTTCAGAGAAAAGCAAAGAGAGATAAGAAGGCCTTCTTAAATGAACAACACAAAGACAGAAGAAAACAATAGAATGGGAAAAACTAGAGATCTCTTCAAAAAAATTGAAGGTATCAAGGGGACTTTTCATGCAAGGATGGGCACAATAAATGACTGAAACTCTAATGATCTAACAGTAGCAGAAGAGATTAAGAAGAGGTGGCAAGAATACACAGAAGAACTATACAAGAATATCTTAATGACACAGGTAACCATGAGGGTTATAGTCACTCACCTAGAGCTGGACATCCTGTAGTGTGAGGTTAAATGGGGCTTAGGAAGCATTACTACAAATAAAGTTAATGGAGGTGAAGGAATTCCAGCTGAGCTATTTAAAATTCCAAAAGATGATGCTGTTAAAGTTCTGCACTCAATATGTCAATAAATTTGGAAAACTCATCAGTGGTCACAGGACTGGAATAGTTCACTTTTTATTTCAGTCTCAAAGAAGGACACTGACAAAGAATGTTGACCTACCATAAAATTTCCCTCATTTCACATGCTAACAAGGTTATGCTCAAAATCCTTTTTTCGGCTTCAGCAGTATGTGAACCGAGAACTTCCATATGTACATGCTGGGTTTTGAAGAGGCAGAGGGACCAGAGATCCAATTGCCAATATCTGCTGGATCATAGAAAAAACAAGAGAATTCTAGAAAAACATATCTACTTCTGCTTTATTGCCTATGCTAAAGCCTTTGATTGTGCCAGTCACAAAAAACTGTGGAAAATTCTTTTTTTTTTTTTTAATTTTACTTTACAATACTGTATTGGTTTTGCCATACATCAACATGAATTCGTGGAAAATTCTTAAAGAGATAGGAATAACAGACCACCTTACCTACCTCCTAAGAAACCTTTATTCAGGTCAAGAAGCAAATTACAACTGGTCACGGAGCAACTGACTGGTTTGAAATTGGGAAAAGAGTATGGAAAATCTGTCTATTGTTATCTTACTTGTTTAACTTATATGCAGAGTACTACATGTGAAATATTGGGCTGGATGAATCACAAGCTGGAATCAATATTGTGAGGCAAAATATCAACAACCTCAGATATGCAGATGATATCACTCTAATGGCAGAGTGAAGAGGATCTAGACAGTCTTGAGAGTAAAAGAGGAGAGTGAAAAAGCTGGTTTAAAACTCAACATTCAGAAAACTAAGATTATAACATCTGGTCCTATTACTTTATGGCAAATATAAGGGGAAAAAGTGGAAGCAGTGACAGATTTTATTTTCTTGAGCTCCAAAATCACAGGGGATAGTGACTGCAGCCATGAAATTAAGACTCTTTCTCCTTGGAAGAAAATCTATGATCAATCTAGGCAGTGTATTAAAAAGCAGAGACATCACTTCACTAACAAAGCTCCACAAAGACAAAGCTATGTTTTTTTTTTTTTTTCCTTCAGTAGTCAGGTATGAATGTGAGAATTGGAACAATAAAGAAGGCTAAACATCTAAGAACTGATGCTTTTGATTGTGTTGCTGGAGTAGACTCTTGAGAGTCTGCCTCTTGGACATCAAGGAGATCAAATCAGTCAATCCTAAAGGAAATCAACCCTGAATATTTATTTGAAGGACCGATGCTGAAGCTCCAATACTTTGGCCACCCGAAGTGAAGACCAATTCATTGGAAGAGACCTTGATGCTGGGAAATCCTGAAAGTGAAAGGAGAAGCTGGTGGCAATAGATGAGATTTTTAAACAGCATCAGGGATGCAATGGACATGTGTTTGAATAAATTCCAGACGATAGTGAAGGACAGGGGAGCCAGTCCTGCTTCAGTCCATGGGGTTCCAAGCAATTGGATACATAGCAACTGAACAACCAAAAAAACGAAATGTATGAATACTTATAGATGCACACAAATATTTCTAGAAAGACACATACCAAAGTGGTGACAGAATTATGTCTGTGAAAGGAATAAGTTCCTGACTTCTGAGATTGACTTAAGTTGAAAATGAACTTTCTGTTTTCACTCTAGGATTTCTAAAGTAACTAGTTTTTACAACTAATATAAATCCTTAATCTAGAAATTAATGAAAAATGAGAATATAAGTAAATAGAAATCACTTAATTTGACTAACTTCTTTATAGAAAACTGAATACTGTAAAATATAACTGGTGAAGTATTTGATTCATTAAATAATATATATATAATATAATAAATATTACTTTAACAAAACAAACTTTATATAGGTATATACCTTTCATGATATAATTAATGTAAAAACGTCAAATAGAAAATTTATACACTATTAATTACTGACAGAAAATGCCAATATCATGATAATACAATGTAAATATTATAGTAATAGATTCCAAGTATTTTTAAAATTTAGAATTTATTATGAACTATAACACAAACTAAGAATAGATGGATTTTTGTAAATTATAGATAATATGTATTTAAAACCAATTCCCAAGATAATTTGCCTATAGAATAGCTGGAGACATTGTGTTTAAAATTAACAAAACACAAATAATCAAAATAAGTTAATTCATTGCAATGGCCATGTACCGTGTCATTAAGAATAGAAGCTCTGTTATCAGACTTCTTGGGCTTCCCAGGTGGTGCAATGGTCAAGAATCTGCCTGCTAATACAGGAGACTTGGCTTGAATCCCTGGGTCTGGAAGATCCCCTGGAGAAAGAAATGTATTCTTGCCTGAGAAATCCCATGGACAGAAATCTGATGGACTACAGTCCATGGGGTCACAAACAGTTGGACACAGCTGAGCACACACACACATATCAGACTTCTTGGACACAGTTTTATTTATAGCACTTGGTAGCTGTGTGACCTGGATTAAGTTAATTCTTTTAATTTCATCTTAATTTTATTGCTTATAATGTAAAGGAAATTCTAGGCTTTACCGAATTCAATTTTTGTAGAAATAAATGTTAAAATACATAGTAACTACTTAAAACAGCTACTATTATAAATACACTTCTTTTGATATCCAGGGTCCTCCATAATCGGGCTAAGAATATTTTTTCAACTGTATTCTCAAATGAGGTATTTCATTTCATATTGGTTTATGTCAGCACATGTTATCTGTTGATATTTTCTCCTTTATTGATTAATAATGTCCATTTCATTGTCTGCTATTCTTAGCCCACTACCCATCCATTTAAGATATTGCTTTATGGAATAATAAAAATAACCATTGAATGTGCTGCTCCATGAGACAATACAAAATATCATCAAGACAATAAATGACTCCTAGCAAGTAGTAAAAACTCAGGACTTATGTTCTACATAGCCAAAATAGCTCATTTAAATACATGCAGTCTCCTAAAATCTCAGAGTACTTGGGTCATTGCCATTCAAACTAATCAAATACATTCCAGTCATTTACTCTTGTAAGATAGATGTAAAAATTCTGACATTTTTAATTTCATATTATCAGTAATATATGACTTGCATTTTCTCATATCTTTAAAACAAGAAATCATATTTTATTCCATTTTTTTCTCCAGGTTTTTAGCTTTTAAAATAATGATATGGTGTTTTCTGGGCTTCCCTGGTAGCTCAGACAGTGAAGAATCTGCCTGTAATGCAGGAAAATCAGGTTCAATCTCTGGATTGGAAAGATCTCCTGGAGACGATAATGGCAACCCACTCCAGTATTCTTGCCTGGAGAATTCCATGGACAGAGCAACCAGATGGGCTACAGTCCATGGAGTCACAGAGTCAGATACAACTGAGTGGCTAACACATATACATAGTTCTATCTATATAATATGATGAAATAAATATTAAATAATTTTTCACATAACATTTCTCTCATAATATTTTGTTGTGATCACTTTTACATACTCAAATTTTCCATAAGTACTCATATAATTCTTTAAGGAACAATGCTAAAAGCTTATTGCTTTTCTAAGCTTTTTAGTATGGATTACAGGATTACTTGTATTTTTCAATATCTGACAACATCTCCTATGACCAAGCATGATTTTAGAAAGTGTAGAGTATATGTAATTTTCAGACCCAGAAATATGATCTTAAAATTGATGAAATACTTATCTCATTTATAATAATTCAATTCAATTTCTCAAGTCTCTTAGGATACTTTGTGTTTATCTGGGCTAAACTGTTGCTGT
>SJYT01015187.1:356245-398857 GCA_006410635.1 Cephalophus harveyi | reverse complement strand
ACAGACTACAATCCAGTGGATTGCAAAGAGTCAGACATGACTGAAAGACTAAGCATAAGCCAAAGTGATATTTCTGTTAACTGCTAAGTATATCTATTTTTATATATTTAGAATCTAGAAATATACTCATTGGCTGCGTTGATGTATATGGAAAATCCATGATGAGACTGATTCATTTCCAAAATCCTCATTGACTAATAGATTACTTCTGGACCATGTGGGATGACTGATAACTCAGGAACAGTCTCTAGTAATCAGTGAAATAACTGGAAATGTTTATCCCCTAAATGAATATTTACACAGGTAAAGGGCTAAGACTATTTTGGGTAAAAGGCTAAGAGAAATGTTTTCAGTATGTAATTAAGACATTAACACAAAATTTTTCCTGTAAGTTTAAATCCCTTCTGGCTTGCCTTTCCTTCAAGCAAGGGACACTGCTTTTCTGAACTTAACTGGGTCTGGAAATTGGATGAAAATTTATAACTCTCCATTGTGATGATTCATGTCTATTCCATTTTAATATAGACTTAGATTCATATTTTGACTATGATAAAATGTATGGTCTTAGATAGCTGGTCGTTTATTTCTGCCCTTGAAACAGCAATTAGTCATCACCAGTGAGACTATTACTGAACCAAACTTGGGTCCCCTCACCACTGTGCTGTAAAGCTAATCTACTGACATCACACTGTGGTGAAGGAAAGTGTAACATTTATTGTAGAGCACTGAGCAAGGAGACCAGGTAGTTATTGCTTGAAAGGTCTCCCCAAAGACTTTCAGGGAAAAGATTTTAAAGACAGAGTGAAGTTCATAGGTTGTGGCATGTGTAATCAGCTCACAGTATTCTTGAAATTGGTTGCTGGTAGGGTAATTGGGAATCAACTTCATCCAGCTTGTGATTCCCACTGGTCTTGGGTCTACATGCTTGTGGGTGCAAACGGTTAACTATCCACACCTGGTAAGGATTTAGCCACTGCAAAACAACTCAAAGGGCATAGCTCAGATTATTATCTATAGTCCTTGAGGAGAAACTCCTTGATTTTAATAGTTAAGTCATTATTTTTTTGCTTTAGTTGACTCTTCTCCTTTCGTTCTGTATTTTCTCACTTCTCTGATTGAATGTAGACTTTGGAACTGGGGTAAGCCTAAGAGACCAAAGTTTTTCTATGGACAAGAGGCAAGTGGAGGACATGAGGTGAGGGAAAGGCCTCATAGTGTCCTGCTCAGTTACATGACAACCATCCTAGTTATAATCTTGCCTATTAGGATAAGCATGTCTGCCTTTCCTATAGCTGTTAGGCCAGGTTACCTTGCTGCTTACATTTTAGTATTACATCATCTCCATGGAAACTAATTTCAGGCATTTCTCTTATTTATTCCTGTCATGAGGAACAACTATTGTGGTGTTTAAAAATGATACTGATTTTATACATATATATATATATATATTCACAAAATTAATTTTTGTAACACTTATATCTTCTTAAGTTTTGGAGTTCCTTTTTATTTTTTCACAATAAGGAATTGCCAACATCAAAATATCAGCAATCAAACTCATTTCTATAAGGAACCTCTAACATCAAAGGTTTTTTTTTAAATTTCACAACACTACCATTCATTTAAAATCTTGCATTATTCACTATGTTAAACTTTTGTTTATTTTTTTAGTGACTAATACTTTATTTATTTTTTATTTTTTTAATTTAAATTTATTTATTTTAATTGGGGGCTAATTACTTTACAATATTGTATTGGTTTTGCCATATATCAACATGAATCTGCCACGGGTGTACACGTGTTCCCAATCCTGAACCCCCCTCCCACCTCCCTCCCATACTATCCTTCTGGGTCATCCCAATGCACCATCCTCAAGCATCTTGTATCCTGCATTGAACCTAGACTGGCAATTCATTTCTTATATGATATTATACATGTTTCAATGCCATTCTCCCAAATCATCCCACCCTCTCCCTCTCCCACACAGTCCAAAAGACTGTTCTATACATCTATTTATCTTTTGCTGTCTTGCATAATAGCCAAGACATGGAAGCAACCTAGATGTCCATCAGCAGATGAATGGATAAGAAAGTTGTGGTATACATATACACAATGAAGTATTACTCAGCCATTAAAAAGAACGCATTTGAATCAGTTCTAATGAGGTGGATGAAACTGGAGCCAATTATACAGAGTGAAGTAAGCCAGAAAGAAAAACACCAATATAATATACTAATGCATATATATGGAATTTAGAAAGATGGTAATGAATACCCTGTATGTTAAACTTTTCTCTTCAAATATTTTCCTGCTCACCAAGTTGAAGTTTGGCAGCAGTAAGAAATGATGGAACTGGGAAATAAAGACAATTGGTGTCCCTTGGAGTATATTGGAAGCTTTGTCCTTAAGTGAAGTTATTGAGAAAATCAAGGACAGCTTTTAAAAACAAAGACAGAGAGGCATTTTACACTGACAAGGCAGGCCCAAAGGCTTTGAGAGGATTGTGATAGTGTTATTTGATTCCTGCGAATGTACTGTTGCACATCATGAGGTAATCCAACTTTTAACAACTTTCAAATGAGTGGCCAAGTGAAACTGAACAAGAAAAATAATTCCACAACCTGTGGGTTAAGCTTTATTTTCATCCTAAGGTTTTGTCACAGCAGTTTCCATATCTGCCAAAGCCCTTGCCTTCAATAGGAATTTCATTCTCACTGCTAAAGTTAATGACTTAATTGTTTTATCACTGTATAATAGGAATAGCCAATATCCTATATTCCCGTGAATGTATGCTTGAATCTCTTTAACCGAGCAGTTTAAATTATGAAACCTATATTTCCCTCATGCTGAATGCTGTTAAAGATATCCCTGACACAATTTTCTATTGGTCAGAATACAGGTGAGAACAAAATCCACTTCAATTAGCAAAGAAAGGAGATTTCTAATATGATGTTAAATAATTTAGTGAATTAATTGAGTTCTTGAAGAAACTTGCTCTATACTGAACTTGTGATTTCTAAAGTCACCATACTGAAATGGGCTTTCTTTAGAAACTCCCCTGTCATATTCAGACTGTGGAATTAAGAGTCAGCCTACCAAATAAGGAGAGTCTTACTACAAATATCAGTTTCAGATCATTGACCTTTCTGCTAAAATGACAGAGTTTTCTGCTGATTTGGAAAGCTCTAAGAAACCTACCACTTCTGGCACAATTTTCTTCCTCCAGTACTGTCTCTTTTTCCCCATTTATCTCAATTCCAAATTGAAGTTCATCATAAGTACATCTTATTGATATAATTTTACAGATTATCTAATGGAATCAGAAATATACAGTTTTTAGTGTTTCAATTTCTCTTCAAATATTTTCCTGCTCACCAAGTTGAAGTTTGGCAGCAGTAAGAAATGATGGAACTGGGAAATAAAGACAATTGGTGTCCCTTGGAGTATATTGGAAGCTTTGTCCTTAAGTGAAGTTATTGAGAAAATCAAGGACAGCTTTTAAAAACAAAGACAGAGAGGCATTTTACACTGACAAGGCAGGCCCAAAGGCTTTGAGAGGATTGTGATAGTGTTATTTGATTCCTGCGAATGTACTGTTGCACATCATGAGGTAATCCAACTTTTAACAACTTTCAAATGAGTGGCCAAGTGAAACTGAACAAGAAAAATAATTCCACAACCTGTGGGTTAAGCTTTATTTTCATCCTAAGGTTTTGTCACAGCAGTTTCCATATCTGCCAAAGCCCTTGCCTTCAATAGGAATTTCATTCTCACTGCTAAAGTTAATGACTTAATTGTTTTATCACTGTATAATAGGAATAGCCAATATCCTATATTCCCGTGAATGTATGCTTGAATCTCTTTAACCGAGCAGTTTAAATTATGAAACCTATATTTCCCTCATGCTGAATGCTGTTAAAGATATCCCTGACACAATTTTCTATTGGTCAGAATACAGGTGAGAACAAAATCCACTTCAATTAGCAAAGAAAGGAGATTTCTAATATGATGTTAAATAATTTAGTGAATTAATTGAGTTCTTGAAGAAACTTGCTCTATACTGAACTTGTGATTTCTAAAGTCACCATACTGAAATGGGCTTTCTTTAGAAACTCCCCTGTCATATTCAGACTGTGGAATTAAGAGTCAGCCTACCAAATAAGGAGAGTCTTACTACAAATATCAGTTTCAGATCATTGACCTTTCTGCTAAAATGACAGAGTTTTCTGCTGATTTGGAAAGCTCTAAGAAACCTACCACTTCTGGCACAATTTTCTTCCTCCAGTACTGTCTCTTTTTCCCCATTTATCTCAATTCCAAATTGAAGTTCATCATAAGTACATCTTATTGATATAATTTTACAGATTATCTAATGGAATCAGAAATATACAGTTTTTAGTGTTTCATAGTCTGTGTGTTAGGAGATGATATTGAATATTTGGTATATGAGAATGACCTCAATTATGGCCATATTTAAAAATCTCTCAATGATAATGTCTTTTGGATTTTCATTATTATTATATGTTCATCCTTCTTTCTTTTAAATTATTAACCACCTTTTTTGTGTATTTTCTGGATAAAAGTGTAAGAATAAAGCATATGCTCAATTCCTTATACACCTGCAAGACCATTCCAAGATTTACAGACTTTACCTAAATGGGTAAACCTTAAATTTCTTGAATAGTTCCTGAGTACAATTTATTTGTGATATGTGCCTTAGTTATCACACTGAATGCCCTCGAACTTGCTGCTCTATAAGCACATTTGGGAAAGAATTATGTCAAATTTCAATATGTCAAGCTGTGATTAATCAACTTTGTTCCCCTAAAGATTAAATTACTACTGCAAAAGGTCAATAAATGCTAATGATTGTTATCTGGCCTTAGAGCTATGAACGGACTTCTTAAAAATGATTTTATATAAAATAGGAAAGTTATATTGAAAGAAGTGATTAGAAAAGTAAAATGAATGTGTTACTTTTGTTGTCAAAATTTTTATTTATGGCTTAACTGACAGTGTCTGTTTGTCAAAGTACATTGTGCTGAAAAGAACACTGACAGTCATATGGAATAAATATTGATCTCCATTCTCAAGGAAATATAAAGAAATGTAGCTACATTCTTTTGTTCAACAGTACTTATTAAGAACCTATCATGTGGCTAATATCTGTAAGAATTCTGAAGAATATGTGTAAAGGAGCCTGGAGATGTTCATGAAATTTAAATATAGTGGACTATAGCACTCTGTTATTAATTATTTTCTATATTATGTAATTTAAATTAAGGAAAAACCTATTCTTTTAAAAATAAAGAAACAAAAGGCTCAAAAAAAATTTTTTTTTTAATTTCAAAAGTCACACAAAATCCAAGTATTTTCATAGCACCAAATTGCTTACAGTCTAAAAGGATAGACAGAAATGTGAACAGCTAGTCTTCCTACAATGAATAGAATGATGAGCACGGCAGTCGAAATTTCCTCTTAGTAGACAGACAAAGTAATTTGGATGGCTTAAAAAGAAAGTGTTTTATTTTGAATGGAAAGATAAAAGAGAATTCATGAAAGGAAGTAATGATTTTGAAATTCTTAGATCATTTTCAGTAAGTAGAGATTTAGAGAAAAGTGTGCAAAATTCAGCAGGTAACAGTGGGGAATGCACTTGACATGACATCACTAAAATGATTTATTCACAAAAAGCTTGAAGCAGAAAATCTAGCTAAAAGTCTGTTAACAGTCATGAAAGGATATTTAGAGGAAGTAGGGCAGCAATAAGATTGCACTAGAAATAAACATTTCAAGGGACACTAAAGTTAAAACCAGCAAAATTTGAGTCCAGTTCAATATTAGTTATAAAAAAAGATAGAAACTAAAACTATTTCTACTATTTTTAGCTTGAGAGACAAAGCATTTTGATGATTAATGATAGAGAGAGTAGAAGGGAAAATTTGGAGAACGATTGGAAAACAACACAATTTGGGACTTTGCACTTTGCTTATAGAGATGGGAAATATTAGATAAACAGGCCAAAATTCATGAAAGTCAAAAGAGCAAGAAATTGGAATAAAACTGTAGACTTAGAGCAAGACATATAGAGAAAATAAGTGTGCTGGTGAGAAGGAAAAGTGTATTATGTAGAGCCTTTTAAAAAGGTGTTGGAAACTGAATTTTACAAAAATTTCTATATTTCAGTTTTAACAGAACAGAAGACTAACTGGTGAGGCTATGATTAAATGAGGAAAAACAGAAGTAGAGGACTCAGGAGCAAAGAGTAAGGATCTTAAGAAGCAAACTATTTTTCTCAAAAAGACAAATAGTATGAAAACATGAATATTTCAATTTTTTAAGTTGGCATTTACAGCATATTTCTTGGTTATGAAAATAGTATTTTCAAAGTGTATTCTTTAGAAAGATGCATAAAATATTGCACATATGTTAAAAAGAAAAAAAAAAATTACCAGGTGACTCCTTATATGCATCAAAACATACAAGGCTTTGAGAAGCTGTGAGATACAGAAGTCTCATGAAATTTGACTTTCAGTACAGTGTTTTAAAATTGATCTGATAACAAGTTACTTTTTTCTTTTACATATAACCTAATAATCTTTCACAAACTGCTGTTAGTGAGCAATTAACCAGTGAGAAAACAAGATTCTAAGCAAAATACCCTTTTTTATAATATCTGATAGTGAAATACAGATAATAATGGAAAATTAGTATTTGAAAGAGAATTTTTTCACTAAAAAGAGAAACTATGTAATGTGGACTTCACAAGAAGTATTTTTCTGTAAGTATCGTAAATGGCAAAGCTTGGTTAAAGGATATTTACAGAAGATTTTCTGGTTCCACTAAGAGGTTTGCTTGACTTATTTTCTACTTATGTGCAATGTACTGAATGGTTACTTTTAGGTTTAAAAGAAGTGCTACTTTTATTAGTGAACTATTTATTATGAAGAGTTGAAATAAAGAAGTTAACATGAAGAAAATTATGTAAAGGGAGATTACTTTCATTTTGTTAAGAATACTGACACATATTATTTTCATAATATAGAACAGTGGAGATGTGAGCTTCCAGTGAACAAAAAAGTTAAAAAGGGATATTTATTGTAATTTCAAATGATTTAACATATCTGCAATATCTTAAAATTGCAGGAGATCCTAACCTTAGATACATATGATGCTGACTAAAGTTTATGAAAAAATAGTTGAATTATTAAAATGCCTCAATAGTTCTTTTTATTTTATTCTTTGCTCATGATCAGTCAATCAATCAGTTCAGTCACTCAGTCATGTCTGACCCTGCGAACCCATGGACTGCAGCACGCCAGGCTTCTGTGTCCATCAGCAACTCCCGGAGCTTGCTCAAACTCATGCCCATCAAGTTGGTGATGCCATTGAACCATATCATCCTCTGTAATTCCCTTTTCCTTCTGCTTTCGGTCTTCCCCAGAATCAGGGTCTTTTCTAATGAGTCAGTTTTTTGCATCAAGTGGCCAAAATATTGTAGCTGCAGCTTTAGCATTAGTCCTTCCAATGAATATTCAGGACTGATTTCCTTTACAATTGACTGGTTTGACCTCCTTGAAGACCAAGGGATTCTCAGGTGTCTTCTCTAACACCAGAGTTCAAAAGCATCAATTCTTTGGCGCTCAGTTTTCTTTATGATCCAACTCTTACATCCATACATGACAACCGGAAAAACCATAGTTTTGACTAGATGAACCTTTGTCAGAAAAATAATGTCGCTGCTTTTTAATATACTGTCTTGGTTTTTCACAGTTTTTTTCCTCAAGGAGTGACCGTCTTTTAATTTTAAGGCTGCAGTCACCATCTGCAGTGACTTTGGAGCCCGAGAAAATGAAGTCTGTCACTGTTTCCATTGTTTCCCCATCTATTTGCTATGAACTGATGGGACTGGATGGCGTCATACTTGATGTTATTTCTACCTTTTGCCCATCATAGTCGATGTTATTTCTACCCTTCCAGTTACTAGGTCAAAAATATTGGCATCAGTCTTGATTTCTTAATTTACTTATCTATAACCCACATCCAAACTACCAGGAAACCTTGTTAGCTCCATCCGTCTTCACCACTCCACTGCTTATAACTTGGTGGTCTCATACCCTGCCTGGATGGAGCATTGCACTAACCTCCTAATTGGTATCCTCACATTTCTCTTACTATCCTATAACTTACTTTCAACCTATATTCTGCTGGCACTTGTGAGTAGAGACCAGGAATATTCTAAATACCTTGCTACTGCTAAGTCACTTCAGTCGTGTCCGACTCTGTGTGACCCCATAGACGGCAGCCCACCAGGCTCCCCCGTCCCTGGGATTCTCCAGGCAAGAACACTGGAGTGGGTTGCCGTTTCCTTCTCCAGGGGATCTTCCCGACCCAGGGATCGAACCCGGGTCTCCCGCATTGGAGGCAGACGCTTTAACCTCTGAGCCACCAGGGAAGCCCCTAAATACCTTAGAATGGGATTATCCAGTCCAACAGTATAGAGGAGAAACCCTACACAAATGATATCAACCCCACTGTATTTCAGATTTCATTTCTCATTGACCTTTTATTTTCCCCACTATGTTATTGAAGTTTTTCCCAGTTTTCTTAAGATATAATTGGCATGTATGTGTATGTGTTCTCAGTCATGTCTGGCTCTGTGTAACACCTTGGACAGAGGAGCCTGGACTGTAGCCCACCAGGCTCCTCTGTCAATGGTGTTTTCCAGGCAAGAATACTGGAGTGGGTTGTTATTTCATACTCCAGGGGAACTTCCTGACCCATGGATCGAATCTGCATCTCTTGCATCTACCTACATTGGTTCTTTACCACTAGCATTACCTGGGAAGCCCATAAGTAGCATAATATCATTTAAGTCTAAAAAGCACATATTGGCTTCATACATATATAAATTGCAAAATAATTGCCATTTTAAGATGAATACCTTCATCATATCATATAATTACTATTTCTTTTTTTGTGGTGAGAACACTTAAGATTGAATTCAGGTCTTTAAAAGAGTTTTTGTCTCCCTGGAACCCTTACCTCTCATGTATTCTTGTATCCAACTCCTTCATCTTTTAACATATTTGGGTAAATTCCATCTTCTCAGTAAGGCATTGCCAATATGTCTTCCCTGTTCTATTTGATTATTTTTTCATAGCCCTTATCATCTTTTAACATATCATGAACCTAACATAGTAATTTTGGTATTGTTAAATTGTATTCTATCAAAATGTGAACTCCCCAGTGAGAGTCATCTATGCTTGTTTTGAACACTCTTTTATCCCAAATATATGGCAAAAACTAGGTACTCAATATATCCTTGTCAAGTTAAATAATTTAATCTCCACATCAATTATTTCCATGAAAATTTGAAGTACATTTTTATATAAAAAAGATGCTAATTTTTATCTTTCATCAGAGTCTCTTCATGAGGGTGAAAGAGGAGAGTGAAAAAGCTGAGATAAAACTTAAAATTCAAAAAACTAAGATCATGGAATCTGGTCACATCACTTCATGCCAGATAGACAGGGAAAAAGTACAGACAATGACAGATTTTATTTCCTTGGTCTCCAAAATTACTGTGGATGGGTGACTAGTCGGAAAAGTAAAGATGATTGTCCCTTGTAAGAAAAGCTATGAAAAAATCTAAATAGCATTTAAAATGCAGAGATGTCACTTTTCCAACAAAGGTCCTTGTAGTCAAAGCTAAGATTTTTCCAGTAGTCCTGTATGGATGTGAGAGTTGGAGACTAAAGAAAGCTGAATAACAACGAATAGATGCTTTTTGAACTGTGGCTCTGGAGAAGACTCTTGAGGGTCTCTTAAACTGCAAGGAGACCCAACCTGTCAATCCTAAGGGAAATCAACCCTGAATATTCATTAGAAGAACTGATGCTAAAGCTGACACTCCAATACCTTTGCCACCTGATGCGAAAACATGACTCATTGGAAAATATTCTGATGCTGGGAAAGACTGAAAGCAGAAGGAGAAGGGGGCAACAGAGGATGAGATGGTTGGATGGTATCATTAATTCAATGGATATGAGTTTGAGCAATCTCCAGGAGACAGTGAAAGACAGGGAAGCCTGGCATGATGCATCCATGGGTTCACAGATTTGGCCACAACTTAGCAACTGAACATCAACAACAATTTTTATCTTCCATCTGAATTGACATGATTTGTGACTAAACAGATTTTTGTTTGTTTGCTTTTACTTCTGTTGACCTTAAACAAGTAGGATGCTAGTTATTTCTCCAGCAAAGAATGCCTTTATTCAAGATCAGCAAAGAACTGCAATCTGGGATCAGCAATCACAGCATGCCACAAGTTAAGTCCTTGCACAACAAGAGAAAAAGAGCTCTTTTATAGAATGAAAGGAAGTTGGGATTGCTAGAGAGAATAAAGAGTCTCCTGGAAGAATTCAGAGATTGAATTATAATGGCTTTTCATTGGCTGAGTTGTGATAATCTCTCCTTGGCTGAGCTATTGCCTGGCAAAAAGAGGATGTTTTCCTTCTTCCTATGAGCTCTGCTTTCATTGTTGAGCATGTGAGCTTCCCACTCTTGTCGCTAAACTATTTTAACTGAGGTTTTTGTTTATTAATTTTTACACTTCTCCATGTGGACAGGTAAATCTCCTAGAGAAGACATTATTGTTTTGTTTTGTTTTGTTTTTTCTCTCATTTATGTGGGAGAAAGAAATGCAGAAGTTTAGAAAGGAAAATTGTTAGATTCTCAAAGGCAAACAGAAAGAATTGGAAACTAAACCTCTTGTTAGCCATTATTTAGTGTTCTTATATCGCTTACTAAAATAATTGCCCAAAATGTTTCTATTTACATTTGTATATCTCAGTAAAACATTGTGATGTAGGTCATTTCTACTACATACAGCAGGAGACAAGGTATTGGGATATTAGAGACTGATTAGTTGCTAGGCTGAGCTTGTTAACATGCAGACTCCTGAGTGAAGATTAAATTTGCATATTTCTTTTCTTGTCCAGGATGACACACATTTCTCTTTGCCTGCCTAATACTATTATCGTGTTTGAACATTCTAGTCCTGGGAATTAGTTTTCCACAGGTTTCTCTCTTTGCTCTACTTCTTCATTTGATTTTTGATTCTTTTCACATTTATGTTTATACAATTCTGTCATTAGCTAGTAAATTGTTCAAGAAAGCATTTCCTTTGATGTTTTTTATTTGTTACTCTGGGTTTGACTCCTCAGAGAGGATATCGTTAGGATTTGACATAGGATCCAGTGCTCTTTTTAATATTTATGATTTGCACTGTTCTTTGTGCTCTTCTTCATACAGCATGTTTATTACTCTTAACATTTAAAACTTGTATATTTTTTCTCAAACATTTCTACTCTAAGCAAGGAGAACTATGCATCATCAGGTATATCATTAAATGTAATGCATATTAATCATAACAATTACATGTAAAAAGTTTTGTTACATAAATATATAGAAAATGCATCAGCATGGGAAATATGCATAAATGTAAGCTTAAAATATGTCAGTGAAGGTTTACATTTTAATGAGAGGCTTTTAAAGGAAACAAAAATGGAAAATAAAAAGTAGGAAATGCAAATAAAAATAAAAAACATGTTTCAAAAGGAAGAAACTATTAAATGCAGGATTATAAGATGATTTAATGGACCTATGGCTCAGATGGCAGCATAAGATAACTTTCTGGTACATTCTCTCTGTTCCCAACATGTAACAATTTAAAAAAAATAGTTGAAAGAAATTGTAGAATATCTGAAAAACAAGGTAATTGTCTCCTTTGACTAGAAAATTAAAAATAAACTCAAATAACACTAAAAACAAGGTGACCAAGGCTGTTGTACTTTGGGTTTTGAGGCTGATGATGATGGTCAGGGTTTGGTTCTTACAAGTTAAAAGACATTAAAAATATTCCAGTTCAACAGACTAGCCCCGAGAACAAAAAAAAAAAAAAAATGCATCTTTGTTTACAGATATTTAAACTATATTGACAGATCACAACATAAGTTAATAATTTTGAAAGGAATGATAAAAATCATTGGTGGAGTCAAATAAGTCATTACTTAGATTTCCCAAGGACTCCTCAGGACAAAACAGCATAGGCCAAATATCAAGAACAATAAATTGTAAAATACATCTTTGTCAAATATACCATATTAGTTATGAAAGATTGAGGGTGGGGATTCAGGATTGGGAGCTCATATACACCCGTGGAGGATTCATGTCAATGTATGGCAAAACCAATATGGTATTGTAAAGCAAAAAAAAAAAAAACAGTAAATATAAAGCTAAAAAAGAAAAAAAGAAAAAATCTTGACTACAGGAAGAGGAAAAATAGATTATCAACAAAGGCAAATTTTTGATAGAGAGCAGTCTTTTTAATACTAGCAACACTTGCCAAAAATAATGGAGCTGTTTCATTTATTTGTTGGAGAAAAATGCCAATCCTGAATCCTTCAACCCTGTGACTTCCTTCCTCCTTTAACTTCTTTGGCACTTTGGACATAGATTTTGTGAAAGGAAAATCAAATTGCAGTCAGTATTGCTAAGAGAGCCCTCTAAGATGGAGCCAAGAGGCCATTGAGGAAGTATAACTTACACCTGTCTCAGCCTGGATGAAATCTAAACTTTTGATCTGACGAAGTCATTCAGAACATCTGACAGAAACTCCTGATACCATATCTACTTACTGAACCCATAATCTAAAACAGCTCCATATTTCTTAAGGACAAATATTTTCTGACTGTACCAAAGTTGATCAAAACTCTTGTCAGGCAACTTTTTAACAATCTCTTGACTCTGTCTTTATAAGCCCCTGACTTCCCTTTCTCTGAAACACTCTTGACTTTACCAGAGTCTGTGTCTAGGCCCCAAGTGAATTCTTTCCATGTTTGCAAATTATTTTTGGTTGACAATTTCTTTATGCAAAATTCACTTTCAACGATTTGAAAACAACTATGACATTAAATTTAAAATTCTTGTAAGACATAAATTTGACTGTTGAAAGGAGACTGGTATGCAGAAATGAAATTTTAAGATATCAAGTAACATGTACCTAGAAATGTAGGATAACAGATTTACTTTGCCCTTGCTTATACTCTAATGGCAGAAGACAACTTGCATGGGGATTTATATCCCCAGCCAGTAGGAATATAAAAGAAATGCCAAGATTGTGCTATACTTTCTACATGTCAGAGTGAGAGTGAGAGAAATTCGCTCAGTCGTGTCCAACTGTTTGTGACTCTATAGACTATACAGTCAATTGAATTCTCTAGGCCAGAATACTGCAGTACATAGCTTATCCCTTCTCCAGGGGATCTTTCCAACCCAGGAATCGAACCAGGGTCTCCTGCATTGCAGGTGAATTCTTTACCAAATGAGCTATCAGGGAAGCCTTCTACATGTCAAGGGACATACAAATGAACAGTACACTTTAAAAAAATTATTTATTCAATTTATTTTTTGCCACATTGGGTCTTGCTGTAGGACGTGGGCTTTCTCTACAGTTGCAGTGAGCAGAGGCTACTCTCTACTCTCTAATGTGATGTTTGGGCTTTACATTATGGTGGCTTCTCTTTTTGGAGACCATGAACTTTATAGAGTGCACAGACTTCAGTAGTTGTGGACCACAGCACCTAGAGGGCAGGCTCAGTAGTTTTGGGACACAGGTTTAGTGCCCCACAGCATGCTGCATCTTCCCAGACCAGAATCAAACCCGTGTCCACTGCTTTGGCAGGTGGATTCTTAACCACTGAACCAGGGAAGTCCTGAACAATATACTTTATCTGAATCAGGCAACAATTTATGTGAAAATGACATTTGAGATGGAAAAAAAAAAAAAAAACAATGACATATTGTTCTTCTCATTTTCATAGTTTACTGGGATCTCTCAGAATGTAATGCACACCCTGAGTTTACAAGCCTGACTTACTAGATACAGTGAAAAAAAAAGTTGTGAATCAGGTACTCTCAAACTGTAGACTTTAATTTTACTTGCACTTGAAATAATTGCAGATTTGAAGTCTGAGTCACTCTATCAGGCAAAAAACAATGAGTATCTGAGAATTTTTTTTTTTTTTGCCAAGGAGAATATGAAGTGGGTAGTGAAAGAAAATAGTCATAAATACCAGCTATGGCCACACTAGTTACAGAGTCAAGGACTAAAATTGTTAATAGCAATCTATTTCTTATTTTGATATGAGTTTATTTCTAAATGTATTTTGTGATTTTTTCTTCCCATTTCTCAATCCCATGTCATCTGACATGAATGTATCTTAACAGCAGTTAATTGTGTATTTCAGTAAAATCTCTACTGAGACTATTAAAAGGGGAATGTGAGTCAGCAAGATTAATTTCTATAAAAATAAATAAATATTTTTTGAAGATATACCCCCAATTGATATGTTTTCAGTTGTGCTAGAAAGGCTGCATTAAGTTATGGCCTTAATTTGAATTTAAGCTTGGTTAAATGGTGTATCAGTTCAGTTCAGTCGTGTCTGACTCTTTGCAACCCCATGAATCGCAGCACACCAGGCCTCCCTGTTCATCACCAACTCCCAGAGTTCACTCAGACTCACGTCCATCAAGTCAGTGATGCCATCCAGCCATCTCATCCTCTGTCATCCCCTTCTCCTCCTGCCCCCAATCCCTCCCAGCATCAGAGTCTTTTCCAATGAGTCAACTCTTCACATGAGGTGGCCAAAGTACTGGAGTTTCAGCTTTAGCATCATTCCCTCCAAAGAAATCCCAGGGTCGATCTCCTTCAGAATGGACTGGTTGGATCTCCTTGCAGTCCAAGGGACTCTCAAGAGTCTTCAACACCACAGTTCAAAAGCATCAATTCTTTGGCACTCAGCTTTTTTCACAGTCCAACTCTCACATTCATACATGACCACTGGAAAAACCATAGCCTTGACTAGAGGGACCTTTGTTGGCAAAGTAATGTCTCTGCTCTTAAATATGCTATCTAGTTTGGTCATAATTTTTCTTTCAAAGAATAAGCATCTTTTAATTTCATGGCTGCAGTCACCATATGCAGTGATTTTGGAGCCCCCCAAAATAAAGTCTGAAACTGTTTCCACTGTTTCCCCATCTATTTCCCATGAAGTGATGGGACCAGATGCCATGATCTTCATTTTCTGAATGTTGAGCTTTAAGCCAGCTTTTTCAGTCTCCACTTTCACTTTCATCAAGAAACTTTTTATTTCCTCTTCACTTTCTGCCATAAGGGTGGTGTCATCTGCATATCTGAGGTTATTGATATTTCTCCCAGCAATCCTGATTACGGCTTGTGCTTCTTCCAGCCCAGCATTTCTCATAATATACTCTGCATATAAGTTAAATAAGCAGGGTGACAATATACAGCCTTGACGTACTCCTTTTCCTATTTGGAACTAGTCTATTTTTCCATATCCAGTTCTAACTGTTGCTTCCTGACCCGCATATAGGTTTCTCAAGAGGCAGGTCAGGTGGTCTGGTATTCCCATCTCGTTCAGAATTTTCCACAGTTTATTGTGATCCACACAGTCTTATGGATGCCAAATTGATAATAGATAAATCTCAGTGCATTGTGGTATATCAACTTAACTAAGGTACAGCTATATTTCCTAAAAGAGCCAATAGTTGTAGGTGAGTTTCAGCCACTGGAAACATTTTGTATACAACTTGCAGGAAAGAAGTCAAGTAGCTAAGAAACAGAGACATATCCTTTCTATGCTTAGAAACTGGGCACAGAGAATCAACTGCTCTTTCAGTGCACCTATGTTGTCACCAATCTACCACTGTCTCACTAGGTCTCAGCAAATTCAGCTCCAGGTTTCTGAATCCTGGGCCAGCATTTTCCAACTATATGGTAGATGTTGGTCCATAAACCCCTTCTCCAACTCCGGGATTAGGTAAAAAAAGGGCACCAACTTCCATGACACATTGTTATTTTGATGATCCATAGAGGATCACAGAATAATACAAGTCCCAGTTTTACCTCAGGTTTCCATTGTGACTCAGTTGATAAAGAATCTGCCTGCAATGAGGAAGACCTGGGTTTGTCCCTGGGTTGGGAAGATTCCCTTGAGAAGGGAAGATATACCCACTCCAGTATGCTGGCCTGGATATTTCCATGAACTATATAGTCCATAGTGTTTCAAAGAGTCAGCCAGTGAGCGGCTTTCACTTTCAGCTTTCCCTCAGATCTCAACTGTTAATGCTCCATCATATTTTACACTTCACATGCAAATAACTATGCTTCCCTTCCTCTCCCACAAGTCAGATATTACTGATATTAACTTTGAAAAAAACCATAAAAGAAAAAAATCTTAACTGTCTCTCTATGAATAGATGTATTTGCAAGAAAATTTATTGAACAACAAAAAATGTGTGTTGATGGTGAAATAGGATTTGACATAAACTTATAGCCTTAAAGATTTTTTTTTTAAAAAAGGAAGGTTTAAAGAAAGTGAGTAAAACTTTTAGTTGTAATATAGGAATAAATGGATAAAAAGAAATATGAATATTTCATATAAATACTGGAGAAATAAAGCCTGTGTTTCTTACATGAAGAATAACTAAAATGATATCTCAGTTTAACTTTTGAATCCCATTTCTAAGAATCACAAAACAAACAGAACCACCCCCCCCGCCCAAATGTAAAGATGATTCCTGATATTTACCATCCTTTGCAACCGCTTCCCACATTGTAGGGTTGGTCTATGTGGACCAATAACATCTGGCAGCGGTATTGAAATGTGAGTTCAGGATTAGGTTATGACTAAGGTTCTTCACTTGACCAAATTTTAGTGAGGCTTCTGAAACTTCTCTTAGGCTACTGTGTGTACTCCCTTATAAAATCTAGTTCTAGCAAGAGCTCTACCTTGCCGATTTAGCAGGAACCCTACCCTCCATACCTGATCTTACACAACATCCAATCAGGATCTTCATCTTCCACCATCTCCCAAGTGTTATCTGATTACCTTGGCATATCTTTACCAAGAATCCTGTTAGGTCAATTTGAACTGAACACCTGTACACCTGATATTTTCTTTTAACAGTTTTACAGTTTTTCATTCAATGACTCTATTCTCTTTCTTGGCTATAAATTCCTACTTGCCCATGCTGTATTTGAAACTAAACCTAGTTTACTGAATAAATGCTGAAGTTTATTTTTCCCTATTTTACTAGTCCTGAATAAAATCTACTTCTACCTCTAACTACTCTTCAGTTCTTGTTTTTCTTCATTAATTACTAAAAAAAAAAAAAATAGACCTTTTCACTTTGGAAAATCTGTAATTATAAAAAAAATAACTTCTTCAACATACACACTCTCTCTTGTGTCTCTCAGGAAAAAGGAAGCCATGTCATAAGAAGCTGTATAGAGATGATTACAGATTATAGAAAGACAAGGAATTAAAACTTCTCACCAAGAGCCAAATGGGTTATCTTGGGAGAGAAATCTCCAGCTTGAACAAATTCATAGTAAGAGCAAGCACTTACAATATAACATACTTCATGGGAGACCCTGAACCACCAAGGTAAGCTCTTCCTAGATTCTTGAAATTTAGAAACTATGTATTATAATAAATATTTGTTTGGGGTAATTTATGATCCAGCAACAGATAATTAATACACTTATATTTTTACAAGATAGCTGGCTGGGGTGAAGAGTGCAGATTGAAACAATAGAATAGAGCTTTCTCTGTAGGAAAGAGAAGGCCCACATGTAAAATTACACCTGTGATAGGATTCTCAGCTCCATTGCTTTAAATAGCCAAACATATTTTTTTTTGCTCATCTATTAATACCTGATAGTTACTCACATGCTTATAGCAGTAATATTAACAATAGCCAAGGTATAGAAGCAAAGTGTCCATCGACTGAAAAATGGATAATGAAAATGTGATACATATATAGATTTCAGTTCAGTTCAGTTCAGTCACTCGGTCATGTCTGACTCTTTGAGACCTCATGAATCACAGCACGCCAGGCCTCCCTGTCCATCACCAACTCCTGGAGTTCACTCAAACTCATGTCCATCAAGTCGATGATGCCATGCAGCCATTTCATCTTCCGTCGTCCCCTTCTCCTCCTGTCCCCAGTCCCTCCCAGCATCAGAGTCTTTTTCAATGAGTCAACTCTTCATATGAAGTGGCCAAAGTACTGGAGTTTCAGCTTTAGCATCATTCTTCCAAAGAACACCCAGGACTGACCTCCTTTAGAATGGACTGGTTGGATCTCTTTGCAGTCCAAGGGACTCTCAAGAGTCTTCTCCAACACCACAGTTCAAAAGCATCAATTCTTCAGTGCTCAGCTGTCTTCACAGCCCAACTCTCACATCCATACATGACTACTGGAAAAACTATAGCCTTGACTAGACGGGTTAGAATATCATATTTAGCTTTCTCTTTCTGACTCACTTCAGTCTGCATAACAGATTCTAGGCTTATCTACCTCATCAGAACTGATTCAAATGCATTTGTTTTTATGGCTAAGTAATATTCCATTGTGTATATGTACCACAAATTTTTTATCCATCCCCCTGTCAATGGACATCTAGGTTGCTTCCATGTTTTAGCTATTGCAAATAGTGCTACAATGAACAATGGGATACATGTGTCTTTTTCAATTTTGGTTTCCTTAGGGTATATGCCAAAGAGTGGGATTGCTGGGTCATATGGTGACCTACTTTTTTAAGGAATTTCCAAACCGTCTTCCATAGTGGCTGGATCAATTTATATTTCCACCAACAGTGCAAGAGTAATCCCTTTTCTCCACACCCTCTCCAGCATTTATTGTTTGTAGACTTTTTGATGAGAATCATTCTGACCCATGTTAGGTGATATCTCATTGTAGTTTTGATTTGCATATCTCTGTTAATGAGCAATTTTGAGCATCTTTTCATGTGTTTGTTATCCATCTGTACGTCTTCCTTGCAGAAATGTCTGCTTAGGTCTTTTTCCCACTTTTTGATTGGGTTGTTTGTTTTTCTGGCGTTGAGTTGTATGAGCTGCTTGTATATTTTGGAAATTAATCCTTTGTCAGTTGTTTCATTGTTATTATGTTCTCCCATTCTGAGGGCTGTCTTTTCACCTTGCTTATACTTTCCCTTGCTGTGCAAAAGCTTTAAAGTTTAATCAGGAAAAAAAAAAACAATTTAATCAGGTTCCACTTGTTTAATTTTGTTTTTATTTCCATTAGTCTAGGAGGTGGGTCATAGAGGATCTTGTTTTGATTTATATCATAGAGTGTTCTGCCTAAGTTTTTCTCTAAGAGTTTTATAGTTTCTGGTCTTACATTTAGGTCTTTAATCCATTTTTAGTTTACCTTTGTGTATGGTGTCAGGAAGTGTTCTAATTTCATTCTTTTACATGTAGCTGTCCAGCTTTCCTAGCACCATTT
Organism: Cephalophus harveyi; assembly: GCA_006410635.1. Taxonomy (NCBI): domain Eukaryota; kingdom Metazoa; phylum Chordata; class Mammalia; order Artiodactyla; family Bovidae; genus Cephalophus; species Cephalophus harveyi. Next base: position 379,459 of record SJYT01015187.1, on the reverse strand, counting down.
ATTGAAGAGGCTGTCTTTGTCCCTTTGCATATCCTTGCCTCTTTTGTCAAAAACATGGTACCCATAGATTCATGGGTTTATTTCTGGGCTTTCTATCTTGTTTCATTGACCTATATTCTGTTTTTGTGCCAGTACTACACTGACTTAATGACTGTAGTTTTGTAGTATAATCTGAAGTCAGGAAGGTTGATTCCTCCAGCTCCATTCTTCTTTCTCAAGACTGCTTTGCCTATCTGGGTTCTTTTGTGTTTCCATATCACCAATGTCATTTTTCAAAGAACTAGAATAAAAAATTTCACAGTTCATATGTAAACACAAAAGACCCTGAACATGCAAAATTTTCTTTACACTATTTTCAGACAATACATTTTTTAAATTTCTAATTTATTTCTTGACAATTGTATCAGTCATATCAATCAGGAATGCAGAAACTACTCTTGAGCTTTCATATAGAGAGGAACTTAGTGAGAGAATCAGTTGCAATGTTTTTAGATGGGAGCCAAGAACAAAAATGGAGGGATTTATCAGCACTTAGGAGGCTGCTACAAATGCTGGATGAGAAGGGATTCCAAGTCCTCCTGCTGCCACTTCTTTCTGCCTGAAACCTCGCCCTAGTTGCTGTCAGGATTAGCCAAGAAGAGCCTGTGCTCCTGAACCACAGACTTCTTCCACTTGCATCCAGTCCTCAGCTCACACCCAGACTTACAGGGGAAATCTCTGGGTGCTAAGGAAGTTGGAGAATTCTGGGAGTCCAGACACAGATCAGGTACATCAAGAGATAACCTTTCACAACGTTTAAATAAAAGTACTTTATAGCTCATGAATTCAATATATGCATATTTATTCTAATAGAAAAAAATTTCACTGTTTGACATGGAAGTGTCTAACTGTAAGACAGTTTGACCTTCACTTACTTCTAAGTACTATGGCATTCCTATAGTCTTATAATATATCTGGCTTTCCCCCTTAATCCCAACAGATATCCTCATTCACTATACCAAAGAAAAGCAAGCAAGCAAACAAGCAAACAAAATCATTCAGGAAGTAAAGCACTCACATTTTTAGGTATTTTCTGTGAAAAACGTGCCCCTCTCCTTGGCTTAGATTAATGCACCACACCTGTTCTGCATCTTACACTCTCACTCTCCTCAAGGACTTCATCAATTATCCACTGCCCATGGAATCACGTTAATCTTTCCCTCCTTTTCAGGTTCTTATCTACACATAGTGCCTTAAAAATTAATATTTGACCCAGGATACCATATAGTTCCAGTGTTCTCTATTTCCATTCAAATGTATTTGTTGAACATCCTTCTAAGCTCACATTCATTATCTCACTTTTTTTTTCCCCATTCCCCCAATCTGATTTAATATGCACACCCACTGCTACACTGAAATTACATTAGGAAAGAGGTCACCAGTGACTTCACTTTGTTTGTTTTGCTCATTGCAATGAGTATATTATTACAACTTTTTAGACTGTGGCTCAATCTCTTGCTTTTGTGAATTTCTGTTGCCTCAAACAAAATACTCTGTTGGTAATTCTGCGTTTGTAGATTCTCATATTTTCCTATGTGTTTTGCCTGAGCTATATGTATTTCCAACTCTGAATGCTCTTCAGAGAAATCTTTTCCCATCTCAAGATTGTAACTATTCTATGCAAGGGATGCTTGAAGCTATATCACTGAACAGTGAGTTTTAAATTCATGTATCAAGTTGTTTTCAGCATATAACTTACCTCCATGTCACAGACCTATTGCTCAAAACAATGATAAAAATGGAACCTGTTATTAAATCTCTGCAAATCTTCCATTCTGATGCTGTTTTGCTGGTCCCTGGATATCGATGTGCTCTAAGTGTCTTGAAAACAGAGATTGCATATTCTTAATATTTGAACCAACTACATGACCTAGGAGGAAGTTAATATAATAGATGAACAAGTAAGTGAAAGAATATATATTGAATTAATTCAACGTATGTATCGAATACCTATAAAGTGCAAAATCTTGTTCAGAAGCTGGGATCCCAGCAGTGTTTAATTCGGACTCATTGCTAGTTTTCTTATCAGTCTTATGCATGAGACTTTATACTCTTTGAAAGCAGGACAAGGATTATCAATGCAATACTTATTGCCACTTAATAGGTATTTATTGAAATAATGAGTAAGTGAGATAAGTTTTGAAATTGTACATCCAGCTTGTAAAGAGTACCGCTTTTTTATACATCATGCTTTGAATTTCTTTCATATTTTCCTTTTATTATAAGAGAAGAAATCTATTACCAATCCTACAGAATTAGAAAACTGGAGACTTTTTCAGATAACTTGTAACCATGTATCAGTTGTTGTTTAGTCACTAAGTCGTGTCTGACTCTTTTGTGACCCCATGGACTGTTGCCCACCAGGTTCCTCTGTCCATGCGATTTCCCAGACAAGAATATTGGAGTGGGTTGCCATTTCCTTCTGCAGAGGATCTTCCTGACCTAGGCATTAAAATTGTGTCTCCTGCAGTTCCAGGATTCTTTACCACGGAGCCACCTAGGACCTTCCATATATATGGAGGTGGCCTGAATTCTATTTGGTCTTCTAAAATTGATAACCTTTAAACCCACAAAGGGAGCTTTAGAGTTATCTAAGCATGAAAGGGTGTAGGTTAAAGACGACCCTTTCATATGGAAGTTAAAGGTGTGAAAAATATTAGGCTACAGGTTTGTGGCTGTTTAGTTGCTCAGTCACCTCCAACTTTTTTTGTAACAATAGAGGCTGTAGCCCACCAAGTTCCTTTGTCAATTGGATTTCTCAGACAAGAATACAGGAGTGAGTTGCCATTCCTTCTCCAGGGTATCTTTCTGACCCAGGGATCAAACCCATGTTCTGCATTTTCAGGCTGATTCTTTTGCACTAAGTTACAAGGGAAGCCCAGGCTACAAGTTTACCGTGATTCTATAATGAATCATCTATATTAATTAGTATATATTGTTCAGACAGATTGCTATAACATCAATAGGATAGTGGTGCCTACTATAAATATAGTGAACTGAATATAATCAGTTTCCCATATTTTTCACATTTTAAAAAATTCTTTAGAGTTCAAACTTATACAGCACATTTTATTGTAGAAATAATACAGTAGAAAATATAAGAAGGATATCAAATTAGCAAAAAGAGTTCCATAAGGTAAATTGCCTTTCTTTACTTTAGGAAATAGTTTAAATATATCAATGCAGCATACTTGGTGAAGAGATATTATAAGAACGGAATTTTAAGCTTTCCCTATTTAAAGGAATTTTAAGTAAATTTGACATCCATGCTTAAAATTTTTTTGTTGATACATTTCTCTGATGCCCAAAGATTGAAAAGTGAAGGCACAATTATTCATATACTAAATAATGTGTTTAATTATAAATTTTATTTGCTGACCTCAAAACAATTATGGTACTCAGTTGAATGCAATTTTATTTCTAATTACCTGAATAAATAATTGTGTTCACTCTGCTCTGCTTTTTTTTTTCACTTTGACTATTTTTTGGACTCAAACCTGACTGTCAGCATTCTGAAGATGCCTTTCACTGGAGGCATTTCATTTTCTTTGATAGAAATGAATCATTTGAAGTGATTTTATTCTGTTCTCTGACAAGTGATACAATACAAAATGACCAACACATTCTGAAAAACATTCTTTTTTGTTTCTTTTTTAAATTCAGAAATTCTAAAAGAAAAGAATGAGATTTTTTTTTTTTTTAATCCAGCCCTTAAAAAGCTTATTTTCTTTTAGAAAATTCTAAGTTGATTTTTACTATTGAAGTTTGGACACATACACTTGCTATTCCATTAAACTATTTTGCATGAAATAAATATCTGACAAAGTGGGAGAGAGGAGGAAATAAGAACAAGTCTCAATTGTTGAACGGATATATCCTATAAAGCCTTTTGTCATGATTTTCTTATATAGTAAAATAATTTAAATTCATGGTAAATATGCTGAAGTTTAGATAGTTAACATATAATGTAAAGTTATGTCAAAATGATTTTACTGATCAGAATAGCTTGCCTATATATATATATAAAATCTGGAATATTACTAAGTATTTTCACCCTGAGGTAGGATGTTAAGTGAAGGTGTTCATCACTCAGCTGTGTTCCACTCTTTGTGACCCTATGGACTGTAGCCTGACAGGCTACTCTGTCCGTGGAATTCTCCAGGCAAGAATACTGGAGCAGGTAGCCATTCCAGTCTCCAGGGAATTTTCCTGACCCAGGGATTGAACCCCAGTTTCCTGCATTGCATGCAGATTCTTTACCATCTGAGCTACCAGGGAAGCCGAAGTAGGATGACACATGTGTAAATATTTCCCCTACATTTTTAAAAGGGAGTTTTAGCAGAAAATAAGACAGTTCAGTTCACTCAGTCACGTTCAACTCTGCTACCCCATTGACTGCATTATACCAGGCTTCTCTGTCCATCACCAACTCCCAGAGCTTACTCAAACTCATGTCCATTGAGTCAGTGATGCCATCTAATCATCTCATCCTCTGTCGTCCCCTCATCCTCCTGCCTTCAATATTTAATGTTCTCGCTCTCTCAAGGATAATGAATAAATAAGCCATAGGCCACTTCTGTGGAGCATCAGGGAAGTCTAAGTGCTGATCAAAGAATGAAATAAATCTCATAAATAGATAATGATATCCTGAGACTCAACCTGTTATCCTTGTGTGAACATTCAAGTGGAGTCAGTGTCACCAAACTCTGCCTAGTAATAACCACATGATGGAAAATTTTGGACTGAGAGGATCAAGGATAGGGGAAGGGTGGGAGGAAAAAAGGGTAAGTAGCTGGCTCTGCCCTGTAAATGAATCAACTCTTCATCAAGTTTCTAGTATTAAAAAAGTGCTCAATTTGAGTGAATCACGTGGGTTAAAGTAAAAAATATAATTGGAGCTATTTTTAGTTTAAGCTATCTTAAGCTTCAGTTATGGGCTTTTCTGGTGGCTAAGATGATAAAGGATCTGCCTGCAATGTGGGATACCTGGGTTCAATCCCTGGGTTGGAAAGATCTCTTGGAGGAAGGCATGGCAACCCACTCTAGTATTCTTGCCTAGAGAATAGAGGATATCCTCCATGGATAGAGGGGCCTGATGGGCTACACTCCATAGGGTAGCAAAAAACTGGATATGACTGAAGCCACTTAGTACACACACACAAGCTTCAGTTATATCATTCTTAAAAATTATAATTCAATATTACAAAGATATAAAATTTCAAAAATCAACTATAATATGTAAATCAAAAACCTAATTCAGACCTACTGAATTAAAAAAGAAAGAGACAAACATTAAAATCAAAATCCAAACACAAAACCCACAGTCAGAACAATTCATGTATACAATGTTCACCAGATGGTATGGGAAGGGAGGAGGGAGGGGGGTTCAGGATGGGGAACATGTGTATACCTGTGGCAGATTCATGTTGATGTATGGCAAAACCAATACAATATTGTAAAGTAATTAACCTCCAATTAAAATAAATAAATTTATATTAAAAAAAGAAAACTATAGAAGCAATCAGAATGGCAAAAAGTATAAATCAGTAAATAGATAACATATGATACAGCTATAACATGGAAACAAATGCAGATGTGAAAATGTTATGTTTGTTGTAATGATATTTGAACATAATCAGCATATGATGGTAAGTAAAAATTGAAAAATGTTAGACAATGAGTAAAATCGAACTGGAAGAAAACACAGCAGAAGACTTTTAAAATAAACTTTAAAATATTAAAATAGGTTTAGCTTTGCAGAAAGGTTGTAAAGATAGTACAGAACGTTCCCAAACACTCCACACACAGTTTTCCTAAAATTAACTGCTTACATTAGTATGGTGTATCCATCAACGATTTTGATGCCTTATTATTAAATGAAGTCTATACTTGGGAAATAGATGGAGAAACAGTGGAAACAGTGTCAGACTTTATTTTGTGGGGCTCCAAAATCACTGCAGATGGTGACTGCAGCCATGAAATTAAAAGACGCTTACTCCTTGGATGAAAAGTTATGACCAACCTAGATAGTATATTCAAGGTGTTGACCATCTGGTGATGTCCACGTGTAGAGTCTTCTCTTGTGTTGTTGGAAGAGGGTGTTTGCTATGACCAGTGCATTTTCTTGACAAAACTCTGTTAGTCTTTGAAATTAGAAGACGCTTACTCCTTGGAAGAAAAGTTATGTCCAACCTAGATAGCATTTTCAAAAGCAGAGACATTACTTTGCCGACTAAGGTCCGTTTAGTCAAGGCTATGGTTTTTCCTGTGGTCATGTATGGATGTGAGAGTTGGACTGTGAAGAAGGCTGAGCACCGAAGAATTGATGCTTTTGAACTGTGGTGTTGGAGAAGACTCTTGAGAGTCCCTTGGACTGCAAGGAGATCCAACCAGTCCATTCTGAAGGAGATCAGCCCTGGGATTTTTTTGGAAGGAATGATGCTAAAGCTGACACTCCAGTACTTTGGCCACCTCATGAGAAGTGTTGACTCATTGGAAAAGACTCTGATGCTGGGAGGGATTGGGGGCGGGAGGAGAGGGGGACAACCGAGGATAAGATGGCTGGATGGCATCACTAACTCAATGGACGTGAGTCTGAGTGAACTCCAGGAGATGGTGATGAACAGGGAGGCCTGGCGTGCTGCAATTCATGGGGTCACAAAGAGTCAGACACGACTGATCGACTGAACTGAACTGATACTTCATTCCAATTTCCTTGCTTTTGACTTAAAAATTAACTGTTGCATGATTCCATCTGAGATATCACATAGCATTTAGCTCTCATGGCTCTTCAGGCTCCCCTAAGCTGTACCCATTTCTTCAACTTTCTTTTTTTTTTTCCATAACCTTAACAGTTTAAGTATTACCCAGGGTTTCTGTAGACTATGCTTTAAGTGGAATTTGCCTGTTCCTTATGTTCCAAAAACACGAGAAGACTCTACACATGGACATCACCAGATGGTCAATACCAAAATCAGATTGATTATATTCTTTGCAGCCAAAGACGGAGAAGCTCTATACAGTCAACAAAAACAAGACCAGGAGCTGACTGTGGCTCAGATCATGAACTCCTTATTGCCAAATTCAGACTTAAATTGAAGAAAGTAGGGAAAACCACTAGACCATTCAGGTATGACCTAAATCAAATCCCTTATGATTATACAGTGGAAGTGAGGAATAGATTTAAGGGCCTAGATCTGATAGATAGAGTGCCTGATGAACTATGGAATGAGGTTCGTGACATTGTACGGGAGACAGGGATCAAGACCATCCCCATGGAAAAGAAATGCAAAAAAGCAAAATGGCTGTCTGGGGAGGCCTTACAAATAGCTGTGAAAAGAAGAGAAGTGAAAAGCAAAGGAGAAAAGGAAAGATATAAGCATCTGAATGTAGAGTCCCAAAGAATAGCAAGGAGAGATAAGAAAGCCTTCCTCACTAATCAATGCAAAGAAATAGAGGAAAACACCAGAATGGGAAAGACTCGAGATCTCTTCAAGAAAATTAAAGATACCAAGGGAACACTTCATGCAAAGATAGGCTCGATAATGGACAGAAATTGTATGGACATAACAGAAGCAGAAGATATTAAGAAGAGTTGGCAAGAATACACAGAAGAACTGTACAAAAAAGATCTTCATGACCCAGATAATCATGATGATGTGATCACTAATCTAGAGCCAGACATCTTGGAATGTGAAGTCAAGTGGGCCTTAGAAAGCATCACTACGAACAAAGCTAGTGGAGGTGATGGAATTCCAGTTGAGCTGTTTCAAATCCTGAAAGATGATGCTGTGAAAGTGCTGCACTCAATCTGCCAGCAAATTTGGAAAACTCAGCAGTGGCCACAGGACTGGAAAAGGTCAGTTTTCATTCCAATTCCAAAGAAAGGCAATGCAAAAGAATGCTCCAATTACCGCACAATTGCACTCATCTCACATGCTAGTAAAGTAATGCTCAAAATCCTCCAAGCCAGGCTTCAGCAATACGTGAACCGTGAACTCCCTGATGTTCAAGCTGGCTTTAGAAAAGGCAGAGGAACCAGAGATCAAATTGCCAACATCCGCTGGATCATGGAAAAAGCAAGAGAGTTCCAGAAAAACATCTACTTCTGCTTTATCGACTTCACATGATTGCACTCATCTCACATGCAAGTAAAGTAAGGCTAAAAGTTCTCCAAGCCAGGCTTCAGCAGTACATGAACTGTAAACTTCCAGATGTTCAAGAGGGTTTTAGAAAAGGCAGAGGAACCAGAGATCAATTTGCCAACATTTGCTGGATCATGGAAAAAGCAAGAGAGTTCCAGAAAACCATCTATTTCTGCTTTACTGACTATGCCAAAGCCTTTGACTGTGTGGATCACAATAAACTGTGGAAAATTCTGAAAGAGATGGGAATACCAGACCACCTAACCTGCCTCTTGAGAAATCTGTATGCAGGTCAGGAAGCAACAGTTAGGACTGGACATGGAACAACAGACTGGTTCCAAATAGGAAAAGGAGTGCGTCAAGGCTGTATATTGTCACCCTGCTTATTTAACTTATATGCAGAGTACATCATGAGAAACGCTGGACTGGAAGAAACACAAGCTGGAATCAANTTAGAACTGGACATGAAAAACAGACTGCTTCCAAATAGGAAAAGGAGTATGTCAAGGCTGTATATTGTCACCCTGCTTATTTAACTTCTATGCAGAGTGCATCATGAGAAACCCTGGGCTGGAAGAAGCACAAGTTGGAATCAAGACTACTGGGAGAAATATCAATAACCTCATATATGGAGATGACACCACCCTTATGGCAGAAGGTGAAGAGGAAATAAAAAGTCTCTTGATGAAAGTGAAAGTGGAAAGTTAAAAAGTTGGCTTAAAGCTCAACATTCCAAAACGAAGATCATGGCATCTTGTCCCATCACTTCATGGGACATAGATGGGGAAACAGTGGAAACAGAGTCAGACTTCATTTTGGGGGGCTCCAAAGTCACTGCAGATGGTGACTGCAGCCATGAAATTAAAAGACACTTACTCATTGGAAGAAAAATTGTGACCAAGCTACATAGCATGTTGAAAAGCAGAGACATTACTGTGCCAACAAAGGTCCATCTAGTCAAGGCTATGGTTTTTCCAGTGGTCACATATGGATGTGAGAGTTGGACTGTGAAGAAGGCTGAGAGCTGAAGAATTGATCCTTTTAAACTATATTGTTGAGGAAGATTTAAGAGTCTCCTGGACTGCAAGAAGATCCAACCAGTCCATTCTGAAAGAGATCAGTCCTCTGATTTCTTTGGAAGGAGTGATGCTAAAGCTGAAAGTCCAGTACTTAGGCGACCTCATGCAAAGAGTTGACTCATTGGAAAAGACTCTGATGCTGAGAGAGATGGGGGACAGGGGGAGAAGGGAACGACGGAGGATGAGATGGCTGGATGGCATCACTGACTCAATGGATGTGAGTCTGGGTGAACTCCGGGAGTGCTGCGATTCATGGGGTCACAAAGAGTCAGACAGGACTGAGTGACTGAACTGAACTGAACTGAACTATGTTGTAACACACAAGCTGGAATCAAGATTGCCGGGAGAAATATCAAGAACCTCAGATATGCAGATGACACCACCCTTATGGCAGAAAGTGAAGAGGAACTAAAAAACCTCTTGATGAAAGTGAAAGAGGAGAGTGAAAAAGTTGGCTTAAAGCTCAACATTCAGAAAACGAAGATCATCATCAGTGTGGAGTTATGTTCCTTTTCCATGAGAGGAAAATATTTACATAAATTATCTGGAATATTCATATATGCAAATTTTGTGTTTACTTCACCATTTATTTTTTCAATCACATCACCATTTTACAAATGATTATCCCCTGGGTATCTGAATTAAATTCATCCATTCCAGTCCATTTTAGTTCACTGATTCCTAAAATGAGATTCCTAAATTTCTAAAAGAGATGTTCACTCTTTCCATCTCCTGTTTGACCACTTCCTATTTACTTTGATTCAGGGACCTAATTTTCCAGGTTCCTGTGCAATATTGCTCTTAACAGCATCAGACTTTATTTCCATCACAGGTCACATCCACAACTAGGCATTGTTTTGCTTTGGCTTTGTTTCTTTATTCTTCTGGAGTTATTTTTCCAATGATCTCAGTAGCATACTGGGCACCTGTCAACCTGGGGAGTTCATCTTTCAGTGTCCTATCTTGTTGCCTTTTCATACTGTTCATGGGTTTCTCAAGGCAAGAATACTGAAGTGGTTTGCCATTCCCTTCTCCAGTGGACCATGTTTTGTCAGAACTCTCCACCATGACCCGTTTGTCTTGGGTGGCCCTACACAGCATGGCTCATAGTTTCATTTAGCTAGACAAGGCTGTGGTCCATGTGATCAGTTTGGTTAGTTTACTGTGATTGTGGTTTTCATTCTGTCTGCTCTTTGATGGATAATGATAAGAAGCTTATTGAAGCTTCCTGGTAGAAGAGACTGACTTTAGGGAAAACTGGGTGTAGTTCTGATGGGCAGGGCCATACTAAATCTATAATCCAATTTTCTGATGATGGGTGGGGCTGTGTTCCCTCCCTGTTGTTTGACCTGAGACCAAACTATGGTGGAGGTAATGAAGACAGTGGTGATGTCCTTAAAAAGTCCTGGCACATTCAGTACCCCTGAATCTGTAGGAGGCTGCTGTCAACCTATGCCTCTGCCGGAGACTCCTGGATACTCACAGGCAAATCTGGGTCAGTCTCTTGTGGGGTCACTGCTCCTTTCTCCTGGTGTGCTCAGGGTTTTGTTTGTGTTCTCCAAGAGTCTTCCCCCAGTCTGATGTGAGTTCTCTAATCAAATCCCACTGGCCTCCAAAGTCAAATTCTCTGGGAGTTCTCATTCCCTTTGCCAGATCCCAAGGTTGGAAAATCTATTGTGGGTCCTAGAACTTTCTTAATAGTACAAGAATTTCTTTGGTATAATTGTTCTTCAGTTTGTGGGTCATCTGTTCACCAGCTCTTTCATGGGACTAATGCCTACCTCCTTCAAGAGGGCTTATGCCACAGGTTCTGTGATGCAGGTAGCTGTACCCAGAGCTCCTGTCTCTGTGGAAGGCCACCGCTGACCCGTACCTCCACAGGAGACTCAAACACATGTCTGGCTCAGTCTCTGTGGGGTCTATGGGTCCTGGTGGCGACATGGGTTTGTTTGAGCTCTCCAAGTGTCTCTGGGGGCTATGGGATTTGATTCTAAATGTGATTTTGCACCCCCTACCATCATTCAGGGGGTTCTCCTTTGCCCTTGGGCATGGGGTATCTCTTTCTGGTGGGATCAACAATTATCCTGGCAATGTTTGTTCAGCAGTGATTTGTAATTTTGGTGTTCTCACAGGAGAAGGTGAGCACATGTTCAGCTACTCTGCCATCTTGAGAGCATTTGGACTACTGTGGGCAAGAATCCCTTAGAAAAAATGAAGTAGCCATCATAGCCAACAATAGAGTGTGAAATGCAGTACTTGGATGTAATCTCAAAAATAACACAATGATCTCTGCTCATTTCCAAGGGAGACCATTCAATATCACAGTAATCCTCCAGGTCCATGCCACAACCAGTAATGATGAAGAAGCTGAAGTTGAAGGGTTCTATGAAGACCTACAAGATTTTCCAGAACTAACACCCAAGAAGAGATGTCCTTTTCATCAAAGGGGACTGGAATGCAAAAGTTCAGTTCAGTTCAGTTCAGCTGCACAGCCGTGTCTGACTCTTTGTGACCCCATGAACCACAGCATGCCAGGCCTCCTTGTCCATCACAAACTCCCGGAGTCCACCAAAACCCATGTCCACTGAGTCAGTCATGCCATCCAACCATCTCATACTCTGTCATCTTTTCCTCTTGCCCTCAATCTTTCCCAGCATCCGGTCTTTTAGAATGAGTCACCTCTTTGCCTCAGGTGGCCAAAGTACTGGATTTCAACTTCAACATCAGTCCTTCCAATGAACACCAGGACTGATCTCTTTTAGGATGGACTGGTCGGATCTCCTCGCAGTCCAAGGGACTCTCAAGGGCCTTCTCCAACACCACAGTTCAAAAGCATCAACTTTTTAGTGCTCAGCTTTCTTTATAGGCCAACCCTCACATCCATACATAACCACTAGAGAAACCATAGCCTTGACTAGACGGACTTTTGTTGGCAACTGATGTCTCTGCTTTATATATATATATATATAAATTTATTTATTTTAATTGGAGGTTAATTACTTTACAATTTTGTATTGGTTTTGCCATACATCAACAAGAATCTGCCACGGGTGTACACGTGTTCCCCATCCTGAACCCCCCTCCCACATCTCTCCCCATACCATCCCTCTGGGTCATCCCAGTGCACCAGCCCTAAGCATCATGTATCCTCATCAAACCTGGACTGGCAATTCATTTCATATATGATATTATACATGTTTCAATCCCATTCTCCCAAATCATCCCACTCTCTCCCTCTCCCACAGAGTCCAACAGACTGTTCTATACATCTCTGTCTCTTTTGCTGTCTTGCATACAGGGTTATCATCTTTTTAAATTCCATATATGTCTTGCTGCTGCTACTGCTGCTGCTGCTGCTGCTGCTGCTAAGTTGCTTCAGTTGTGTCTGACTCTGTGCGACCCCACAGATAGCAGCCTATTGGGCTCCGCCATCCCTGGGATTCTCCAGGCAAGAATACTGGAGTGGGTTGCCATTTCCTTCTCCAATACATGAAAGTGAAAAGTGAAAGTGAAGTTGTTCAGTCGTGTCTGACTCAGCGACCCCATGGACTGCAGCCTACCAGGCTCCTCCATCCATGGGAGTTTCCAGGCAAGAGTACTGGAGTGCGATGCCATTGCCTTCTCTGATATATATGCCTTAGTACACTGTATTGGTGTTTTTTCTTTCTGGCTTACTTCACTCTGTATAATAGGCTCCAGTCTCATCCACCTCATTAGAACTGACTCAAATGCATTCTTTTTAATGGCTGAATAATACTCCATTGTGTATATGTCTCTGCTTTTTAATATGCTGTCTAGTTTGGACATAACTTTCCTCCCAAAGAGTAAGCGTCTTTTAATTTCATGGCTGCAATCACCATCTGCAGTAATTTTGGAGCACCCAAAAATAAAGTCAGCCACTTTTTCCACTGTTTCCCCATCTATTTGCCATGAAGTAATGGGACCAGATGCCATGATCTTATCTGGGTCATGAAGATCTTTTTTGTACAGTTCTTCTGTGTATGCTTGCCACCTCTTCTTAATATCTTCTGCTTCTGTTAGGTCCATACCATTTCTGTCTTTTATTGAGCCCATCTTTGCATGAAATGTTCTCTTAGTATCTCTAATCTTCTTGAAGAGATCTCTAGTCTTTCCCATTCTTTTGTTTTCCTCTATTTCTTTGCATTGATTAGTGAGGAAGACTTTCTTATCTCTCCTTGCTATACTTTGGAACTCTGCATTCAAATGGCTATATCTTTCCTTTTCTCCATTGCCTTTCATTTCTCGTCTTTTCACAGCTATTTCTAAGGCCTCCCCAGACAGCCATTTTGCTTTTTTGCATTTCTTTTTTTGGGGGGATGGTCTTGATTCCTGTCTCCTGTACAATGTCACGAACCTCTGTCCATAGTTCATCAGGCCCTCTGTCTATCAGATCTAGTCCCTTAAATCTATTTCTCACTTCTACTGTATACTCTTAAGGAATTTGAAAAATAGATTCAAGGGATTAGATTTGACAGATGGAGTGCCTGAAGAACTATGAATGGTGGTTTGTGACATTGTACAGGAGACAGTGATCAAAACTTTCCCCAAGAAAATGAAATGTATAAAGACAATGGTTATCTGAGGAGGCCTTACAGAGAGCTGAGAAAAGAAGAGAAGTGAAAGGCAAAGGAGAAAAGGAAAGATATAACCATGTGAATGCGGAGTTCCAAAAAATAGCAAGGAGAGTTAAGAAAGCCTTCCTCAGTGATCAGTGCAAAGAAATAGAGGAAAACAATTGAATGGGAAAAACTAGAGATCTCTTCAAAAAAATTAGAGATATCAAGAGGACATTTCACGTAAAGATGGGCACAATAAAGGATAGAAATGCATGAACCTAACAGAAGCAGAAAATAATAAGAAAAGTTGGCAAGAATAAACAGAAGAATAATAGGAAAAATATGTTAATGACCCAGATAACTATGATAGTGTGATCACTCACCTAGAGCCAGACATCCTGTGGTGTGAAATCAAGTGAACCTTAGGAAGCATTACTATGAACAAAGCTGAGGAGAGGATGGACTCCCAGTTGAGATATTTCAAATCCTAAAAGATGATTCTGTGAAAGTGCTGCACTCAATATGCCAGCAAATTTGGAAAACTCAGCAGTGGTCACAGGATTCAAAAATGTTAATTTTCATTCCAATCCCAAAGAAAGGCAATGCCAAAGAATGTTCATACTCCTCCATGATTGCACTCATTCCACACACTAGCAAAGTAATGCTCTAAATTTTCCAAGTGAGTCTTCAATAGTATATAAACCATGAACTCAGATGTTTAAGGTGGATTTAGAAAAGGCAGAGAAATCACAGATAAAATTGCCTACATCCATTGGATGATAGAAAATGCCAGAGAGTTCCAGAAAAACATCTACTTCTGCTTTATCGACTATGTCAAAGCCTTTGATTGTGTGAATCACAACAAATATGAAAAATTCTTAAAGAGATGGGAATAGCAGACCACTGTACCTGCCTCCTGAGAAATCTGTATGCAAGTCAGGAAGCAAAAGTTAGAATCAGACATGGAACAATGGACTGGTTCCAAATAGGCAGTACATCCTGGCTGTATATTGTCACTAAGCTTATTGAGGTTTTATATGCAGAGTATATCGTGTGAAATGCCAGGCTGGGAGAGGTACAACCTGGAATCAAGATTGCCGGGAGAAATATCAATGATCTTAGGTTTGCAGATGACACCACCTTATGGCAGAAATTGAAGAGGAACTAAAGAGCCTCTTGATGAAAATGAAAAAGGGGAGTGAAAAATGCTGGCTTAAAACTAAAAAAAAAAAAAAAAAGAAACTAAGATCATGGATTCTGGTCCCATCCCTTCATGCCAAATACATGGGGATACAATGGAAACAGTGACAGACTTTATTTTCCTGGGCTCTAAAATCACTTCAAATTGTGACTGCAGCCATGAAATTGAAAGACGCTTGCTCCTTGGAAGAAAATTTATGAGCAATATAGACAGCATATTAAAAAGCAAAGACATTACTTTGCTGGCAAATGTCCCTTTAGTCAAAGCTATGGTTTTTCCACTAGCTATGTATGGATTTGATATTTGGAGTATGAAGAAAGTTGAGCACTGAAAAATTGATGCTTTTTAATTGTGGTGTTGGAGAAGACTATTGAGAGTCCCTTGGACTGAAAGTTCAAACCAGTCAATTCTAAAGTAAATCAGTCCTGGATTTTTATTGGAAGGACTGGTGCTGAAGCTGAAACTCCAATACTTTGGACACCAGATTTGAAAAACTGACACATTGGAAAAAGTCCTGATGCTGGGAAAGATTGAAGGCAGGAGGAGAAGGGGACGACAGAGGATGAGATGGTTGAATGGCATCACCAACTCAATGGACATGAGTTTGGGTGGACTCCAGGAGTTGTTGATGGACAGGGAGACTTGGTATGCTGTGGTTCATGGGATCACGATGAGTCGGACATGACTGAGCAACTGAACTGAACTGAATAGTGCACTGTTTGTTTGTTTTAGTGCATGCATGTTATTTTAAAAGAGAGAACCGCCCAGAATATATTAACCAAACATATTCCTAATTCTGGGCTAGGTGCCCCTAGTGGTAAAGAACCCTCCTGCCAATGCAGGAGACATAAGAGATGTAGGTTTGATCCCTGAGTCACGAAGATCCCCTGTAGGTGGGCATGGCAACCCACTCCAGTGTTCTTGCCTGGAGAATCCCCATGGACAGAGGAGCATCGTAGTCTACAGTCTATAGCATCAAAAAGAGTATGCACGCCTGAAGTGACTGAGCATGCACACGCATTCCTAAACCTCTGTGAAAAAATGCATTACCACACAGTGCCATGTGACTGTTGGTCTTTTAAAATCATGACATACTGCATGCCTTTATTCTGAATGAGTTTCTATTTCTTATTCATATTTTAAAGGTTCTCTTTGGTTACATGTAATGTGTGTGGAATGTGCTAACATAAGTTGAGGAGAGTACATGCACAATAAGCTTTATTTACTCTTTGTCTCCACTACCTTAAATAAGGGCTTCCCTGGTGGCTCAGAGGTTAAAGCGTCTGCCCCCAATGTGGGAGACCCTGGTTCAAAACCTGGAGAAGGAAATGGTACCCCACTCCAGTATTCTTGCCTTTTCCCCTTCTTAAAATTTAGAGCATAGATTTTAAAATAAATCTTGTGATTATAATATATAGCTAATTACCTTGCAAATATTATTTTCTGATTTATATTTGCACATCATATTTTTTTTCTCCCAGACTTAAATATTTCTTATTATAAAATTATAGAATGAAACTTAAGTTTGAGAAAGGCCAATAAAAAATATGGTTTAGGTGTTTTATTTTCTGAGTTTTCCATTTTATACTTTGGGATATTCTGTTTATACCATTTAATATTATCATGATTGATAGCCCACCAATGTGTCCCTGTAGTAAAATTCAACAATAGTGGGTCTAATTACTAAATTACTAATTACTAAAGCAGTAATTGTGAGTCTAATTCTGTTTAATAATTTCACCAAGTATTTATGGTGCACTTAATATGTACTATACTTGTTCTAAATCCTGAGAATGCAAAGATACATAAGATGTTGTTTCTAACATAGAATGGGTCATAGCATAGAGGGGAATGAGATAGATTTGTAGATCTTCCTGACATTTCCATTCATCTTTTTCTTTATTTCAGGGGTCCTTGATAGCTCTCCACAGAGTGTTAGTTCTTAGAAATAATCCAGAGGTGAAGCAGAAGAAAATTAAACAGCTAAGGACTTATATTTTGTTGTTCTTTGTGGTATTACTCTTCCCAATTGTCAGACTAAAACCTAGTAGTCCAGTTTTAGTCTTTGTAGAAAGTCTGTATTTCTTACTATTCTTTGTAGTGTCAGTATTTAGCAGAGGTCCTAGCAAAAAGTACATGTTTTATATTTATTAAATTGTTGAATTAATTTGTGCAACAGTGTGTGTTCAGTCATTCAGTCATGTATAACTCTTTGTGACCTCATGGACGCAGTCCACCTGGCTCCTCTGTCTGTGGGGATTCTCCAGGCAAGAATGCTGGAGTGGGTTGTCATGCCCTCCTCCAGGAGACCTTCCCACACCAGGGATTGAACTCAGATCTCCTGCATTGCAGGTGGATTCTTTACTATCTGTGTCACAGAAATCCTGCAAGATGTTGAATTTTGAATTGTTGAATTAGTACATTGATTGAACTTTGCAAGTATAGCTTTCCTCATATGTCCTCAACCTATTAGAAAATCATATCACTTTATTTTGTCTGTCCCCAGTAATGTTTGTCTGGAAATCAGCTGCAAAATTATTATATTTAGACAACATACTCAGTTCAGTTCAGTTCAGTCGCTCAGTCGTGTCCGACTCTTTGCAACCCCATGAATCGCAGCACGCCAGGCCTCCCTGTTCATTACCATCTCTCGGAGTTCACTCAGACTCACGTGCAACGAGTCAATGATGCCATCCAGCCATCTCATCCTCAGTCGTCCCCTTCTCCTCCTGCCCCCAATCCCTCCCAGCATCAGAGTCTTTTCTAATGAGTCAACTCTTACTAGGCTGTCAAATATTTGTTTCTCATTTGTTTAATCTTTTCTGATGGTCACCACCTCAGGAATATATGCAGTTTTAGTTCTTTGTACCTTCCAACTTTCCTGCTCTTGCTATAAGCAACTGAATATCCTCCATTAACATTATGCCATGGTCAGGAAATTGCACAAGCACATTATGATGATGCTAATAATGACAGTACAATTTAAGCAGAGCAAAATGTATGATAATTATGCCTTAAGGGGTAAGAGAAGATTTCATAAAAGAAATGGTCTTTGAGGGCTAGAAAGGAAATTTGCTTGTTGAATAAGGGAGTAGCAATTAACTTTGCTGTATGGAAAAACTCTGATCACCGACAGAAATGTATGAAAAAGAAGAGTATGATCAAGTAACAACGATTTGTTTTGTATGGTTACATTACGGAAAGAATTCAGAAGGTTGTGAAGAGATGGGAACTGGGTATGTTCCAGAAAGATGGAACTAAGACTGTGAAGAACTTGATGCAAAATGAAAACAACTTTGAACTTTATCCTCTGGAAAGTGTTTTTATTATGTGAAATTAAAAGTATAAGGTGTATATTTTAGAGAGATGGCCCTGTTATAACTCTGATGCTGAAAATAAGGAAAAATAGCAGAGTCAATCTCAGCACATAGAGGAGGTCACTGCCTGAGAATAAACCATCTTTGCCATAAGCATGGAATAGGGTATTGTTGGAAAATAACATAATAAATAACACATATTTCTTTGTATAGGAAATATGTGAAAAAGAGTCATATATTATTTCACTAATTTATTCAACACTGTTTTGTGTTCCAAGCAAATTGCTATATTCTGTGTTTAGAGCCACAGATAAAACTGAAAAATCTTTTAAAACTGAAAAAAACTTTTATTAGGGGAGATAAGAATTTAGCAAATATGTAAAATAAATGTAGAAAGAAAATTGGTGAGAACTTTGAAGGAAATTGGTCTTCCCACGTGGTACTAGTGATAAAGAACCTACCTGTCAATGCTGGAAATACAAAAGATGTGTGTTGAATCCCTGATCAGGAAGATTCCCTGGAGAAGGGCATGGCATGCCATTATTCTTGTCTGGAAAATCCCACAGACAGAGGAGACTGGCAGGCTACAATCATGGGGTCTCACAGAGTCAGACATGATTGAAGTGACTTAACATGTACTGATGAAGGAAATTAGGTGAGAAAGGAGATCGAGCAAAAGAGTGATAGCAATTTTCCATGGAAAGCCTTAGTGAGATGTGGATTTGAGGGAAGAAGTCATGAAACTCTCTGAGAAAGAACTTTCCAGGCATAGGTTATAATTTGTATGGAGTAGAGTAAATGAACAGAAGAGAGAGAAAGATGTCTGCATAGTCAATCAGTCAGTTCGGTCAGTCAGTTGCGTCTGACTCTTTGTGACTTCATGGACTGCAGCACACCAATCTTCCCTGTCCATCAACAACTCCTGGAGCTTACACAAACTCATGTCCATCGAGTCGATGATGCCATCCAACCATCTCATCCTCTGTTGTCCCTTTCTCCTCTCACCTTCAATTTTTCCCAGAATTAAGGTCTTTTCAAATGAGTCACTTCCTAGCATTAGGTGCCCAAAGTATTAGAGTTACAGCTTCAGCATCAGGCTTTCAAATAAATATTCAAGACTGATTTCCTTTAGGATTGACTGGATCTCCTTGCAGTCAAAGAGACTCTCAAGAGTCTTCTCCAACACCACATTTCCAAAGCATCAATTATTTGGTGTTCAGCTTTCTTTATAGTCCAACTCTCACATCCATACATGACTCCTGGAAAAACCATAGCTTTAACTAGATGGACATGTGTTGACAGTGTAATGTCTCTGCTTTTTAATATGCTGTCTAGATTGGCCATAACTTTTCTTTCAAAAAGCAAGCGTCTTTTGATTTCATGGCTGCAGTCACTGTCTGCAGTGATTTTGGAGCCCAAGAACAGAGAGATGGATAAAAGGTAAACACATTTTAATAAGTGGGTATAATTTTTAATTGAGTTGCAGAATCAGTTGATATTTTCAGGCAGATTTTGAGTTGAATTTTGTACAGATTTGTGTTTCCTGTAAAGCATCCAGAAGAAATATCCACTAAGTAAGTGAAAGCTTGACTTGGCAGTGCAAAAGCCTGATTGGGGACACAGAATGAGAGTAATAATAAAACAAGTTTGATAAAGATCTATTCTAAAATTGGAGGAAAGGAGGGGCTGCATCAAAAACAAAGAACAGCAAAAAAAGTAGAGCAACATTGAAAATACTCTAGAGAAGTTATATAGGTAAAAACTGAGAGTAGATAATTGTATTGAGCAATTAAAAAGGCAGAAGAGTCTATAGACTATACAGTCCATAGGGTCACAAAAGAGTTGGACATGGCTTAATGTCTAAACAACAACAAAAACAAAATGATCAAAACAAGAATACTTTTATTGGATTAGTAGAGGGAAAAGCCGGAGAAGGCAATGGCACCCCACTCCAATATTCTTGCCTGGAGAATCCCATGGACAGAGGAGCCTGGAAGGCTGCAGTCCATAGGGTCGCTGAGAGATTTCACTTTCACTTTTCACTTTCATGCATTGGAGAAGGAAATGGCAACCCACTCCAGTGTTCTTGCCTGGAGAATCCCAGGAATGGGGGAGCCTAGTGGGCTGCAGTCTATGGGGTTGTACAGAGTGGGACATGACTGAAGCGACTTAGCAGCAGCAGCAGCAGAGGGAAAAGCAGATCACACTGGTCTGTGAAATGTATGCAGGTGAGGAAAATGAAGGAAGTTTAAGAGTTGAAGACCTAATCTTGTGAATGTGTGGAGAAAGCTATCTTTTATTCTGATCATTTATAGGTACATTTAATTACTCAGAGTTTTGTGTAATTTAAAAAATTTTAAGTCCAATGATGCTATTCATACCAAATGTAATACAAGAAATTTAAAGGAACCAACAACTTGCTTTATTGTGTCAGAATTAACAGAACAATTTGTTTATTGAATAGCGTCCAGGAATCTGGCAAAGTAGATGTAACTCATGATCTCAAGTTAAAATATCTAGATTTCAAAAATGATTCTGTTAAATAGTTTTGAGCATGGTATTAAATTTCTTTGAGATATAGTTTCCTTTCTCATAAAGTGAGGATAATAATATCATGTAAAAAGCAATCTGAACTATTAATGTTAAATCAGTCAATATATATTATATGTGTGTGTGTGTATATATATATATATATATAGTGCTGTGTTGCATTGCTTCAACAATGCAACTCTTGTGCAAATCTTGTTGCAACTCTTTATGACCCTATGGACTGTAGCCCATCAGACTCCTCCATCCATGTGATTCTCCAGGCAAGAATGCTGGACTGGATTGCCGTGCCCTCCTCCAGGGGATATTCCTGACCCAGGGATTGAACCCATGTCATCTCTTGCATTAAAGGTGGATTCTTTACCAATAGTGCCACCTGGGAAGCCTATATATATATATACACACACACACATACACACACATAACAGGATTTAACTTACAAATGTTGGTTCTTTTGTGATTAGCAACAGTTACAGAGGTTGAACTGGAGATTCAGGATTCAGTGAATGACAACTTATATCACTATGATTTTAAGTAAATTATTTTTTTCTGAACTTCAGACATAGTATCAGTAAGGAGGTATTAACAGCAAATATCAACCAACCTAAGAGGTATACACCTTTTTCTCCCCTCTTTGACTGATTTTATTGTTTATAAAGTGCTTAAAAGTGATTTTATTTTCTGCATTAGTGCTTACAATTGAAATTTTCTCCATATAGGAACTTTTCTTTAAAAACTGTGAAACCACTATATATCTATATTTTAAATGTTTTACAAGTCTTTGTTGCAAAGATATTTTATGTAATTAGATTTTACCTATAATTGGTAAATATATGTATATATATACATATATACATATATATATGTTTCATTATACAAATATACCTAGATGTGTATAAGAGACAGGGGAAGCCTATATATATATATACACACACACACATACACACACATAACAGGATTTAACTTACAAATGTTGGTTCTTTTGTGATTAGCAACAGTTACAGAGGTTGAACTGGAGATTCAGGATTCAGTGAATGACAACTTATATCACTATGATTTTAAGTAAATTATTTTTTTCTGAACTTCAGACATAGTATCAGTAAGGAGGTATTAACAGCAAATATCAACCAACCTAAGAGGTATACACCTTTTTCTCCCATCTTTGACTGATTTTATTGTTTATAAAGTGCTTAAAAGTGATTTTATTTTCTGCATTAGTGCTTACAATTGAAATTTTCTCCATATAGGAACTTTTCTTTAAAAACTGTGAAACCACTATATATCTATATTTTAAATGTTTTACAAGTCTTTGTTGCAAAGATATTTTATGTAATTAGATTTTACCTATAATTGGTAAATATATGTATATATATACATATATACATATATATATGTTTCATTATACAAATATACCTATCTGAAGAAACATTTTAGGAGTTCTGAAAAAGTCTCTGTTGCAAAAAGAACACCTTTGATTTTCTTCATAAGATCATTTTTCATAACATTGAACACCTTACATTACTTTTATGTAGTTCTTTGAAACTCTTTCTCTCTTTAACATCAATGCAAAGGGAAACATACTAAAGCATCTCCATTATGCAACTCTTAAGGATTCCAGGATAAGTCTCATGGTTAACCTATTACTTACTGGGATGCTGAAATTTATTTGCCCTATGTTTAAAATAAAAAAGTTCAGATTCACATTGCTGATATTCCTAAGCATATGGATATCTAGCACTCTTCTTTAAGACCAGAAATATAACTCGAATGCACTTACCTTTTCAATAAGACATCACACATAGTATCTATGTACTTGGTATTCAGAAGACATAAACTTTTATCTAGCCAATATAAAAAAAATATTTTTTTTGTAGATTTTTGTGAAGTATTTCAAATTAATCATAGAACTGTAAAAGCTGCTCCTATTAAAAACTTAGTTAAGAATTTGAATATTCAAAAGGAAGATGCTTGTAACCGATAGCTATGTAACCAATTCTGTTAGATACTAGTTTACTAGTTTCAGATTCACAGATGCTGAGACTTAAATGTTGCACTTTTTAATTAATGAGCACCTCTCCTTAACTCTTTATTATTTGATTTTTACCTTTATTCTTTTGGATATGCCTTGATGCAGTTATAAAAGTATGGGATTTAACATTGTAGAACTATGCATTTGTATGCAAACAGTCTTTGAGACTTCATGACTAAGCAATTTTCTTACCAAGTATAACTCTGTTTCTTTTATGTAAAATGGAAAAATATGTTTTCTTTTTTATTACTGTTTTGGTAACTAAATAAAATGATATGCAT
>SJYT01015187.1:306298-356098 GCA_006410635.1 Cephalophus harveyi | reverse complement strand
AATAAAATGATATGCATACAACATATGGAAAATAGAACCTCAGTAAATATTGTCTTTTTAAAAATATCTTTGGTTTTGTTATATCTGTTTTTAACATAATTTGTCTGAAATTATTTTATGGGAGTAGGTAAATAAATAAATTAATAAATGTATGATTGATACCAAAATTGGCTCAAGAATAAAATGAAGAAAAGCAAAAAGGGGGAAACTGGCCATCACAACAAAGACACACTCCCATAAGTAAACTACCATGAAGGCATTACTACTTAATTAGCCTTGCTTTTCTCATTAAATTTGATATATACCAATTTTTATTCTTTAAAAATTATTTATTTGGGTGAATTTCTAAAGACAAGAATGTGGTTGTAAAAGTTGTGTGTTTTGAAATAATATCAAGAGATACTGTGAACTGCTTTGAGAATGTATAGTTACATTATTATATATGAACATTATATTGCTTTTTATGAATGTATATCATTCACTGAGAATGATGCTCAATTAAACCCAGGTTTTAGTGGAATGTGTCTGTTGATTATACATTATCTCGTCTTGTATACTAGTGTTCAAAAACCTTAATTCAGTGTGGTTTTTATTTCACATATCCGATACCAAAATGATGTTTCTCAAAATAAGAGTTTGGAAGATCACATTACCTCAGAATTTAGGAGCTGGATGGATACTGATGAAAGGACACTTGACTCTAAAATTCAGCTTCTAAATGTTCAACCTTAATTCAAATCCATAGACAGTCAGGAAAGACCAAATTTCTATCGAAGTAAGTGTTTTCAAATTCAAAGTGTAGAAAGGTTAAAATTTTAAATAAAATGTGTTCTCTGTAAAGTAAAATATTGATATATTTCAAATATATCATTGAAATCAATAAATTATGATATCAGATTTTTTATTTTAAATAAATGAGAAGCATCTAATATTAAAGTCCTTAACTGAGTCTAATGATTGATGAGAATGGAGTCATTTGTTACTTCCTTGTAAGTATGAGCGTTGTTCAGTATGTGACAAATGGCTTTGAAATTTTGAATACAGAGAAGAGATTGTAGCCATAGATTGAAACCATTAACCAAAATCCTGTTTAACACTAAAAGAAATGAGATTAGAAAATGTGTGTTTTCAGATGAAATTTTACTGACATAAGCTCAACTATTTTTCAAATGTGATACTTTGTGATTTTATAGCTTTGTTAACAATATTCATCAGTAATCAAAATATTTACACATTCTGTATTGACCAAATATCCTCTATGCTAATAATTTTTGTTTCAGCAATATTTAGTTGCATATAGTACAAACTGCTATGAGAAGGATTTTCAAATGCTCACCACTTCTTTTACAGTATGTGAACACTTCTTGCTGGAAAATCCCATGGACGGAGGAGCCTGGTAGGCTGCAGTCCATGGGGTCGCTGAGTCAGACACGACTGAGCGAATTCACTTTCACTTTTCACTTTGATGCACTGGAGAAGGAAATGGCAACCCACTCCAGTGTTCTTGCCTGGAGAATCCCAGGGATGGCAGAGCCCAGTGGGCTGCCATCTGTGGGGTCGCATAGAGTCGGACACGACTGAAGCGACTTAGCAGCAGCAGCAGCAGCAGAACACTTCTTGGCAATTCTATAATATCTATGACTCAGAAGTGTAAACTCAATCTCACACTTAACCAAGAATTTTACATATGATTTTAGATTTTAACAGAGTAAAAATTTTGTTTATTAAAAATTTGTTATATATGCAAACATATACACACAATATGTAAATTAAACCATTTACAAAGGATTGTAACTAACACATTGCCTGTTCCTATTTCTCAAATGTAGTATACACTGGAGTTCTATTGGGTAGTTGTTGTGTTAGTCACTCAGTCAGTCCAGCTCTTTATGACCCCATGGACTGGGGCCCACCAGGCTCCACTGTCCATGGAGTTCTTCAGGTAAGAATACTGGAGTGGATTGCCATTTCTTTCTACAGAGGATCTTTCCAAACCAAGGATTGAACTCAGGTTGCCTGTATTTCAAGCAGATTCTTTACTGTCTGATCCACCAGGGAAGGTTCTATTGGGGAAACTTTATTACAATTGACTGCCTTCCATGTGGAGAATCCTATCTATATTTAGGAGAATCTTATATATTCTCCTATATATAGATAGGATTCCCTACTGCCTCAGTGGTAAAGAATCTTTCTGCCAATGCAGGAAATGTGAGTTCAATCCCTGAGTTGGGAAGATCCTCTGGGAAAGGACATGGCAACCCACCCTAGTATTTTTGCCTGGGTAATCCCATGGACAGGAGAGCCTGGTAGCCTACAGTACATGCAGCTGTGAAAGAGTTGGAAACAATTAAACTAAATAGTAACAACATGCACACACACATAATAAAAATAAAACAGGAATATATATATATATATTATTCAGATATTTTATTTTTTCAGATATTTTTATTTGAAAAATTTTATTTTTAACTTCATTCAGTTTTATTCTTTATTTATCTGTTTTATTCAGATATTTATAAGCCTATTTGGAGCTTTGTCTAAATTGGTAAACATATATTTTCTAAGTAGCTAAGACAAATATATGTTATTCTAATATTTTTTCTCCTGCTGATATTTCATACTATTTTCTAGTTTTAGCTTTGTAATCAGCAGGGGAGCCTGGTGGGCTACCCCACCAGGGTTGCACAGAGCCGGACGCGATTGAAGTGAGTGACTTAGCAGTAGCTGCAGTAGCAGTAAGTTTACAGAGTGATTTTCTTTAGGAAAAAAAAAAAAAAAAAATACAATATTCATGTTTATTCTTAAATTATATTTTGTTACTGTTGTAAATGAAACATATTTTACTATATTTCCTAAGTACTAATATTTTTAACTTTATAAGTCATCATTTGAATCCTATTTCTGTCATTATTACCTTGTTTTACATATATATGTACATATTTTCATGGGCCCAGTTTTTCTTTTTTCTTGCTTTTTGTCATAAACTATATGGCATAAACTAAATGAACTCTGTAGATCTGGTAGATGTGCATATTAGACTAAGGAAAGAATAAAGAAAGAAAAAGAGAATGGTGGGAAGAAAAAGAGAGAATAAAAAAGTCCATAAGCAGGCAGGGCCATTTTTGTTAATTGCATTGGAAATTGTGGATTTGCTTTGTCTTGTCACGCAGAGGTGAATGGACATGGAGAATCTTTCTGGACATTTTCTTAACTCATATGCAATCATAGAAAGTATAGGAATCCTTGCCATTTGACCCTACATGCCTGCTTTTGCAATATAACTATCAAGGGCAGATAAACATCCTTATAGAACACAGGACTCTTCTGTTAATTCTTGACCATTGGAACTCCAAGTCTAAACCTCCTGCCTATCTCACCTCCTCTCAGCCTGCAGCATGAGACTTCTCATTAAATAGCTCTCCCTTTACTCGAGTAGAATATTTCATCAGCATCCTATTCTGCGCTTGGGAAAAGTGGGCTAACAAAGCTGATTCTACTACTGTCTTCTACTCAGTCCAATGGAGAAGGGAATGGCAAACCACTTCAGTATTCTTGCCTTGAAAACCCCATGAACAGTATAAAAAAGCAAAAAGATGATGCAGAAAGTTGAATCCCTGGGTTGGTAGGTGCCCAGTATACTACTGGAGATCAGTGGAGAAATAATTTCAGAAAGAATGAAGAGATGGAGCCAAAGCAAAAACAACACCCAGTTGTGGATGTGACTGGTGATGGAAGTAAAGTCCAATGCTGTAAAGAGCAATATTGCATAGGAACCTGGAATATTAGGTCCATGAATCAAGGCAAATTGGAAATGGTCAAACAGGAGATGGCAAGAGTGAACATTGACATTTTAGTAATCAGTGAACTGGAATGGGCAAATTTAACTCAGAGCCCTTAGAAGAAATGGAGTAGCCATCATAGGCAACAAAAGAGTCCAAAATGCAGTACTTGGATGTAATCTCAAAAACGACAGAATGATCTCTGTTCATTTCCAAGGCAAACCATTCAATATCACAGTAATCCAAGTCTACACAGTGGCTGACTTTATTTTTGGGGCTCCAAAATCACTGCAGATGGTGACTGCAGCCATGAAATTAAAAGACGCTTACTCCTTGGAAGGAAAGTTATGTACAACCTAGATAGCATTTTCAAAAGCAGAGACATTACTTTGCCGACTAAGGTCCGTCTAGTCAAGGCTATGGTTTTTCCTGTGGTCATGTATGGATGTGAGAGTTGGACTGTGAAGAAGGCTGATTGCCGAAGAATTGATGCTTTTGAACTGTGGTGTTTGAGAAGACTCTTGAGAGTCCCTTGGACTGTAAGGAGATCCAACCAGTCCATTCTGAAGGAGATCAGCCCTGGGATTTCTTTGGAAGGAATGACGCTAAAGCTGAAACTCCAGTACTTTGGCCACCTCATGCAAAGAGTTGACTCATTGGAAAAGACTCTGATGCTGGGAGGGATTGGGGGCCGGAGGAGAAGGGGACGACCGAGGATGAGATGGCTGGATGGCATCACTGACTCGATGGATGTGAGTCTGAGTGAACTCCGAGAGATGGCGATGAACAAGGAGGCCTGGCGTGCTGCGATTCATGGGGTCGCGAAGAGTCGGACACGACTGAGCGACTGAACTGAACTGAACTGATGNGACAGAGGATGAGATGGCTGGTTATCATCACCGACTCGATGGACATGAATCTGGGTGAACTCCGGGAGCTGGTGATGGACAAGGAGGCCTGGCGTGCTGTGATTCATGGGGTTGCAAGAAGTCAGACACGACTGAGCAACTAAAATGAACTGAACTGAACTGAAATAGATCAGGAAGTACAAGTATTAAACACATATAAAGTCTCGCTTAGGCTGAAGCCAGTAAAAATGCCCCTGTGAGGTCACTACATGGTGGTATAAATTGTCAGATTGGGTCATGCCAGCTCTCTTGACTGTAAAAGAAAGTTTCAGTTTTTTGAAAAAGAAATGTGAGTCTGTGTATATGTAAGGAGGTAATTAAAGTGTTACATTTACTTTCAGAAAGATAAATCACCTTCAATCATCAACATTTCCAATTATTTTCCCAGCAGTTCTCTTATTTTGATCATCTTAAATTCATTGGTATACTTAGAGGGAGAATTATTTATAGATTTATTTATTTATTTATTGTGAAAATAAATTTTTGTCTACAGTGTATTTTTCAGTTATACACTGGTGTTAATTTTTGCCAACCTATCTTTTAATGTGTAACTACCTTTTAAAAATTAACTTTTAGGAGTTCATTTTGACTTCACAAAATTTTTCTGCAGACATTCAGTGGGATTGCCTTCTGGTGTTGAGAACACAAGTGTATTCTAATGTCCTAAATGACTTTCATGATGTAATTTGGCTTCTTATTTGGAATGTCATTTTTTTACAGCCTTGCATTGACGTCTTTTGGGTAATTTTGTAATGGCAGAAAGCCCCACAGATGTTAATAATAAAGATCCATACTTATATTCTAATGCATATATTGCCTCTTAGTTTACTTTTAAACATCATTTAACATGTTTCTGAGGTATAAATAATATATACTTTTCCTTAGGTTAAGAATAACATGAACTTTTATTGACCCGTGTTGAGTAAGAAACAACTTTTGTGGATAAATTGGATTTTGGGATATCATCATAAGCATAATTTTTCAAAAGAAAATTAGAATTTTAATGTCATTATTTAACTTTAAAATTAAGTCTTCCAAATAATTTTAACACTACTACTCTAACTCTTGTGTACTTTTGTTTTTAAAAGTAATTTATGTATTGAAATGGATATATTTAGCACTTCTGAATTTGTAATGCATGAAACACAAAAATTAAGACGGGAAACTTTTCTTTAGAATCCATTCAGTACATTTTACTATCACTACATATTTGTTTAAGATCTGTCTATTTGAAAATATAATTTGAAGACAAGATAATGCTTTTGGTGATACAGTATTGACTTTCTATGAGCAAACACATATTTTAAGTTTTCTGTCTGTGAAACAAGACATAAAAGGTTGCACTTGTAGCATATAAAATGCATTTAAGATAACTGTACATATTTAAATAGCTATTTTTATGAAAATACTAAAATCAACATCTTTTTGAAAGAATTACATGTATTTCCAAAAAGTGTTTTTTTTTAATTTCTTTAAATTATTAAGTATGGTGAAATAAAAAAGAAATCACTTCAGTGTTCAATTCTAAACAATAGAAACTATATAACAATGTATAAAGATCTAAGAAAATTGAATTTAAATGATTACATGCACTGCTTATACCTTTATTTCAACTCTCCTTATCTATCATAAAAATATGATGCTATGAGATACTGTGACAAAGAGAAATATGCAATTTTCTCAGAAAGGCATAATGTTACTTCTTATGACAAAATCCTTTATTTTTTTTTTAAAGTAAACAATTGTGCTTCTCACAGTCAAAGTGTAAATTAACTTTTTTTTTTTTTCGATATCTTCTGACAGTAGGAGGTTCTGTGATAGCTTATTGGTCATAGTCTCTAGTATTATTTCACCTGTCTGATGTGTTACCTGGACTGCATTTCACTCTGAATCAGTCACTTCTTAGCTTTAAAATTAAATTGGAACTTACATCCAGAGTAACTTTATAAAGACAATTGGATACAATAACATCAGTCATTGTAAAACCACCACAGTGTATCATAAACATGTTTAATACATTATAAATGTTCTATGTAGCTAGTTACTCAGTAAAATAACATTGGATTTTATGTAATAACACATAGTGGAGAAGGAAATGGCAACACACTCTAAATACCATGAGATTTTCCCAGTATCTTTGTCTGAGAAACCCCATGGTCAGAGAAGCTTGATGGGCAACAGTCCATGGGGTCGCAAAGATCCAGTCACAAATTAGTTACTAAAAAACAAGTAAATGATAATATATACACATATATATTCTAGAAGTCAATAAAAAGGATTGACTTCATTATTACAAGATAAAATTACATTCAGCTCATAAAGTAGGTATTAAATAACTTTTCCATATTCTACTGAACTCTTTCCCTTGATATTAAAATTTGTTGAAAAAAATGAAAAGCATGAGCATCCCTTGGTTACCATATCAGTTCAGTTCAGTCACTTAGTTTTGTCTGACTCTTTGAGACCCTATAGACTTCTTCATGCTAGCCTTCCATGTCCATCACCAGTTCCTGGAGATGGCTCATACTCATGACCCTCAAGTCGGTGATGCAATCCAACCATCTCATCCTCTGTTGTCCCCTTCTCCTCCTGTCTTCAATCTTTCCCAAGATCAGGGTCTTTTCCAATGAGTCAGTTCTTCATATCGGATAGCCAAAGTATTGGAGTTTCAGCTTCAGTATCAACACACCATGAATATTTTGGACTAATTTCCTTGAGGATTGACTGGTTTGATTTCCTTGAAGTTCAAGGGACTCAAAGAGTCTTCTCCAATGCCACATTTCAAAAGCATCAGTTCTTCAGCGCTCAGCTTTCTTTATAGTTCAACTCTCACATCCATACATGACTAATGGAAAAACCATAGCTTTGACTACCTGGACATTTGTAAGCAAAGTAGTGTCTCTGCTTTTTAATATGCTATCTAGTTTGATCATAGCTTTTCTTCAAAAGAGAATGTGTCTTTTATTTTCATGCCTGCAGTCACCATCTAAGTAATTTTGGAGCCCAAGAAAATGAAGTTTATCACTGTTTTCATTGTTTCTCCATCTATTTGCCATGAAGGGATGTGACAGGATTCCATGAACTTAGTTTTCTGAATGTTGAGTTTTAAGACAGCTTTTTCACTCTCCTCTTTCACTTTAATCAGGAGGCTCTTCAGTTCTGCTTCAATTTCTACCATAAGGGTGCATATTTGTGGTTATTGATATTTCTCCTGGCAATCTTGATTCCAGCTTGTTCCTCACTCAGCCTGGCATTTCACACAATGTACTTTGCATATAACTTAAATAAGCTGAGTGACAATATACAGCCAGGACGTACTGCCTATTTGGAGCCAGTCCATTTTTCCTTGTCTGGTTCTAACTTTTGCTTCCTGATTGGCATACAGATTTCTCAGGAGGCAGGTACAGTGGTTGGATATCCCCATCTATCTAAAAGTTTTTCACAGTTTGTTGTGATTCACACAGTCAAAGGCTTTGACATAGTCAGTAAGGCAGAAATAGATGTTTTTCTGGAACTCTCTGGCATTTTCTATGATCCAATGGATATTGGCAATTTGATCTCAGATTTCTCTACTGCTGGGGTCCAGCCCCAATGAATCCAGGGAATTCGAAGTAGGGACGGAGTCGGCGTCTAGGAAAGGACTATTTAATTATAAAAGAGAGATTAGGAAAGAATAGTGTAGTAGGAAAATTAGTGGAGAAAAGAGGCTGATATTCTTTGGTTTACATGGAAAGCTAATAAAGTCTCAAGACAAGAAACTTGCACCATCTACGTTAGGCCACAGGCGTCCACTTGAATAGCAGAGGGTGCCCCACCTTGGGCTCCCTCTCGCATGGGTCTTAGAAGCCCGGGCAAATAAGTAGACATGGAGAGCCTCCACGTTCCAAGGGATCAGCCTGAAAAAGAGAGGGAAGGAGAGGGAGAAAGAGAGGGAGAGTCAACACAGGGGAGGCCAAGCTTGTGCAAAAACCCCTTATTTTTAAAAGGTGTTTATATACCTAAGTTTTACATAATGGAAGATACAGAATCATGCAGGGGCAGCAGTCCTGACCCTTTCTGTATATCTTTTTGTATACAAAAGGTCTCAGGTGATTCACATTATCTTCTGGCCAAGAGGCCTGTTAACCCTTTATGGCTCTCTTCCTTAATGAATGTTAATCTCATTTCCCCTGAAGTGTTTTTCTTTAATCTGCATCACCCTCAAAGCACTAAAATAACATCCCTATAGAACAAAGATGCAGTGGGTTATAACGAAAAAGATACTTAACTCAAAGATCTATGTTGCTACTTGTTTTTTTTTTTTTTTCCTATATACCAACTATATCAGCAAATAAAAGATATGAAAATTTGGCAGCAAGTGTTGGCTTAACAAATGAAACCCTTAATCAGTCCTATTTTAATGATTTTGACTCCTCGGAAGCCCCTACATTCCTAGGATGTTTTGAGCTACCTGTGCCTCTCGCGGTCTGGAGGCTGCAAACAATCACATGCGCAGCTGTAAGAGTCCTGTAGGCAGGCTAGAAAGCCATCAGATGGGTTTTTGGATTGAAACACTCGTACTATGCCCAGGAGACTTATTATCTAAAAGCTCTAAATTACCTTTTTTCCAGAAAAAGGTGGTGGGGGGACAGCCCCCTGTTAATGTCAGAAGAGTAGGTGGAAAGCATAACACAGTAAAGCAGGCAGACTCTGGTTTTTGGGAGTAGATGCTCGGGAACAGGGGGTTTCCTGAGGCTTGATCCCACCTTTGCGTATGCCAAGCCTCCTTCCTCATGACCTTTGCCACGGGTGGAGTTCCTCACGCAGGCTTCCGCCACTCTGCCTTTTCTAAATCCACCTTAAACATCTGAGAGTTCATGATTCATATACTGTTGAAAACTCACTTGGAAAATTTTGAGCATTACTTTGCTAGTGTGAGATGAGTTCAATTGTGTGGGAGTATAAACATTCTTTGGCATTGCCTTTCTTTGGGACTGGAATTAAAATTGACATTTTCAAGTCCTGTGACCACTACTGAGCTTTCCAAAATGCTGGCATATTGAGTGCAGCAATTTCACAGAATCATCTTTTAGAATTTGAAATAGCTCAACTGGGAGTCCATTGCCTCCTGAGCTTTGTTTGCAGCGATGCTTCATAAGGCCCACTTGACTACACATCACAGGATGCCTGGCTGTAGGTGAGTGATCACACCATCACAGTTATCTGGGTCATTAAGATCATTTTTGTATACTTTTCCTGTGTATTGTTGCCAACGCTTCTTATTATCTTCTGCTTCTGTTAGGTTCATGCCATTTCCGTCCTTTATTGTGCTCATCTTTGTGTGAAATGTTCCCTTGGTATTTCGAATTTTCTTGAAGAGATCTCTCGTCTTTCCCATTCGGTTCTTTTCCTCTATTTCTTTGCATTGGTCACTGAGGAAGGCCTTCTTATCTCTCCTTGCTATTTTTTGGAATTCTGCATTCAGATGGTTATATCTTTCCTTTTCTCCTTTGCCTTAACTTCTCTTCTTTTCTCAGCTACCTGTAATGCCTCCTCAGACAACCATTTTACCTTTATGCCTTTCATTTCCTTGGGGATGGTCTTGATCACTGTCTCCTGTGCAATGTCACAAAACCCCATTCATTGTTTTCTAGGCAATATGTCTATCAAATCTAATACCTTGAATCTATTTTTTGAACCCCTTATGAGTATACAGTGGAAGTGAGAAATAGATTTAAGGGACTAGATCTGATAGACAGAAGGCATGATGAACTATGACTGGGGGTTTGTGACATAGTAAAGGAGACTGGAATCAAGACAACCCCCAAGAAAAAGAAATGCAGAAAAGTCAAAATGGCTGTCTGAGCAGGCCTTACAAATAGCAGCGAAAAGAAGAGAAGTGAAAGGCAATTGAGAAAAGGAAAGATATACCCATTTGAATGCAGAGTTCCAAAGAATAGCAAGGAGAGATAAGAAAGCCTTGCTCAGGGATCAATGCAAAGAAATAGAGGAAAAGAACAGAATGGGAAAGACTAGAGATCTCTTCAAGAAAATTAGAGATACCAAGGGAACATTTCATGCAAGGATGGGCTCTATAAAGGACAGAAATGGTATGGACCTAACAGAAGCAGAAGATATTAAGAAGAGGTGGCAAGAATACACAGAAGAACTGTAAAAAAAAGATCTTCACGACCTGGATAATCATGATGGCGTGATCATTCACACTCACCTAGAGCCAGACATTCTGGAAAATGAAGTCAAGTGGGCCTTAGGAAGCATCACTAGGAACAAAGCTAGTGGAGGTGGTGGAATTCCTGTTGAGCTATTTCAAATGCTAAAAGATGATGCTGTGAAAGTGCTGCACTCAACATGTCAGCAGATTTAGAAAACTCAGCAGTGGCCAGTTTTTATTCCAATCCCAAAGAAAAGCAATGTCAAAGAATGCTCAAACCACTGCACAGTTGCCCTCATCTCACACACTAGTGAAGTAATGCTTAAAATTCTCCTAGCCAGGCTTCAACAGTACATGTACCGTGAACTTCCAGATGTTCAAGTTGGTTTTAAAAAAAGCAGAGGAACCATAGATCCAATTGTCAGCATCCACTGTATCATCAAAAAAGCAAGAGAGTTCCAGAAAAACAACTATTTCTGCTTTATTGACTTTGCCAAAGCCCTTTGACTGTTCAGTTCAGTTCAGTCGCTCCGTCGTGTCCGACTCTTTTTGACCCCATGAATTGCAGCACAACAGCCCTCCCTGTCCATCACCAACTCCCGGAGTTCACTCAAACTCACATCCATAGTGTCAGTGATGCCATCCAGCTGTCTCATCCTCTGTCGTCCCCTTCTCCTCCTGCCCCAAACCCCACCCACCATAAGAGTCTTTTCCAATGATTCAACTCTTCGCATGAGGTGGCCAAAGTACTGGAGTTTCAGCTTTAGCATCATTCCTTCCAAAGAAATCCCAGGGCTGATCTCCTTCAGAATGGATTGGTTGGAAGAGTTGGATCACAATAAACTGGCAAATTGTGAAAGAGATGGGAATACCAGACCACCTTACCTACCTCTTGAGAATCCTTTATGCAGGTCAGGAAGCAACAGTTAGAACTGGACATGGAACAGCAGATTGGTTCCAAATTGGGAAAGAAGTGTCTCAAAGCTATATATTGTCACCCTGCTTATTTAACTTCTATGCAGAGTACATCATGAGAAACACTGGACTGGAGGAAGCGCAAACTAGAATCAAGATTGCCTGGAGAAATATATCAATAACCTCAGATATGCAGATGACACCACCCTTACAGCAGAAGGTGAAGAAGAACTAAAGAGTTTCTTGATGAAAATGAAAGAGGAGAGTGAAAAAGTTGGCTTAAAGCTCAACATTCAGAAAACGAAGATCATGGCATCTGGTCCCATCACTTCATGGCAAATAAATAGGGAAACGAAACAGTGGCTGACTAGTTTTTTGGGCTCCAAAATCACTGCAGATGGTTACTGCAGCCATGAAATTAAAAGATGCTTACTCCTTGGGAGCAAAGTTCTGACCAACCTAGACAGCATATTAAAAAGCAGAGACATCACTTTTCCAACAAAGGTCCGTCTAGTCAAGGCTATGATTTTTCCAGTAATCATGTGTGGATGTGAGAGTTGAACTATAAAGAAAGCTGAGCACCAAAGAATTGATGCTTTTGAACTGTGGTGTTGGAGAAGACTCTTGAGTGTACCTTGGACTGTGAGGAGATCCTACCAGTCCATCCTAAAGGTGGGACCTGGGTGGTCATTGAGAGAACTGATGTTGAAGCTGAAACTCTGATACTTTGGCCACCTGATGCGAAGAGCTGACTCATTTGAAAAGACCCTGATGCTGGGAAAGATTGAAGGTAGGAGGAGAAGGGGATGACAGAGTATGAGTTGGTTGGATGCCATCACAGACTCAATCAACATGGGTTTGGGTAGATTCTGGCAGTTGGTGATGGACTGGAAGACCTGGTGTTCATGGGGTCGCAAAGAGTCAGACACGACTGAACAACTGAACTGAACTGAACTGTATAATCATAAGGAATTTGATTTAGGTTATACATGAATGGTCTAGTGGATTTTCTTGCTTTCTTCAATTTAAGTTTGAATATTGCAATAAGGAGTCCATGATCTGAGCCATAGTCAATCCTGGTCTTGGCTTTGCTGACTGTATACAGCTTCTCCATCTTTGCCTGAAAGAATACATCAATCTGATTTCAATATTAATCATCTGGTGATGTCCATATATAGAGTCTTCTATTGTGTTATTGGAGGAGGGTTTTGCCATGACCAGTGCATTCTCTTACAAAACTCTGTTAGCCTTTGCCCTCTTTCATTTTTTACTCCAAGGCCAAACTTGCCTGTTACTCCAGGTATCTCTTGACTTCCTACTTTTGCATTCCAATCCCCTATGATGAAAAATGCATATATATATACTGGAGAAGTTAATGGCAACCCACTCTAGTACACTTGCCTGGAAAATCCCATGGACAGAGGAGCCTGGTGGGCTGCAGTCCATGGCGTCACTAGGAATCAGACATGACTGAGCGACTTCACTTTCACTTTTCACTCTCATGCATTGGAGAAGGAAAGGGCAATGCACTCCAGTATTCTTGCCTGGAGAATCCCAGGGATGGGGGAGCCTGGTGGGCTGCCATCTATGGGGTCACACAGAGTCGGACACAAGTGAAGCAACTTAGCAGCAGTAGCAGCAGCATATATGTATACATGCATGTATATGTGTATTGATGTTAGGTCTATAAGATCTTGTAGGTCATGACAGATCTGTTCAACTTTAGCTTCTTTGGCATTAGTGGTTGGGATATAGGCCTGGATTACTGGGAAAGATTGAGGGCAATAGGAGAAGGGGACAGTAGACGATGAGATAGTTGGATGGCATCACCAACTGAATGGACATACATTTGGGTAATCTCTGGGAGTTGGTAATGGACAGGGAGGCCTGGCCAGCTGCAGGTCATGGGGTCGCAAAGAGTCGGACATGACTGAGAGACTGAAACTGAACTGAATTGTGATATTGAGTGGCTTGCCTTGGAAATAAACAGAGTTCATTCTGTCACTTATGAGATTGGATCCAAGTACTGCATTTTGGACTCTTGTTGACTATGAGGGCTACTCCATTTCTTCTAAGGGATTTTTTCCAACAGTAGTAGATATAAGGTCCGTCTAGTCAAGGCTATGGTTTTTCCTGTGGTCATGTATGGATGTGAGAGTTGGACTGTGAAGAAGGCTGATCGCCGAAGAATTGATGCTTTTGAGTACAGGGAGGCCTGGCGTGCTGCGATTCATGGGGTCGCAAAGAGTCGGACACGACTGAGCGACTGAACTGAACTGAACTGAACTGAGTAGATATAATGGTCATCTGAATTAAATATGGCCATTACAGTCCATTTTAGTTCACTGATTCCTAAAATATAAATATTCACCCTTTTCATCTCCTGTTTGACCGCTTCCTATTTACCTTGAATC
The DNA here is from genome assembly GCA_006410635.1 of Cephalophus harveyi. Taxonomy (NCBI): domain Eukaryota; kingdom Metazoa; phylum Chordata; class Mammalia; order Artiodactyla; family Bovidae; genus Cephalophus; species Cephalophus harveyi. The sequence goes on along the minus strand of SJYT01015187.1, from coordinate 341,931 downwards.
ATGGACCTAACATTCCAGGTTCCTATGCAATATTTTTTACAGCACTGGACTTTAATTCCATCACCAGTCACATACACAACTGGGCATTGTTTTGCTTTGGCTCCATCAGTTCATTCTTTCTGGAGTTATTTCTCCATTCTTCTCTAGTAGCATATTGGACACCTGCTGACCTGGGGAGTTTATCTTTCAGTGTTATCTTTTTTCCTTTTCATACTGTTCATTGAGTTCTCAAGGTAAGAATACTGAAGTGGTTTGCCATTCCCGTCTCCAGAAGACTACCTTTTGTCAAAACTTTCCATCTTTGGTGGCCCAATCAAGGCATGGCTCATAGTTACACTGAGCTAGACAAAGCTGTGGTCCATGTAATCAGTTTGGCTAATTTTCTGTGATTATGGTTTTAATTCTGTCTGCCCTCTAATGGATAAGAACCTTATGAAAGATTCCTGATAGGAGATACTGATTGTGTGGGAAACTGGGTCTTGTTCTGATTGGCAGGGCCATGCTCAGTTCATCTTTAACCCAATTTTCTGTTGAAGGTTACCATATACATAATGTATCAACAAGCAATTAGGGTTAAACATAGTATGTTAAAACAAAACTAACTTCTGATTGTTGACTATCTTCTGACAATGCCTCATAATTTGTCAGAGGTGATATCACCTTCCTTGTCTGGTCAACAGTTAAGGAAGCCCAAAGTTAACCCTGGTTTCTTCCCTTGTAAGGCTCTTTAATAGCTATTGTCCTTCTCCTTTTCAGCCCTTGTTTGTTTATATTTTGGTTAAGTTTATATCTTTTGAATATGAAAGTGAAGTCGCTCAGTCCTGTCCTACTCTTTGTGACCCTGTGGACTAGAGCCCACCAGGCTTCTCTGTCCATGGAATTCTCTAGGTAAGAATACTGGAGTAGGTTGCCATTTCCTTCTCCAGGGAAATCTTCCCTACCCAGGGATTGAACCCAGGTCTCCCTCATTGCAGGCGGACGGTTTAACCTCTGAGCATATCTTTTAGGCTCCAACAATTTGAAGTTAGGCTCATGATGTTTCAAGGACTTTAATCCATTCCAGTGGAAAGCGGTCCCAAGTCCCTATCAGGTCCTTGGAACAGTCAGCAATGGACTTCCACACCCTTAGGGTAGATGAGGGTCTGAAACCCCTGTCCAGCAGGAAGACATTTAAAAAAAAAAAAAAAAGGGACCTCCTCAGCCTCTTGCCCCTTAAGAACAGGGTGTAAAGTCTCTCAGGAGGCAATGAGACAGGTTCAGACCTGAGATTCTTCTCTGCAGTGTTGCAATGCTTGTACCTGGACACACTACTCCTCCAGCAACAAAATACAAAGAAATCATGTGGGAATAACAATAACTTCATGCGTACACAGTTAGGACAAATTCTGAACAAAAGATACAGAAACTAAAAAACCAAACTGCCATGTTGTTTTTTTCTTTAAGAGCCTGATGCAAAAGCAGAGGGTCCAGAACAAAAGTAGGGGTACTGCACATACCCCCTGCACAGAACACCACTTCAAAAGTGGGAAAGACACCTAAGCCAACCCTCTGGCCCAACCTCTGGACACACCTTTACCCTCACCCAATACAAGGAAAATGAAATCACTCCCCTCTCAGGGATCTAGCAGACAAGGGAGCCTGTTGTTTTTTCTACCTAACCCCTGTTGCAACAAACGTGAAGGTGAAGTCGCTCAGTCATGTCCAACTCTTTGCGACCCCATGGACTGTAACCTACTAGGCTTCTCCGTCCATGGGATTCTCCAGGCAAGAATACTGGACTGGATTGCCATTTCCTTCTCCAGGGGATTTTCCTGACCCAGGGATCAAACCCGGGTCTCCCGCATTGGAGGCAGACGCTTGCAGCAAGGGCCCCATTAAAGCCATGATTAGGGGGAAAAAAAGAATAACTAACAAAGAAACCCATCATATGGAGGGCCAAATCAATGGCCCACATTGCAGTTGAAAAACATGGATGGATATTATTTGAGAGTGCATTCAGGGAAAAAACAATAAGATAAAGAGAAATTATGATGTGCCAAGAACTGTATGCTCCTCATCCCATGACAGTTAAGAGACTGAAAGTTTTATTTCTGCTAAAACAGAGGTTACACTAAAAACAGAGCTTATGTTTAATTGCTGATTATTTTATCAGCAGGTTATGTTGCTTGGTTTTTCATTTTCTCTTGAAAAAATGTTGAATCTTTGGAAATAGTTGTCATCTTTTTTTTTTTTTCTACTTTGTTTAAATATTATCTTATTGACTGTTATTTTTACTGATATTCTCCACATGTGGACAAAGGAAAAAACAAATCTGGTGGAAGATTGGATAGAAAAAGTGTTGACAGATGGAAATGTATGCATATATATGTATATGCTGGTGACTAACGTTTTATATTTTTGAGTAGTTATATTGGAGTAATTAGAATTTACTAATGTTTTAAGAGCATTATTAAACAAGATCAGACATTCATTCTTAGAAATGCTAATGTTTACTTGAAGACAGGTTAGGTTTATATCACTTTGGAGAAACATAAATATAGGAGACTTAGTGAAAGCAGGGCAGAGCAGGGAGAAGTTCTTTAGAATCAGATTGAGGAAGGAACTCAGTGAAAAAGATAGAAAAAAGGTCACAAAATAAGAAGAATTCAAAATTACAGTATTGAAAATACAATGATACCCTCAAGAGAAGAGCTTCAGTAGGGTATTTTACTGTCTCCCAGGAACCTGTAACTTGGATTATCTAATATTGTACCTTCACATAATGCTGGTGCATCAGTATAAAGGAGTTACAGACACTATTTGCTCTTTATATAGTGACATAATCAGTTATGAAAAATGTCCTTTAATCTTCATAGCTTTAATGTCTTTCCAGAATATGACCCATGCCTAGAGTCATTTCAGATTTGTGGTCTTTCCTACCCACTACTATCAATATGAACATCACTATTGTAACATTATGAACCTGGACCCACCCAGTGTTTAACCATCTCCAGTCCATTCAATATCTGCTCCTACAGACTTCACCTCAAATAGAATTTTGAAACTTCTTAGTTATTTCTTTTCAGTTCAGTTCAGTTCAGTTCAGTCGCTCAGTCATGTCCGACTCTTTGCGACCCCATGAATCGCAGCACGCCAGGCCTCCCTGTTCACCACCATCTCTCGAAGTTCACTCAGACTCACATCCATCAAGTCAGTGATGCCATCCAGCCATCTCATCCTCGATCGTCCCCTTCTCCTCCTGCCCCCAATCCCTCCCAGCATCAGAGTCTTTTCCAATGAGTCAACTCTTCGCATGAGGTGGCCAAAGTACTGGAGTTTCAGCTTGAGCATCATTCCTTCCAAAGAATCACAGGAAAAACCATAGTCTTGACTAGACGGACGTTAGTCGGCAAAGTAATGTCTCTGCTTTTGAAAATGCTATCTAGGTTGGACATAACTTTTCTTCCAAGGAGTAAGCGTCTTCTAATTTCATGGCTGCAGTCACCATCAGCAATGATTTTGGAGCCCAAAAAAATAAAGTCTGACACTGTTTCCACTGTTTCCCCGTCTATTTCCCATGAAGTGATGGGACCAGATGCCATGATCTTCATTTTCTAAATGCTGAGCTTTAAGACAACTTTTTCACTCCTCTTTCACTTTCCTGAAGACGCTCTTAATTCCTCTTCACTTTCTGCCATAAGAGTGGTGTCATTTGCATATCTGAGGTTATTGGTATTTCTCCCGGCAATCTTGATTCCAGCTTGTTCTTCCTCCAGCCCAGCATTTCTCATGATGTTCTCTGCATATAAGTTAAATAAGCAGGGTGACATTATACAGCCTTGACATACTCCTTTTCCTATTTGGAACCAGTCTGTTGTTCCATGTCCAGTTCTAACTGTTGCTTCCTTACCTAAATACAGATTTTTCAAGAGGCAGGTGAGGTGGTCTGGTATTCCCATCTCTTTCAGAATTTTCCACAGTTTATCGTGATCAACACAGTCAAAGGATTTGCTTTAGTCAATAAAGCAGAAATAGATTTTTTTCTTGAACTCTCTTGCTTTTTCGATGATCCAGCAGATTCTGGCAATTTGATCTCTGGTTCCTCTGGCTTTTCTAAAACCAGCTTGAACATCAGGAAGTTCATGGTTCACTTTTTGCTGAAGCTTGACTTGGAGAATTTTGAGCACTATTTTACTAGCATGTGAGATGAGTGCAATTGTGCTATAGTTTGAGCATTCTTTAGTATTGCCTTTCTTAGGGATTGGAATGACAACTGACTTTTTCTAGTCCTTTGGCCACTGATTAGGTTTCCAAATTTGCTGGCATATTGAGTGCAGCACTTTCACAGAATCATCTTTTAGGATTTGAAATAGCTCAACAGGAATTCCATCACCTCCATTAACTTTGTTCATAGTCATGCTTCCTAAGGCCCACTTGATTTCACATTCCAGGATGTCTGGATCTAGGTGAGTGTGAGTGATCACACCATCATGATGATCTGGGTCATGAAGATCTTTTTTGTACAGTTCTGTGTATTCTTGCCACCTCTTCTTAGTATCTTCTGCTTCTGTTAGGTCCATGAAATTTCTGTCCTTCTTTGCCTGAAATGTTCCCTTGATATCTCTAATTTTCTTGAAGAGATATCTCTAGTTTTTCCCATTCTATTGTTTTGCTCTATTTCTTTGCACTGATCACTGAGGAAAACTTTATCTCTCCTTGCTACTCTTTGGAACATTGCATTCAAATGGTATATCTTTCCTTTCTCCTTTTCCTTTTGCTTCTCTTCTTTTCACTGCTATTTGTAAGGCATGCTCAGACAGCTATTTTGCACTTCTTTTTCTTGGGGATGGTCTTAATCTTTGTGTGCTGTACAATGTCACGAATCTCCATCCATTTTTCATCAGGCACTCTGTCTATCAGATCTAGGCCCTTAAATCTATTTCTCATTTTCACTGTATAATAGTAAGAGATTTGATTTCAGTCATACTTGAATGGTCTAGTGGTTTTCCCTACTTTCTTCAATTTCAGTCTGAATTTGGCAATAATGAGTTCATGATCTGAGCCACAGTCAGCTCCCAATCTTGTTTTTGCTGACTGTATAGGGCTTCTCCATCTTTGGCTGCAAAGAATATAATCAATCTGATTTCAGTGTTGACCATCTGGTGATGTCCATGTGTAGAGTCTTCTCTTGTGTTGTTGGAAGAAGGTGTTTGCTATGACCAGTGCATTCTCTTGGCAGAACTCTATTAGCTTTTGCCCTTCTTCATTCTGTACTCCGAGGCCTTACTTGTCTGTTACTCCAGGTGTTTCTTGTCTTCCTACTTTTGCATTCCAGTCCCCTATAATATGAAAAGGACATCTTTTTTGGGTGTTAGTTCTAGAAGATCTTGTTGGTCTTCATAGAGCCGTTCAACTTCAGCTTCTTCAGTGTTACTGGTTGGGGCATAGGCTTGGATTATAGTTTTATTGAATGGTTTGCCTTGGAAACGAACAGAGATCATTTTGTCATTTTTGAGATTGCATCCAAATACTGCATTTCGGACTCTTTTGTTGACCATGATGGCTACTCCATTTCTTCTAAAGAATTCCTGCCTGCAGTAGTAGATATAATGGTCATCTGTGTTAAATTCACCCATTCCAGTCCATTTTAGTTCACTGATTCCTAGAATGTCAGCATTCAGTATTGCCATCTCTTGTTTGACCAGTTCCAATTTGCCTTGATTTATGGACCTAACATTCCAGGTTCCTATGCAAGGTTGCTCTTTATAGCATCGGACCTTGCTTCTATCATCAGTCACATCCACAACTGGGTATTGTTTTTGCTTTGGCTCCATGTCTTCAATCTTTCAGGAATTATTTCTCCACTGATCTCCAGTAGCATATTGGGCACCTACCGATCTGGGGAGTTCCTCTTTCAGCGTCTTGTCTTTTTGCCTTTTCATACTGTTCATGGGGTTCTCAAGGCAAGAATACTGAAGTGGTTTGCCATTCCCTTCTCCAGTGGGCCACCTTCTGTCAGACGTCTCCACTATGACCCATCCATCTTGGGTGGCCCCATATGGCATGGCTTAGTTTCAGTGCATTAGACAAGGCTGTAGTCTGTGTGATCAGGTTGCCTAATTGTATTTTGGTTTCAGTCTGTCTGCCCTCTGATGCCCTCTCTCAGTGCCTACTGTCTTACTTGGCTTTCTCTTAGCTTGGATGTGGGGTAGCTCCTCTTGGTCACCACCCCTGACCTTGAACATGGGGTAGACCCTCTTGGCCAAGGATATTGTAAAAATAAATACAAAGCAATTACTGTCAGAAAGAGATTTTTTTAATAAATATATTGTAAAATATGTTCTGAAATTATTATTCTTGGTAAATATTCAAAGTTAATTATGTAAAATAAACTAATGTTGGGTGTAGCATGTAATTTGTTAGTATCTGTAGTTGTTTATCAGAGAAGGCAATGGCAACCCACTCCAGTACTCTTGCCTGGAAAATCCCATGGATGGAGGAGCTTGGTTGGCTGCTGTCAATGGGATCGCTAGGAGTCAGACATGACTCAGTGACTTCACTTTCACTTTTCACTTTCATTCATTGGAGGAAATAGCAACCCACTACAGTAGTCTTGCCTGGAGAATCCCAGGGACTGGGAAGCCTGGTGGGCTTTTGTCTATGGGGTCGCACAGAGTCGGCCACAACTGAAATGACTTAGCAGCAACAGCAGCATAGTTGTTTATATTAGTGCTACTCTAACGAAAGAATCAACTTGCTTAAGAATTCTTGTTAGTCTAAAGTTCCAAACTCATTTAAAATCCAATTTAAAATAATTTCCTATAGCTTGTATTCAATATCTAATTTCATGTTCTTATGAAATGCACACCATTTATTTCTAGAAAAGGTGTACAAAATAACTAAAAACATAATTGCTTAGAAATTTTGACAATAACACAGAGCTGCATGGTCACATCAGACAAACAATCAAAGACTGAACTTTCAGAAAAATTTCAAGAATAGAAGTAGCCATGATATACAAAGGAAATCAGTTCTGAATATTCATTGGAGCGACTGATGCTGAAGCTGAAACTCCAATACTTTGGCCATGTGATATGAAGAACTGATTCATTTGAAAAGACCCTGATGCCAGGGATGATTGATGGCAGGGGGAGAGGAGACGACAGAGGGTGAAATGGTTGGATGGCATCACCAACTCAATAGACATGATTCTGAGTAAACTCCTAGAGTTGGTGATGGACAGGGAGGCTTGGCATGCTGCAGTTCATGGGGTTGCAAAGAGTCAGACACGACTGAGTGACTGAACTGAACTGATGAGCAAAGCAAAGAGAAGTCCAGGATTGCCACTGCAACTGTCACATCTTTTTCTTTTTTTTTTTTCTACATAAGAGTATATTCTGGTCCCGAGTAATATATGAAGTGTCTAAATAATACTTACAGCTACATCAGTTTCACCAAAGGAAAAAAAAAAAATAAAGAAACTGTTTCAGTCATGAGAAATCTCCATTTTAAATTCTGATATTTGTATAGCATACAGGACTTTCATCAAGGAAACCATGTTTAGAAAGCTACACATGCTAAGTGTGTTTACATTAAGCAATTCAAATAGGTGTTTCCTGCTAAGAGCACTCCATAGATAAGGGCTCTTCTACTGGTAAATACCTTAATGTTTGCAAAATGTTTCTCATAGACAGTTTGCCAGGTGATTTGACCAAGTTATGTTCCTTTTTTTTTTTTTTTCTGCAGACATTTCTCCAATAAAATGACAGAATTCTCTGAAGGCCTAGTGATAGCCTTTTTTGTTGTTGTTCCAGAACTATATTTCTATATTTGACAATTTTTGAGCTTCCAATTTATTTATTCACTTAAATTTCTAGCTTCTCATCATGGGAATTACAAAGTGCAGAGACAACAGTATGTTGTTGTTGCTGTTGTTTAGTCCCTGAGTCACATCTGACTGTATGAGACCCCATGGACTGTAGCCCATCATGCTCCTCAGTCCATGGGATTTCCCAGGCAAGAATACTGGAGTCGGTTGCCACTTCCTCCTCCAGGCGATCTTACAGATCCAGGAATCAAACCCACATCTCCTGCAATGGCAGTGATTCTTTACCACTGAGCTACCAGGGAAGCCCTATGGTTACCTATGACTTCAGGTAAACAGTGTAAACAAGAAGTTTCCAGTTACTTTCTGCATATTTGGCATTCTAACACCAATACAGTTAGGCTCCTCAGATAAAGCCATAGAGCTACCTTATTGTTAGCTAGGTCCCTTTTGCCTCTGACTCTTCTGAAAAGGGCTCAATTTGAGAAAGAAACTTGTTTTTTATTTATTAGCCTATTAACATATTTTGTTTGAATCCATGTAAATATGTGTATATGCTGTGTAAACTTATGTTTTCTTTTTGTTGTAATTCTTTTTTTAATATAAATTCATTTATTTTAATTGGAGGTTAATTACTTTACAATATTGTATTGGCTTTGCCATACATCAACATGAATCTGCCATGGGTGTAGATAACAGAATTAGAAGCTAGAGCTGTATGAATGATTATACCAGTAATGGAATATAACAATTGGGCAACATTACTATGTGCTTAAGGAACAAACACACTTCTTTAATTTTTCAAACTGAGATGTTAAAAGCTGTCCAAGTCATTCTATCATGTCACAAAACTAACAGACACATGCCTATAAAAAAGGGTGAATTTGTACCAAATGTAAATAGAAAAGCAGAGAAAAAGTCACTTTCAGTCTTGTAGGATCCTACACTAGAGATCAAACAACCTTACCAAACACATTTAAATAGATCACTGAGAGATAACACTTCAAATTGGTTTTACTCTTATTTAAGAAAATTATACCAAAATCTATTTACCAGCCAATAACATGTCATGAATAACTGCATCAAATGCTCCCAAAAGGCCCAACAAAATCATGAAAGGCAACATCCGTTGTTGCAATCAAAAGGTCATTATTTACTTTCAATACAGCAGTCTCAGCACTATGATGAGGATGAAACCCTGATTGAAATTGCTCAAATGAGTCAAATTGCATCATGTGTTAATGTAATTGATTACAACCTCCAACACTTGAAGCACAGCCTAAATTAAAAAATGAATGATGGCGTTGCACTTTATTCGCCAGTAATGAAGCTTTCTTCAGCACTTCTGGCTCAGTATAAATTCATGGTCATTTGAAGAGCTGATCCAGAGCCAAAAAGGAATAAAGAAACTCTTAAAATGCTCATCAATGACATTTTGAGTATTAATATCCAGGTACAAGATGGAGGACTGGCTTTTGCTGGGAACCCATTCCCCTACTCTGAGAGAACCAAATGTGTGTTTAGTTGCTCAGTCGTGTCTGACTCTTTGCAACTCCATGGACTATAGTATAACAGGCTTCTCTGTCCATGGGATTTCCCAGACAAGAATACTGGAGTGGGATGCCATGCCCTCCTCCAGAGATAAAGCTTAATCCAGGGATAGAACCCAGGTCTCCTGCATTGTAGGTGGATTATTTACCAGCTGAGCTACCAGAGAAGCCCAAGAGAACCAAAAGACCTTCCTAATTTTTAAAGAGACCGACCTGAAAGGAAGATGTAAGTTACAAATTTAAAACCATTTTTCCATGTCTTCTTTGTTGTCTGTGCATACATAGCAGCCTAAAGTGAATCATAGCAATCACAGATCATGTTTCTCTTTGCTGCTTCTTGTTGTTGTTCAGTCACTAAGTCATGTCCTACCCTTTGTGACCCCATGAACTGCAGCACACCAGGCTTCCTTGTTCTTCACTGTTTCCCAGAGTTTGTTCAAACTCACGTCCGTTGAATTGGTGAGCTGTAAGAACTATAAATGGCATATTGTCAGATCTTAGTGGTCCTGACTCCCTTTGGTGCCTCTCACAGATTATGAGACCCAGAACCTGTGTCACTGACCTCAAGAGGGTTGCTCTATATGTGTTCCAAAGCATCCCCAAGTAAAGTACAAATGGAAGAGACAAAATCAGGAAATATTTGTACATTTCAACTTGTATGCTACATTGTCCTATATTTGACAACACATCTTGCATGCATATTAATTTTATACTGGAAATATCCATCCATTCAGGCTTCTATACATAAAATGTATCAGAATCATAAAGGGTAAATCCCTAAGTGCCTATATATATATATATATATATGCAATGTGCACATTCATATGAAATTACTTAATTCTTAACTAAATAAATATTTAAGATGTGTATTTTTTATTCAGTAATATTTTTATTATAATAAACTGTCTTATCAGAATGCAAGTATGACAGTCAAAATATACTCTACATTCTTACCTTCACATCCATATGTTAATTTTTATATCCTAAACATGAAGGTATGACAAGAGAGAAATTATAAAAGATTTTGCACTTAAGTAACAACACAAGGATAATTTCACACAAAATCATCACAGAATTTTATTGAAATATATCAGCTGTCTCATCAACTAATTCTTGAAGTGGCATAATGACCCAGCATATCACATCTAATGACAAAGTGAATGTAATTAAAATTCAACCTAGAGCAAAAGATAATAACTAACAAATGAAGAGAAAGCATTAAATTTATGCTAAAAGGTGAATTAATAACCTTGAATAGAATGATGCTAGAACACTCTAATAACTGCATTTCACTGATAACTGTCCAAATTCTGAAGTCAATCACTTGTCCTTTTAAGTTGTGTTCAAATATCCCAAAATCCATGAGGAAACGCTAACTTCCTTGTTTCCCAAGCAATTTCAAGTCCTCCCATCAGTAGTTATTTTGCTTTTAATTTCCTTCCAACATTTATTGCAGATTTTGATCTTTTCAATTTTTGTTCGTGTTTCATGCCTCTGACTTTTCATTTAGTCATATCATACATAGGTCATAAAACTATGCTTTATTTAGAAGACCACTGAACTTAGAAGACAATTTTTTGGGTGTTGAATCAGAATAACTGTGGTTGAATTTCCATTTTACCACTTAGTAGACGAGTAGTATTGAAATTAGCCTCTTGAATCACTGCTTTCTCACTGTACAAGGAATTTAAAAATAACTACATCTGCAGATTACTTATAAGGAACAAATGTGTTAATTTGAAAGAATCCTTCAGTTGTTTAGATGGTAAAATAGTATTTTCAATGGTAAGTGATGGCTCAATAATACCCAAGAGTACAATTTGGAAAAATAGCAGTATATGGCACGGATTTTTAAGAGGTAAAAAATAATGTAGTTCATCATATTTAACTTTTTAATTTTATATACATGAAGAACTTGTTGTCATAGAGATAAATGAATTCAAGGTCCCACAAATATCAGAATTAGAGATTTGAGGGAAAAATACTCTTGAGTTGTGGTTAGTTTTTGTTGTTGCTGTTGTTGTTGTCATTCTAAAAAAAAATCTTGTGTAATACAATAAGTAGATAAGTTGTGAGTAAGTACTTACAGGAAGAAAAGGGATGAAATTATTTCTAAATTGGTACTGGGCTATTTTAGAAAGTTATACCATATATAAAGTTCTAAATAAAGAGATGAGAATTTTCCTTTGAATTTGTGACTACAGAGGAGGCACAAAATTAATTGTGTTCTATTTTCTTCATATGTAAAATGAATAGGATGAGATAATCTATAATGCTCAGTGACTCAATTTCCAGTCATTCCCCATTGCCTGGAGTATGTGAGGCTTAAGAATTTGGCTTTATGGTGAAGATCAAGTAGCTTGACTCTGGATTAGCCAGGTTTCTCTGGACCTTGAACAGATAACTGTGTATAAACTTTACAGTCTCTGAAATGGAGGTTCAAATAGTACCTATTTCATACAGATGCTCTAAGGATTTACTGTTATGATTGATAACAAGTTCTTTGCACATACAAAGTGGTATGTGCATACAAAGTGGTATATATGAGCTACTCATTTAGCAAACCTTTATTCAGACTTGATGCTCAATATGTTAGTAATAATAGTAATAATAATAATAGATGGACTTCCCTGGTGGCTCAGTAATAAAGAATCCTCCTGCAATGCAGGAGAACCCAATTCAGTTCCTGGGTTGATTCCCTGGAGAAAGGAATGGCAACCCACTCCAGTATACTTGCCTGAAGAATCCCAGGGACAGAGGAGGCTGGAACACTAGAGTCCATAGGATCATGAAAAGTCAGACACACCTGAAGTGAGTTAGCACAATAATAGATAATAGTAATTACAGAAAACATTCATTGATTATATAGTGTACCACTACAATTTGGGAACAGCATCTGATCAAGGAATTATTATGAGTCATTTCCTGTCTAAGTGAGAAGATTGGCTTTTAGAACATCACATGTTTATTATTTGAACAATTTACTATTTGTAACCATCATATAGATCTGAAAAGCAATAGAAATCATGTCTGAATAGAAATACTAAGCAATTTCTTTGCATCACTGTTTACAATATACAAGAAATGGAAGCAAACTTAATATCCTCTGAGGGATGAATGCATGGAGAAATTGGGGTATATTACAAGTTCTCATGAGGCCTTGCAAGCAGTGGAAACTTTGAGATAAGAAGCAGGGAGGTTGTCAATATGCTTGGTGTGTTTAAGAGATAATCAGGGATACAAGAGAGTAGCTGGAGAGGAATCCTTTCCAAGACTATGGTATAAGTACTATGCTATAGAATTTACTTTAAATATGCATTTTCTCTAATCATTAAAGTGATACATGCTGTACATCTGGAAAAGACAAAAAATCTAAGTCAAAAAGATACATGCACCTAAATGCTCATAATGGCACTGTTAATTACAACCAAGATATTGAAGCAATCAAAATGACCATTAATGAATGAATGAATGGGTAAAGAAGATGTGATAAGTTCAGTCACAAAGTCATGTCTGACTCTTTGCAACCCCATGGACTGCAGAACACCAGGCTTCCCTGTCTATCACCAACTCCTGAAACATACTCAGACTTATGTCCATCTACTCAGTGGTGCCACACAACCATCTCATCCTCTGTCAATCCCTTCTCCTCCTGCCTGCAATCTTTCTCAGCATCAGAGTCTTTTCCATTGAGTCAGTTCTTCATATCAGGGGGCCAAAATATTGGGAGTTTCAGCTTCAGCATCCATCCTTCTAATGAATATTCAGGACTGATGTCCTTTTGGATGGACTGGTTGCATCTTCTTGCAGTCCAAGGGACTCTCAAGAGACTTCTCCAACACCACAGTTAAAAAGCATCAGTTCTTCAGTGCTCAGCTTTCTTCCGAGTCCAACTCTCATATCCATACATGACTACTGGAAAAACCATAGCTTTGAGTAGACAGACCTCTTTTGGCAAAGCAATGTCTCTGCTTTTTAATATGCTGTCTAAGTTGGTCATAGCTTTTCTTCCAAGGAGCAAGCATCTTTTAATTTCATGGCTGCAGTCACCATCTGCAGTGATTTTGGAGCCTTAGAAAATAAAGTCTGTCACACTTTTGATTGTTTCCTCATCTATGTCATGAAGTGATGGGTCAAGATGACATGATCTTGAATGTTGAGTTTTAAGTCAACTGTTTCACTCTATTTCATTTTCATCAGAGGCTCTTTAGGTCTTCTTCACTTTTTGCCATAAGGGTTGTGTCATCTGCATATCTGAAGTTATTCTCCCAGCAATCTTGATTCCAGCTTGTGCTTCATCCAGCCCAGCATTTCAAATGATGTAATCTGCATATAAGTTAAATAAGCAGGAGGACAACATACAGCCTTGACATACTCCTTTCCCAATTTGGAAACCAACCAGTCTATTGCTCCATCACCAGTTCTAACTGTTGCTTCTTGACCTGCATACAGATTTCTCAGGAGGTAGGTAAGGTGGTCTGGTATTCTCATCTCTTTAAGAATTTCCACAGTTTGTTGTGATCCACACAATCAAAAGCTTTGGCATAGTCAATAAAGTAGAAGATGTGATATACATACATACATGTACACCATGGTCAGTCACTTCAGTCATCTCTAACTCTTTGGAACACTGTGGACTGTAGCCTACAAGGTTGCTATGGTCATGGGATTCTCCAGGCAAGAATATTGGAATGGGTTGCCATGCCTTCCTCCAGGGGATCTTCCTGATCCAGGAATGGAACTGGGGTCTCCTGCATTTCAGGCAGATTCTTTACCAACTGAGCCACCTCAGAAGCCCCCCACTTCTCAAGGGCATTACTAAAGAATGTTCAAACTATCAGACACTTGCACTTGTCTCCCATGCTAGTAAGGTGACTAGCATGTCACTAGTATAAGAATAGCATCATCTCCCATGTTCAACATCCATTAAACTAGGCCTCAGCAGTACATGAAATGAGAAATTTCAGATGTTCAAGCTGGGTTTCAAAAAGACAGAGGAAGCAGAGATTAAATTGCTAACATTTGCTGGATCATAGACAAGGCAAGGGAATTCCAGAAAAGCATCTACCTCTGTTTCACTGACTATGCTAAAGCCTCTGACTATGTAGACCTAACTGTGGAAAACTCTTCAAGAGATAGGAATACCAGACAACCTTACATGTCTCCTGAGAAACCTGTATGTGAGTCAAGAAGCAATAATTAGAAATTTATATGGAAAAACTGACTGGTTCAAAATTGCGAAAGGAGTATGACAAGGCTTTTTGTCACTCTGTTTATTTAACTTATATGCAGAGCACATGATGTGAAATGCCAGGCTGGATGAGTTACAAGCTGGAATCAAGATTGCTGGCAGAAATATCAACAACCTAAGATATGCAGAAGGCAAAGAGGAACTAAATAGCTTACTGATGAGGGTGAAAGAGGAGAGTGAAAAAGCTGGCTTAAACTTAGTATGAATAAAATATATATATTAAAAAAAAAACTAAGATCATGGTATCTGGTCCCATTATTTCATGGCAAATAGAAGGGGAAAAGTGGAAGCAGTGACAGATTTTTCTCTTCTTGGGTTCTAAAATTACTGCAGATGGTGACTGCACACATAAAATTAGGAGAAAATTACTTCTTGGCAGGAAAGCTATGACAAACCTAGACAGTGTTTTAAAAAGCAGACATCACTTTGCTGATAAAAGTCCATGTAATCAAGGTTACACTCTTTCCAGTAGTCATGTACAGATGTGAGAGTTTGACCATAAAAAAAGCAGAATACCAAAGAATTGATGCTTTCAAATTCTGGTACTGGAGAAGACTCTTGAGAGTCCCTTGGACAGCAATGATATCAAACCAGTCATCCTAACAGAAATCAATCCTGAATATTCATTGGGAGGACTGATCCTGAAGCTGAAGCTCCAATACTTTGGCCACCAGATGTGAACAACCAAGTCATTGGAAAATACCCTGATGCTCAGGCAGAAGGAGAAGAGGGTGACAGAGGATAAGATGGCTGGATGGCATCTCTGATTCAACGGACATGAACCTGGGCAAACTCCAGGAGATGGTGAGAGCCAAGGTGGCCTGGTGTGCTGCAGTCCATGGAGTCACAAAAAGTTGAACACTACTTGGCGACGGAACATTAACAACCTAACCTACATTTGATGCAGTAGAATTAACCCTCTTTCCTTACTTGGTATCTGACCTCTGATGAACCCATAGCTCTAAAATAACCATTTTTTGTTTTGTTTTGTTTCCTGTGTGTGTGTTTGTGTGTGTGTGTGTGTGTGTAGTGTGCATGTGTACCTATAGTTTAACTATTTTCCTCTGCTTATCAGAGTAACATATATCTATCACTGAGATATTGGAAAATTTATAAATAAAAGTATCAAAATAATATAAATTCACCCAACCAAGATGAAGATGGTATTATGTCTATTCTGCGTGTGGAGAAGAAAGCAATCCTAAGAGGGGACTATTTTGTCTTTCACGTTCTGAGTGTCAGCCACATTCAAGACATCAAACACAGAGTTCAGTAGGGGGCCTAGCCCATGATGATGCTTAATAACTAGTCATGAAATGGTGCCTGAAAAATTATTCCAAATATTCTTCTACATCATCAAGTAATTTTCCAAATCCTGATTTTGAACTACTTCATAATAGCATTTTATATAGATATATATGGGCTTCCCAGATGGCATAGTGGTAGAGAATTTGCCTGCAATGCAGGAGACTCAGGTTCAATCCCTCGGTTGGGAAGATCCCCTGGAAGAAGAAATGGCAACCCACTTCAGTATTCTTACCTGGAAAATCCCATGGACAGGGGAGCCTTACAGGCTGCAAGCCATGGGTTCATAAAGAAACGGATGTCACTCAGTGATTGAACACACACACGTGCGCACACACACACACAGTACTAAATATATATATAGCAAATAAAGACTTACTCAGCTGTATAAAATTCTCAAGGAATTTTGCTAGAAATAAAAATAGAGGTAGCACTAAACTTCAAAATAATGCAACTTAATTTATTTGAAAACACTTTAAAACATCTATGTTATATGAACAGAAGAGAGTGTTATGTTAATTTTTTTTTTTTTTTCCCTTTATCAGAGATATTTTAGTAACTGGAATTTTAGGGTTATCTTACCATCATCAGTCCCTTTGACTCATAGTTCTTTATGCCATTCCCATTCTTTATTTCATCAGGGTTTTGTTCTCTGCAATTTAATGTTGCTATTTATTAAGTTAATCAGCTATGCTGGAAATGTACCTAGAACAATGATAACACTTTGTAGTTTAGGGGGGTTTACATCAAATTCAGCTTGTGAAAGGTATCACCTATACTCAATTATTGCAGTTTGAGCATACATTTATATCTTACAAAAGATAAATCACAAATGAAACCATAAAACTTTTAGAAAGGTAATCAAGCCATAAAACATATTGTCAACCCAATCTGAAATACTTTTCATGGGAATACAAATGTAAATTATGTCAGATTTCTTTAGCAACCTAGCAAGAAGAAAAATGACAAGATTTAACCATTTTTTCATAGAAAGAAAAATGTTCCTACTGTTTGTGGAAATCAAGTATTTCAAAAAATAAAATTTCACAATAAGCACATGAATTTACATGGTTTCTTCAGAAAAATGAAACATGAGGCACTTAGGAAGGACTCGTTTCCTCTAATCAGGCGTGAAAAGACATCATAAAAGCAGCAATGTGAATTTGTTTCTGCATTTCCTACCTGACGCTGTAAACCATCCCTTAAGAACAAAACCTGAAAACATAAAAGGTAAGCTTTATTAAGTATGAATCAGTCACAACAGCTTTGAACACTAAGTAACACTGCCCTTTATTCTCTGCAGGGCTTCAGCTTTCTCAGTGAGGTTAAGTCACTTGCTCAAGGTCACTTCACTAGTTGGAAGCAGGCAAGAGCATGCATCAAGCCAGGTTTTGCATTAAAACCCCATGCTTTCCATTGTATTGTGCTTTCTCCATATAAATAAAGAAAAATTGATAGAGAAAATAAAATAAGTAAATGAATGAACTAGGCTGTATAGCCTAGAATAAAAACCGATTTTGCTTTGTCACAAATAAAATCTTTTCACATCTTTATGATGACTTTTCATATTTCATTTACAGTTTTATATTTCTTTTTGAGTTGTTTTTTTGTGTGTGTGTGTGTGTGTGTGTTTACCCTGTCTTTATTTTTCACAACACACATTTGTCTCTAGCTATTTTATATTTTCTTCCCTCAGGCTTTATTTGTATATAATGTTATACATTTGCTGGAAATATTTCTTATTGAGGTTTAGTTAACTAAGAATCAGTTATCTGGTTATTAAAGTGCTACGTAGTTACTACATCCACATTTATTTTTCCTTAATCTATAATTGAATTTTATTACATGTGTTTAAGTAAATTATACAATGAATTTAAATCATGGCAATTTACTTTTTAACTTACCAGATGGAGTACAGTTTGTACTCCGTTGTAAACTGAGACCATGTAACTATTGGTTTATATGGATGAGATTTTCTTTTAATTTTGAATTTGAATTGTCTATAGCAAAATTATTTGCTTGAATACTGTATTGTATAATTAATGTAACAAAATAATTATATACTAGTGCATTCATTTGTGCTAACTGTATAACAAAATTATTACTTGATATCTAAGGAAATGTTCCAAATTAGTTACTGAAATAAATTTTCAATTTTATATAGCTAGCAAAATATTAAATTGACAAATATAAAAATTGTGTTGTAATGTTGCCATGTAAACAAGTATTCACTATATAAATGCATGCAGTTTTATGTGTTTATACTTGTAAATACAAATACATACATTTAAAGGTGTGTGTGCATATGAAGAAAGAAGTAGCAAGTTTTCATAATACAAGTGTGCCACCTTCTGGATTTAGTACACTTAGTGATAGTTTTTGATAATGTGCCTGGATTCCAAAAAATATTTATGGGTGGTGATGCCTCTTAGCTTTCCGTGCATTTTATTATATATGTCTAACATTGTTTTTAATATTCTTTTTATTTTACTATGCATAGAGTTAATTTTGTGTATAAAAAATTTCTATATAATACACATTTTTCAAAATTTACTCTGGATGTAATAATTTGTATATTAGTGATACTAACAAGGTCAAACTAAAAGAAAACAATGCAATCAAAATATATACTTGAAAATTCATTCCTTCATTTATTCATTCATTTCCTGACTATAATAATTGATGTCAGCAATAAATACAAATGTTCAATATCATGTACAAAATATAATGGCAAACAAATTTTGAACAGAGATTCCACTGGTCTAATATTCTGAGTTTATATACACCTTGTATCCTCCAAAATAATAAAACTAATACGAAAACTCAAAATAAACATATCACTATTATATTATCAAGGATGATCAGACATTATATAATTGAGCAAATATGTTTGGGGTTTACAGCTATAGAGTACACTTCTTTTCTTCTTTGGTGTCAGACTCCTCGACGCATCAGAAAGCTGAATCATGTCCTTCCTCACCAAGACCTCATATACTACAATCAACACTCACTCTCCATTCAGTTGTCAGTCATTTCCAACAGTGTCCTAACTCACTTACAAGAGTGACAAATTGTGATTATTACTTTTAGTTGCATAATACAAGTTGTTGATTTTTCTTTTCTATTAAGGAACTGTCAAGGCTTTTGAAGGGACTCTGGCCAATGGTAGTGTCCACCTTATTTTTCTTTTGCCCGGATTTTCTCTTTTCCTTCTTTTGTCTATGTTTTTTTGGTAGAGATTTTTCCTGAATCTATAAAAATTATACTCTCTTTGACACTTTTTATTTTGCACATGGATAAGACTAACCCTGTATATAAACATACCAAGTATGCATAAGAATCTTAAATATGTCAGAGGAGATATATGCATTTTTATGGTAGACAGTATTTTATAATATAATTTAAAGGTTCTTAGCCACTCTGATTGAATGCCAATTTTATGTAAACTATTTTCTAAAGGTTTCTAAAAGACTTCTAATATCTTCCTTGGAAAAGGATTAGGAATTCAAGAATTATGACACCTCTCCATTATATGTGTAAAATTGTGACAATACAATATTTTAAACATGGAATAATATCTTTGTCCAAATTTCATACCCTTCAAACATTATTCATTCATTCTTGAATCCTCAGATGATAACTTCTCAAGTATATTCAACTAATGAATATGAAGTGTACTAAAACAAAATGAAAGTGAATAGTGAAAACATTATAATAGAAGAGGATTTTAAATGCTTATGACTTAGAGCTCTACATATAATTCAAAGGATCAGAGCATGTGGAAGACAGTTCTCCCATCGTATTAATATATCAACAAGGACATAGTTTGAGGCTCCTGCACTAAGTTCTGTCATGTATCTCCCAATGATGTCAGCATCTGTTCCAAATATAAAATGAGTACAATTCATACATAAGAGATTTGCAGCTCTGTAGAGAATAGTACTTTCTGTATATAGGAGCTTAGAAATTCTTGAACCTAATAACAAGCAACTTCAAAGATGTGTGGTAACTCAGTGTATATGTACACATAACCACCAGGAAAATGAATAGGAACTAAACACATTTCCAAAAGGACAGCAAATTCTTTTGGATCTCTCACAAGGTTACTTTCTGCAGTTTTCAGTAAAATTTTAACTGAAATGTCTTTTACAACGACATATATTTCAAAATAAATGTCCTCTTTAAGTAATCAGCGTAAATGAGATCTTTATATTTTGAGGAGGATGATTATAACAGAGTATAAATTTGCATACAAAATTAGCAGTTTTAGAATTGGGAATGCAGTGGGGTTTCCAGCAACAGAGACTTTATATTGGTATATCTTGTATATCAGACATATCCAGATTCATGTGGACAGTTCTTATAGTGCATCCACTGAGGACCTGAGTGTGTGAGGGACTCAGAAATCACTTATAAGTATATATTCCTAAAGGAAGAGAAGATTGAGCATATACTTGGTGCAACGATGTCAACAATGGGAGAGAAAGGACACATGTAATTGCAGCCTTAGATATATTAGGAATTACTCATATGCTAGATCTTTCAGATTCCTGCCAGGATTTCAAGAACATGTTGCTGTCTTGGAAGGATACAAATTTATATAAAAGAAGATAACCTCAGAAGTTTTTTCAAACAACTGAAAGCCCCAAACTAAGCAGCCTGGTAAATTTCCTGTACAATTGGAAGAAACATATTTGTCCCAGTTAAGTGTGATGGCTTTTTATAGGCTGAAATACATGGCATGCTTTTTGCCTTTGGAATTGTGGAGGAAATCTCCATAGCAACTAGGACTCAATGGCTCCATAAAATAATGCCTGCCAGGAACAGAAGAGGAGAAAATGACAGATGCTGACTAGTAGTTTAAGTGACTGATCATCAACACATGTGAATGAAGCTTTGGGGAATTTAAATTGACTTCAGTATACAAAATGCTGTGGGTGGTGTTGAGCCAAAGAAATGTGGTTTTAGTTATCTTTATCAGGACTCTTGAATGACTAGGAACACATCAGGAAAAATAAAACCAAGAGGTAAATTGTAAAGATTATGTTATTCTTTAAAAATATATCTCCAGAATCCAATGCCATTTTTAAAATAGAATAATATTAGGGCAAGACTGCTAATTAATGATCTCTTCATGTGTTGCTTATTGTCACTGAAAAAAGAAGAAAACATCCTTTACAAGGACTAAGGTCAGAGCTAAAACCACAATCGAAAATTTAATGGGAAAGAATAAATCTGACCCCATGTTAGATCTGTTTTGTCTACTTTAACCTTTATATTCTACTGTTCTTGTTACAAGCTAAGAATGCTGCCTACAGCTTGAAATGTATAGAATAGCCCTTTCTCAAGTCTCTAAACTTTAAAGGTATAACAATTTACCATTCATAAAGATATAAAAATGAAGAACAGAGAATAGCATTTATCTTAAAGTTTTATACAAGCATCGTGACCTGATACCACGAAATTTGCAACAACCAGCCACACCTCCCTCCTCTCTAGTAGAAAATATGTTGGAATTCTAACTCAGATAAGATGATTTTCTGTGACACATCTTCAGTCGGCTTGTTTCCCAATAAAGTTGTTATTCCATTTCCCAACAATTTACCTGTTTATTGGCCTGTTGTGTGGTTATCATATAAAGTTGGACTAACAAAAATCTTGGGTATTTTCAAATTTTTACCTAGTCTTTAAGACAGTGAGGTCATACGAGACCTGACTCCCAATTACCAGGCAGCTCCATGAGTATCAAATCACCACTTGGTCACTAAATGGGTACTGGGAGACTTCTAGGCAAACCAAAGCATAACAAAACAAAATGGCAACAACAACAAAATGACTAAAAGTAGGGAGTTTCCTTAAAAATCTCTACATGCATTTCTTGGACTAACAAAAATCTTGGGTATTTTCAAATTTTTACCTAGTCTTTAAGACAGTGAGGTCATATGAGACCTTGACTCCCAATTACCAGGCAGCTCCATGAGTATCAAATCACCACTTGGTCCCTAAATGGGTACTGGGAGACTTCTAGGCAAAGCAAAGCATAACAAAACAAAATGGCAACAACAACAAAATGACTAAAAGTAGGGAGTTTCCTTAAAAATCTCTACATGCATTTACCATATAGAAATTAAATAAACCAAATTTGAGTCTGAATTTTTGAAGTCTTGACAAGATACAAGAAATGAAATGTGTAACCTATTTTGTGCATTTTTAATGGCTTTTAATAGCACACTAATTGCAGTAAGGTATCACTGCTTTTTTTTAAAACAAAGGAAAAAAAATTGAGTGGTAAATACATGTTATAAAGGACTGGGCCTCATTTGTCTTTACAAATATATGAGTTGGTACATTTCCCAGCTGAGAGATATTTGCATGCCCCTATTAACCATGCCAACAGCAAAGGAAGAAAATTATTGAAAAGCCAGAAAACAATAGAGTCAGAGGGAATGAATAGCTTCTATGACTCCAAAGGAAAGCTCCAGTCCTCTATTCTGGAATCTTTATGAGTTCTTCTTTCATATTAGAACCTCACCACAGGATGAGGATCTTGGATATAAAATCCCCTTAGGGCAGGGCATGTTAATCACTTTAGCAGCCTGACAGGCAAAATGCTATAGTGTAATATAGAAAAAGGAGGTACTGTGGAAAGTATTTGAAGACATTTACGTGAAGCTTTGTTTTTTAAAAACAATTATATTTTTATACTTTATTTTATAAAGTTTTTAAAATTAAGACAAGCTATTAGGGATGATATTAACTGTTGATTCAATCTTTTTTTCAAAAATTTTGATAGGAAGCAAGCTTGCTTCTTTAAGTACAACTTTATAGCAAATTCTGTAAACAGCTATACATATTTATGGTCAACACTTTCTAATGATTATTTTTTTCAAATCTTCATAGCCGTTATATACTACAAAGCTTTGCACATAACATGATAAGATATTTAACCCAAACTGTTTGTCTTCGAGGAGAGGTAGAAGTAAACCTGAACTACAACAAGGAACAATCTTAAGTTGTCTCAGTGGTTTGACTACTGTGGTTAAAATATAGAAATTTTAAGTTACATAGACCCTTCAACATGCAAGAGGTTTGTAGTATACATCCACTCTCTGCATTTGAAGGAAAGAAAGGAAGGAGACATCCTAATTCATACTGAATATGTGTGTGTGTTTAGTCTCTCAGTCGTGTCCGATACTTTGTGCCCCATCGAATTAACTTTCGCTTATGGAGCCCACCAGGCTCCTCTGTCCATGGGATTCTCCACGCAAGATTACTGGAGTGGGTTGCCATTTCCTTCTCCAACTGAAATGTAAATTTTATTGTAAAATACATGTCATCAATGTCTTACAATATGAGCTACCAAACTACACTTCTCTTCGGAGAAAGAGTAGAAGGCCATACACAGATATTTTATCCCAGAGGATGTCATTTCAGCCCTTCCTCCAGTTTCTTATGGTGTTGGACAAATGTGTTGTCAATTAGGGGCATTAATTTCCACCTTGAGAAAGAGATTAGCAGAGGATCAGAGAATTGCTGCCATCACTGTGGTGAGGCCACTTTGCTGCTCTTTGCAATGGCTTCTATTGATCATTTGGAACCAATGAGAGAAGCAGTACATCATATTGATCAAGGGACTCTCTGAATGCCTCTTTAATGTTGCCTCCAGAAAACCAGTGGTTTAGAGTGTGAAATTAATTATCTTGAGGATAACACTTATTTATCTGGTCAATAATGTATTCTGTATGCCGTTTTTCTTATTGAGTCATAGCCAACTATACTGTCCAGCACAGATGATCAGACAGCCTTAAAACTGGGACCTGCAAGTCAGAAAATTCAGAGAATAGAATCCATCTTCTCTGATTTGATTGGTATAATTTGGTGAATTAATTGAATAAATTTGTAGATAGAAATCAAGATAATACACATGATGTGGAATTTTTTTAATTTAGACAAAAGAAAAATTCATTAATGATAGTATGTACTGTTAACAAGCTTAACAGTACATACTAACAGTACATACTTCTTTTATATTATGTATCTTTTTAGTTCCCTCTGCTTTTTAAAAAGGAAGAGATGCTAAAAATAACAGAAAAAATCAATCTGAATATAAAAATTTGTCTACGTATTTTACTCTCCCTCCACCCCTGAATCTTTTAGAGTTCTTTGTCAAAACCAATTTGACAGTGATTTATTTTTAATGGCTTGCCTTTAGGGAGTTTTTCTAAAGTATTCAACATAATGCTTATAGAACAAAATAAATCTATTTACCCTGAATTCATGAATCACCATTTTGCATGTTGTTTGATTAAATCCCATAAATAAATTAACACATACCAAAATTAGCATAAATAGTCACAGAACTAAGGCAACCCATTCCTGGTAAGCACAAAGCACACACACACGCACACAGACATACAAAAAAGCTTAATTGCCATAACTATTAAAGAAATATAAAGTGATTCATCTGTGATATCTATTAAATGGAAGTAAGTTTTGAAAGCTTCTACTATAAAGTCTTGTCAGTCAATAAATCATGTTCAACAGTAAATACCAACACCCACTGTGTCTCTACCTTTCTGATGTCCTGGCTTGTCAGTAAGACACATGAGGGAAATTTAACACTAGTTCAACTTCTAGGATATCTAGAAAATGCAATCAATTCTCTAGAGACAAATGCAAGCAGCTATATACTTTCATGATCTACACACAAATTTTCTTAGAAAATAGTATATATGATACAAAAGGAAAAGTGCAAAAACAATATATATGAAAATATAGTTTAAAGGAAAAAAGTCAGAAACTTACATAGAAATCACTCTAACTATTTAAATACACACAGGCACATACCTTAACCCAATAGAGTTTATTCTATATGGAAGGAATATGATGAATTGAAAGATTATCATTTCAGTCGCTCAGTCATGTCTGACTTTTTGTGACCCCATGAATCGCAGCACGCCAGGCCTCCCTGTCCATCACCAACTACCGGAGTTCACTCAGACTCACGTCCATCGAGTCCGTGATGCCATCCAGCTATCTCATCCTCTGTTGTCCCCTTCTCCTGCCCCCAATTCCTCCCAGCATCAGTCTTTTCCAATGAGTCAACTCTTCACATGAGGTGGCCAAAGTACTAGAGTTTCAGCTTTAGCACCATTCCTTCCAAAGAAATCCCAGGGCTGATTTCCTTCAGAATGGACTTGTTGGATCCCCTTGCAGTCCAAGGGATTCTCAAGAGTCTGCTCCAACACCACAGTTCAAAAGCATCAATTCTTCAGCACTCAGCTTTCTTCAGAGTCCAACTCTCACATCCATACATGACCACTGGAAAAACCATAGCCTTGACTAGATGGACATTTGTTGGCAAAGTAATGTTTATATTACTCTAAAATTCATATGTTAAGACCTTAACCTTTAATATTATGATACTAGGAAGTAAGGCCTTTGGCATGTAATCAGGTCATGAGGGTTGAGTCTTCATAAATGAAATTAGTGCCTTTATTAAAAGGACATCAGAGAAATCTCTCACCCTTTTTCTAATGTGTGATGAAACAGAGACTTCAGTCTGCAACCTGGAAGAGGGCCCTCACTGTAATAGAACTATGCTGGCAGTTAATACCAGACTTCCAGTCTCGAAAACCATGACAAAAAAAATTTTTGTTTGTTTATAAGCCATCCAATTGATGGTATTTTATTACAGCAGCCCTCAAAGACTAAGGCACATGTCTTGTTGAGAACTGATCCTTGAACTGGGTAGTTTATGCTTTTACAAAGATCCACAGTGATTCCATCTGAGAAGTGATTGCTTACATTTGAGAAATTTAATTGTCTTGAGGGAAAGAAATAGAAAAACATATACAGACAAAAATATTAGAAGCTTTCTTGAATTTCAACTTACTAAAAGGAGTAAGTTCTGCTTCTTTGTGGTACAATTTAGAATCTAAAATGTGGGAGTTAATATTTAGATTGCTAGAACTCTTCTATCAAGTAACTAATTAGGGTAATATCTTTCCATTACCTATGGAAGATGCCATTCTCCTTCAGACTCTAATATCTGAAAGACTAGTTTTCATGAGAAGTTGTCTGGGCCTTTCTTCCTTTTTATTTGTGTTTTTGAGTCCTGTGCTTCCAGTACTTCACTGCTGAACTTAAGGAGACTCTTGTCACTCTCCTAAATTTCAGGAATGGGTCCCACTTGTTTCTTCATTTCTTGGAATTAGAATATATCCTCAAAGAGTTTGTTGAACTAAAACTGGTATAATTTTTTTGATGTTTCTTTAGCCTTTCTTCTCCAGTGTTCTTTCTTTCTCAAATCTCTCTAGTTCTCAGACATTTACTTTTTCAAGCTTGTGAAAAGCTTTTACCTCTTCTATTGTGATCAAAGGTTCACCTCTCTTTCTGCACAGTAGGATAACTTAACTGGTATCCCTGTCATATTGCATTTTCTTTTCTTGTTGTGCTCTTACATCTGTTCAATGTAACATTTTCACATATTAACCTATTTCCTCTGTAAGATATTAAGGACTCGATGCTTCTTGCTGATTTTAAACATTTCTTCCTTTAAGAAAAAAATGGACTTTTCTAAAAGATGAAAGAGTCTTTAGTATTATTGCATTCTTCCTTGAATTTTTGATGTTTTCTTTTGAAAGTCCCAATCCTTCTGCTGCAAACATTCACTATGAGGCATTTTTACTACTCATTATTGTTCTTCTCTAGTCTGAAAAAAACATGTTCCTAGAGTCAGCATATTTCCACCATATTCTCTACTTAGCCGCTATTTGCCAAACTTCCATCGATTTTTTTTCCCTCCCCTCCAATGCAGAAAGATTACTCCTACACTTAAAGACCCCATTTCTCTTTATTCATTGATGTAGTCAACTATAGCACTAGGTTTGAACCTGTACTCAGCACTTCTGAGATATATAACCATGATCAATGGTTATCTAATCAACAAACCAAATCCAAATTGAGCACCTGAGAGAAATTACCAGCAGGCCATAGGACTTCACAAAAGTTCCCCCATAATGGTTCCTTTTGTGACCCTGGACGTTATTCTAAACAGAATAATGAGGGAGAAGATTTGTAATAGCCAATATAATACCAACTAAAGCATCAGGAATTAAGGATCTAATGAATGGCCTAAGTAAATCACACTGACAAGCTGTGCTTTATTGCATGAGCTCACTCTTACCTATACAATCTCCATTGCTTTCACCATGCAAAGTCAAAAACAAAACTCGTGAAGTCTTCCTAATAAATTTCTATACATTCTTATGTCAGAATATGCCCACCTGGAAAATTATCTACCAGACTTGGAAAAACATTTGTAAGCTGAGTTCTAAATGCAAAGGGAATCTGTTTCAGTTTTTCATTCATTTATCTACTCAATTATTTATTCTCTCTCATTTGTGCATTCTTCTACAGATATTTACTGAAAAAAGACAATTCTTTTAATCATGAGTAGATGCTATAGTGAAAGATATTAACAAAACATGCTCTATTCTCCAGGAACTACTATTGTACCAGAGATAATATTTAACAAAAGATTATACAAATAGCATTCTCAAAATATGATAAATACTGAAGAAAATCACAGAAGGCAGGTATGAGACAAATCCAGTTAGAAGTTCCAAATTCATAAACGTTTCCACTTATGAAAGTATACCAGACATTAACAAGGAGAGTTAAAGTTATTTTTTAAAGTAAGACTCCACTCTATAGGTATTAAGTTTGTAGTAAAAACAAGTACTGTATAGGGAGCAAAGTAAACTGGTCAGTGATCAATTCACCAAATGTCCACTGCACACTGAAAAATTTATGGAAAATTTGGAATGAATTCTTTGGAGAACAGTATTTAATCTCATTCTAAGTTGCTACATACACACTTGGAAAAATGAATTAAACCATTTAAATGATACACTCACCTTTTTTTTAATTTAGCAGACCCTAATTATTTATAAGAGATCACTTAGCCAGACAATTTTATGTAATACTTGAATCTGTGGTCAGTAGGACATACATAACAGCATGCGTTAAAACAATAAAGGGAGGGTATTTAAGCAATTTCATTTATAAAAGTTATTTTCCCCAAAATCCAGTTTGTCACCTCCATATAGCATTAATGTACCAAATATCCTTTTTTGCCCAAGGAGTTTTTAATGTGATACATTACAAATAAATGTTTTAAATAAAAATGACAGCACAAGTTACACCCTTCAGCTAATATTAGCATTCTGTCCAAATGTCAGATTGGGTTTAAATTTTAAAGCTTGATTTAGAGTTTGACATTAATTTCCTTCAGTGCCAAACTAAATTAGCCTTAAGAAGTTCAAAATGACTAAAAATAACCAAGCATTGTATTATTTTCTTCTATTACATAGAAATAATTCCTTTTAGGGATATGTCACTTCATTATGCTTTTTGGATTGTATATATGAAATATAATGTCTTTCACTCAACTTCTCACATGTAATTTATGAGATTTTCTGCTCAAGCCAATTAATTTTACAGATATAATAACTATTGTGGGGCTAAATGATACAACCTGAGAGTGGTCCATTAAGGGCTAGGACTTAGAAAGTCAGGACAGTACTTCTGTCTCAACAAAAGTTTGCAAATTAGTAGTTTACAGGAAAAATATGTTTTCTTACCTGTATTCTGCCAATGTCTTTTATTAAAAGTAAACTCAATGCAATTGAATCTCTTTAGTGTTTCTAATCTGACAATCTGCAATAATCCATACGAATTCTGATGTTTCCATGTCTAATCTAGAATGTGATATGTACTTAAGGGTAATGTAATTTGTATTCTTCAGTTTAGCTAACTTCTTTCTGTGTCAGCAAATGCCCTATAAATAGATTTATGAAACTAGTGTGCTATAAGTGATATTTCTGCTTATCTATCAAATTTGGGGAATAACCATGCTAGTCTTAGGAAATGAGTTTATTGCATTTGCATTCAAATTATGTTCAACATTCCTTGGTGTGTATAAGTTTTAAATAATCAGGAAATTTTAAATATTTATTTTCTGTTTTCCTATAGTTAAATTGAAATATTTGGTTTAGAAAGTCAGGAAATTTATTTTAAGATTTGGCATATTTAGTGAAGTGGAAGTGGCACTGGTATTGACTTTTCTATTTTTAATTTTTTTTTTCTGCTGAAACCAATTGTAAAGGCTTTTCATTTTCCTCACTTACTTTATCAGTGAGTCCACTAACTAAATACAATTTTTAGGAGTTTAAGAGCCTGGCTGCAAACATTCATACTGTTTGTGTGAATCCTGATAGGCACTGAATGGTTTTGGAATCAGAAGGAGCTTTGGGATTATACTGGTTTTCTGATAATGGCAATTGTATGATTCTGAACTGTCAGTCAGTATAGTTTGAAGGCATTCCTAAGTGTCCAGCCAAAAGTCTAATTGCTTTAGTCATACACATTTCTTTAGATCACTTAACATTAAAAAAAAAAAAAAATTGTCCCTTGCCTACATAGTGAGCTCAGGTTGACTAAACTTCAGAAAAGTTTTTCAACCTAAGTCTCCAAAGTCCTTTTCTTAGGGTATTTAATTTAGAAAACTGACAACTAAATTATTTCTCCACCCCTTTGAGATGTAACTCTTTAGTTAGTTAATTTGTTTGTATCTAGAAACTCAGTGATTTATTTTATTGTTTATAAATTTATCTAGGTAAAAAAATCATAGCATCAGAAGTTTATGCACTTTTCGTACCTTCAGTTTTTCTCTCTAAATGCATTATAACACATATCTGTAACAATATTAAGTAATAATGATGATAACACATATCTACAACAAAATTAAGTAATAATGATGATATATCTTACATCTGGTTAAATTTGTCCCAGTTTAACCCTACGTAACCAGTCCTTCTAGTCAAGGCTATGGTTTTTCCAGCCTAGATAGCATTTTCAAAAGCAGAGACATTACTTTGCCAACTAAGATCCATCTAGTCAAGGATATGGTTTTTCCTGTGGTCATGTATGGATGTGAGAGTTGGACTGTGAAGAAGGCTGAGCGCTGAAGAATTGATGCTTTTGAACTGTGGTGTTGGAGAAGACTCTTGAGAGTCCCTTGGACTGCAAGGAGATCCAATCAGTCCATTCTGAAGGAGATCAGCCCTGGGATTTCTTTGGAAGGAATGATGCTGAAGCTGAAACTCCAGTTCTTTGGCCACCTCATGCGAAGAGTTGACTCATTGGAAAAGACTCTGATGCTGGGAGGGATTGGGGGCAGGAGGAGAAGGGGACGACCGAGGATGAGATGGCTGGATGGCATCACTGACTCGATGGATGTGAGTCTGAGTGAACTCCGGGAGATGGTGATGAACAGGGAGGCCTGGCGTGCTGCGATTCATGGGGTCACAAAGAGTCTGACACCACTGAGTGACTGAACTGAACTGAACTGAACTGAACTGATGTATGGATGTGAGAGTTGAACTGTGAAGAAAGCTGGGTGCCAACGAATTGCTGTTTTTGAATTGTGGTGTTGGAGAAGACTCTTGAGAATCCCTTGGACTGCAAGAAGATCCAACCATCCCATTCTAAAGGAGATCAGCCCTGGGTGTTCCTTGGAAGGAATGATGCTAAGGCTGAAACTCCAGGACTTTGGCTACCTCATGCAAAGAGTTGACTCATTGGAAAAGACTCTGATGCTGGGAGGGATTGTGGGCAGGAGTAGAAGGGCACAACAGAGGATGAGATGGCTGGATGTCATCACCAACTCGGTGGACGTGAGTCTGAGTGAACTCTGGGAGTTGGTGATGGTCAGGGAGGCCTGGCGTGCTGCAGTACATGGGGTCGCAAAGAGTCGGACATGACTGAGCGACTGAACTGAACTGAACTGAATTTTACCCTTCAAAATACATTATAATTATCATAATCAATAATAGTGTTGTGGTAGTATTAAGTCAACATTTACTTATTTTTTAAAGTAAATTTTTCTTGGAGTATAGTTAATTTACAAGTATACAGAAGGGGTCAGGAGGAGAAGGGGATGACCGAGGATGAGATGGCTGGATGGCATCATTGACTCGATGGACGTGAGTCTGAGTGAACTCCAAGGGTTGGTGATGGACAGGGAGGCCTGGCATGCTGCAATTCATGGGGTCGCAAAGAGTCGGTCACGACTGAGTGACTGAACTGACTGACTGAGGGTGCTTCCATGTCTTGACTATTGTAAATAGTTCTGCAGTGAATATTAGGGTGCATGTATCTTTTTGAACCATGTTTTTCTCTGGATATACACCCAAGAGTGGAATTGCTGGATCATATGGTAGCTTATGTTTTAGTTTTTTTTTAAGGGATCTTCAAACTGTTGCCCAATTTACATTCCCACCAGTAATGCAGGAGGGTTGTCTTTTTTTCATACTCTTCTAGCATTTGTTGTTTGTAAATTTTTTTAAATGATGGCCATTCTGATCAGTGTTAGGTGATAACTCATTTGTTTGGAGATTAGTTTCCCTAAAAATTAGTGACATTGTGCATCTTTTCATGTGCTTTTTGGTCATCTATATGTCTTCTTTGAAGAAATGTCTATTTAGGTCTTCCACCTATTTTATTTTTTAACTGGGCTCATCAATGAATTTGGTAAAGTTGTAGGATACAAAATTAATACACAGAAATCTCTTGCATTCTTATACACTAAAAACAAAATGCCAGAAATAGAATTTAAGGAAAAATCCTATTTTCTATCATATGAAAAAGAATAAAATACTGATGAATAAACATACCAAAAAAGGCAAAATACTTGTACCAAAAATCTATGATATTGATGAAAGAAATAAAAATGATACAAGCATCTGTCTTTGGATTGGAAACATCCATATTGTCAAAATGTATATGCTACCCAAAGTAATATACAGATTCAATGCAATCCCTATCAAATAATCAATGGCATTTTTTCACAGAATTAGAAAAATTTAACATTTTACATTGAAACACAAGAGAATCCGAATTGCCAGAGCAATCTGGAGAAAGAAAAATAGAGCTGAAGAAATCAGGCTCTTTTATTTCAGTCTGTATTATAAAGCTACAGTCATCCAAACAATATGGTACTGGGACATAAATAGAAATATAGATCAATGGAATGGGGTAAAAAGGTCAGAGATAAAGCTATTCACCTATTGTCATCTAATCTATGATAAAGGATGGAAGAATATACATTGGAA
Source organism: Cephalophus harveyi (assembly GCA_006410635.1). Taxonomy (NCBI): domain Eukaryota; kingdom Metazoa; phylum Chordata; class Mammalia; order Artiodactyla; family Bovidae; genus Cephalophus; species Cephalophus harveyi. The sequence goes on along the minus strand of SJYT01015187.1, from coordinate 309,843 downwards.
AAAAGATACTCTCTTCAACAAGTGGAACTGGAAAAACTGGAGAGTTAAAGGTAAAAAGAAAGAAAGTAAGACATTCTCTAACACCATACACAGAAATGAACTCAAAATAGGTTAAAGACTTCAACGTAAGACTAAGTACTATGAAACTCTTAGAGGAAAATATAGGCAGAGCAATCTCTAATATAAATCACAGCAAGAATCTATTTGATCCATTCCCTACAGTAATGAAAATAAAAATAAACAAGTGAAATCTCATTAAACTTAAAAGCATTTTCACAGCAAATGAAACCATAAACAAAACAAAAAGACAACCCTAAGAATGGGAGAAAATATTTACATAAAAAGTGATCAACAAAGAATTAATCTCCAAAATACACAAAGAGCTCATAGAGTTCAATATCAAATAACCCAATCAACATTCATTTAAATCATCATTTCTTTGATCTGATTACGGTTCATTTCACTTAGAAATTCTGTATCTCTGTATGCAATTATGTTCCTTTATAATTGTTTAGTGCACATGAAATATTTAGTCAACTTCTAGTCTTCTGGAGATATGATTATTTCAATTCATGTTTTAAATAATTTCTAAGTGTACATTGGTTCCTGCAGGAGGAAAGACCATGAAGCGGGATCTGCCTGGGCTTGCCTGGGCTTGTTCAGAGCCAGACTTCTTCCCTCAGTGGTTGTGCCGATCTGGGGTGTTTTCGAGATTTTGTGGGAGCCTTGGAGCCAAACCCTGGGGAGAAGGAGGCTGGAAGCCTGCACAACCAGTTCGCTGCCCAAGGATGGAGCCCAGATTGCTGCGTGGGCACAGGAGAGCCTAGAGGAGCCATTCCACGTTGAAGGTCAGGAAGGGTGGTGGTGAGGAGATACCCCTCATCCAAGGTAAGGACCAGCGGCTGTGGTTTGCTGGAGCAGCCATGAAGAGATACACCACGCCAAAGGTAAGAGAAACCCATGTAAGATGGTAAGTGTTTCAAGAGGGCATCAGAGGGCAGACACACTGAAACCATACTCACAGAAATCTAGTCAATCTAATCACACTAGGGCCACAGCCGTGTCTAACTCAATGAAACTAAGCCATGCCCGTGGGGCAACCCAAGATGGGCGGTCATGGTAGATAGAGCTGACAGAATGTGGTCCACTGGAGAAGGGAATGGAAAACCACTTCAGTATTCTTGCCTTGAGAACCCCATGAACAGTATGAAAAGGCAAAATGATAGGATACTGAAAGAGGAACACCCCAGGTCAGTAGGTGCCCAATATGCTACTGGAGGTCAGTAGAGAAATAACTACAGAAAGAATGAAGGGATGGAGCCAAAGCAAAAACAATACCCAGCTGTGGATGTGACTACTGATAGGAGCAAGGTCCAACACTTTAAAGAGCAGTATTGCATAGGAACCTGGAATGTCAGGCCCATGAATCAATGCAAATTGGAAGTGGTCAAACAAGAGATGGCAAGACTGAACGTTGACATTCTAGGAATCAGTGAACTAAAATGGACTGGAATGGGTGAATTTAACTCAGATGACCATTATATCTACTACTAAGGGCAGGAATCCCTCAGAAGAAATGGAGTAGCCATCATGGTCAACAAAAGAGTCCAAAATGCAGTCCTTGGATGCAATCTCAGAAACGACAGAATGATCTCTGTTCATTTCCAAGGCAAACCATTTAATATCACAGTAATCCAAGTCTATGCCCCACCAGTAACACTGAAGAAGCTGAAGTTGAACGGTTCTATGAAGACCTACAAGACTTTTTAGAACTAATCCCCAAAAAAGATGTCCTTTTAATTATAGGTGACTGGAATGCAAAAGTAGGAAGTCAAGAAACACCTGGAAAACAGGCAAATTTGCCCTTGGAATGTGGAATCAAGCAGGCCAAAAGGTAATAGAGTTTTGCTAAGAGAATGCACTGGTCATAGCAAACACCCTCTTCCAACAACACAAGAGAAGACTCTACACATGGACATCACCAGATGGTTAACACCTAAATCAAATTGATTATATTCTTTGCAGCCAAAGATGGAGAAGCACCATACAGTCAACAAAAATAAGACCAGGAGCTGACTGTGGCTCAGATCATGAACCCATTACCAAATTCAGACTTAAATTGAAGAAAGTAGGGAAACCTTTAGGCCATTCAGGTATGACCTAAATCAAATCCCTTATGATTATACAGTGGAAGTGAGAAACAGAATTAAGGGCCTAGATCTGATAGGCAGAGTGCCTGATGAACTATGGACGGAGGTTTGTGACATTGTACAGGAGACAGGGATCAAGACCATCCCCATGGAAAAGAAATGCAAAAAAGCAAAATGGCTGTCTGGGGAGGCCTTACAAATAGCTGTAAAAAGAAGAGAAGTGAAAAGCAAAGGAGAAAAGGAAAGATATAAGCATCTGAATGCAGAGTTCCAAAGAAGAGCAAGAAGAGATAAGAAAGCCTTCTTCAGTGATCAATGCAAAGAAATAGAGGGAAAGAACAGAATGGGAAAGACTAGAGATCTCTTCAAGAAAATTAGAGATACCAAGGGAACATTTCATTCAAAGATGGGCTCCCTAAAGGACAAAAATGGTATGGACCTAACAGAAGCAGAAGATATTAAAAAGAGGTGGCAAGAATACACAGAACTGTACAAAAAATCTTCAGACCCAGATAATCATGATGGTGTGATCACTCATCTAGAGCAAGAAATCTTGGAATGTGAAGTCAAGTGGGCCTTAGAAAGCATTACTAAAAGCAAAGCTAGTGGAGGTGATGGAATTACAGTTGAGCTATTTCAAGTCCGGAAAGATGATGCTGTGAAAGTGCTACACTCAATCTGCCAGCAAATTTGAAAAACTCAGCAGTGACCACAGGATGGGAAAAGGTTAGTTTTCCTTCCAATCCCAAAGAAAGGCAATGCCAAAGAATGCTCAAACTACCACACAATTGCACTCATCTCACATGCTAGTAAAGTAATGCTCAAAATTCTCCAAGCCAAGCTTCAACAATACGTGAACCGTGAACTTCCTTATGTTCCAGCTGGTTTTAGAAAAGGCAGAGGAACCAGAGATCAAATTGCCAACATCCACTGGATCATGGAAAAAGCAAGAGAGTTCCAGAAAAATATCTACTTCTGCTTTCTTGACTATGCCAAAGCCTTTGACTATGTGGATCACCAGACACTGTGGAAAATTCCGAGAAAGATGGAAATACCAGACCACCTGACCTGCCTCTTGAGAAAATGTATGCAGGCCAGGAAGCAACAGTTAGAACTGGACATGGAACAACAGATTGGTTCCAAATAGGAAAAGGAGTCAGTCAAGGCTGCATATTGTCACCCTGCTTATTTAACTTCTATGCAGAGTACATCATGAGAAACGCTGGACTGGAAGAAACACAAGCTGGAATCAACATTGCCTGGAGAAATATCAATAACCTCAGATATGCAGATGACACCACCCTTATGGCAGAAAGTGAAGAGGAACTAAAAAGCCTCTTGATGAAAGTGAAAGAGGAGAGTGAAAAAGTTGGCTTAAAGCTCAACATTCAGAAA
>SJYT01015187.1:281245-306256 GCA_006410635.1 Cephalophus harveyi | reverse complement strand
AGAGGAACTAAAAAGCCTCTTGATGAAAGTGAAAGAGGAGAGTGAAAAAGTTGGCTTAAAGCTCAACATTCAGAAAACCAAGATCATGGCATCTGATCCCATCACTTCATGGGAAATAGATGGGGAAACAGTATCAGACTTTATTTCTTTGGGCTCCAAAATATCTGCAGATGGTGACTGCAGCCATGAAATTAAAAGACACTTACTCCTTGGAAGAAAAGTTATGACCAACCTAGATAGCATATTCAAAAGCAGAGATATTATTTTGCAGACTAAGTTCCATCTCTTCAAGGCTTTGGTTTTTCCAATAGTCATGTATGGATGTGAGAGTTGGACTGTGAAGAAAGCTGAGCGCCGAAGAGTTGATTCTTTTGAACTGTGGTGTTGGAGAAAACTCCTGAGAGTCCCTTGGACTGCAAGGAGATCCAACCAGTCCATTCTGAAGGAGATCAACCCTGGGATTTCTTTGGAGGGAATGATGCTAAAGCTGAAACTCCAGTACTGTGGCCACCTCATGCGAAGAGTTGACTCATTGGAAAAGACTCTGATGCTGGGAGGGATTGGGGGCAGGTAGAGAAGGGGACGACAGAGGATGAGATGGCTGAATGGCATCACTGGCTCAATGGACTTGAATATGAATGAACTCCAGGAGTTGGTGATGGACAGGGAGGCCTGGTGTGCTGCGATTCATGGGGTCGGAAAGAGTCAGACACGACTGAGTGACTGAACTTAACTGAAGTGTACATTATTATATTGCCAGTTATTTAGTAATAGCAATTTAGCATGACATTTTATTGTTTAATGGCTTCCAGTGCTTTTGCTGAAAATTCATGAATCTGTCTTTCTGGGCTCGCTAAAAAAGTCACTCCCTAAGGTGACTTTTGGATAAAGACAAGTTGACTAAATTATAGGTCATTGCTACAACAATATACCTACCACATGAGTCTTGATCTATGGAATTTTAATTCTTCTAGTCATTTTTGTGTCACATCTCTCTAAAGTTCTTAAAAATATGAATTATTATTATTTTTTCTAATACCCTAGTTTGATGGAAGGAATAATGGCACTACAATATATCTGAAAGCAGATACTCTAATTTATTTTTGTAAATTTTATTTTTATTGCATTCCAAATAGCCATATTTACTAATATGCTGGGCATAAATAGCAAATATTGTTTTCTCGATATTTTAGGGAAAAACAATAGCAGAAAGGTGGTTACTCATTAACTTTATTAAATATTTGTACTGAAACTCTGACAGATGCTCATTCCTTAGTGTAACACTATTTTTAAATAAAAATTGCTAACATAGACTCTTTAAACCATTTTGAATTTATTTTTTGTGCATGCTATGAGAGAGTGGTCCATTTTAATTTTTTACTTGTAGCTATCCAGTTAACCCAGTATCATTTTTCAAAATGCTGTCTTTCCTGCAGTGTATATTCTCGCCTCCTTTTTTATAAGTTTGTTGACCATATATGTGTTTATTTCCAGGCTCTGTATTCCCTTATATTTATTTATATGTCTGTTTATGTGTCAGTACTGTGATGTTTTGATTGCTGTAGTTTTGTATTTCAGTTTGAAATCAAGGAGCATGATACCAGTTTTATTCTTATCTTTCAAGATTGTTGTGGAAATCTAGGGTCTTTTGTGTTCCCACACAAATTTTAGAATTATTTGTTATAGTTCTGTGAAAAAAATTCCATTGTTATTTTCATAGGAATTGCACTGAATCTGTAGGTTGCCTCAGGTAGTACTGTCATTTTAATGACACTAATTTTTCTAATCCATGGATACTGTATATCTTTAAACCTATTTGTGTGGTCTTCAAAGATTTAGATGTAAGACCAGAAACTATAAAACTTCTAGAAGAAAATAGGAAACAATTTCTTGACATTGCCCTTAATAATACTTTTTGGTTTTATTTTCAGGAAAGGGAAATAAAAGCAAAAATAAACAAGTGCACCAATATTGTAAATTTTGGAGCCCCAAAAAGATGTGTATAAGAGACAGATATATAGCCATGTTTTTTGTAGATATAATGTAGATTAGAATCATTAAACTTTTAAAAAAACTTTAATACTTGATAACAGTTATATAAAACTCATAGGTTTATTTTACTAAATAAGTCATTAATTATAGTACTAATGTAATGTGTTTAATCATTGTAGGGCATTTAGGAATTTTAAGTTTTATTTCTTCTATTAAAATAAACTAAATTTTGTTTTAGGGAAAGTACAAAATTAACTTCAATTCTTATGTTTTAAGGACAAACTTCTGAAAAAAAAAGAAAAAACTGTCAATGAACTCAATTTAAAGTGGGTAAAAGATCTGAATACTTAGCTTTCCAAAGAAGCCATACAGATGGACAAGAGGTATATGAAAAGAAACTCAACATAGCTAATCAACAGGGATATGCAAATAAAAACCATAATTAGATATCCCTTCCCATGTGTCAGAATGACTGTTATCAAAAAGCCAACATATTGTAAATTTAGCTGAGGATGTGGAGAAAAGGGTACCCTCATGCCCTCTTGGTAGGTAGTTAAATATGTGCAGCCACTGTGGAAAACGGTACAAAATGTCCTCAATATGATCCAGCAAATCCACTGCTTGGTATTACCTGAAGAAATATGAAAACATTAATTAGAAAAGGTAGATGCATCCCTATCTTCATTGCATTGCACGCAGATTCTTTACCCACTGAGTCATCAGGGACACACATACTCATTACCACATTATTTATGATAGGCAAATTATGGAAGCAAGCAAAATGTCACTAAGAGATGAATGAGTAAAGAAGAGGTAATATATATGTGTATATATATATATATCACCATATAACAATTTTTGTTCTGTTCAGTCGTTCAGTCATGTCCAAGTCTTGGCAACCCCATGGACTGCAGCATGCCAGGCTTCCCTGTCCATCAGCAACTACCAGAGCCTATGCAAACTCATGTCCATCGAGTTGGTGATGCCATCAAACCATCTTATCCTCTGAGGTCCCCTTCTCCTCCTATCTTCAATCATTCCCAGCATCAGGGTCTGTTCCAATGAGTCAGTTCTTCATGTCAGGTGGCCAAAGTATTGAAGTTTCTGCCACTGTTTCCGTTGTTTCCCAATCTATTTGCCATGAAGTGATGGGACCAGATGCCATGATCTTAGTTTTCTGAATGTTGAGTTTTAAGCCAACTTTTTCACTCTCCTCTTTCACATTGATCAAAAGATTCTTTAGTTCTTTGCTTTTTGCCATAAGGGTGGTATCATCTGCATATCTGACATAATTGATATTTCTCCCCACAAACTTGATTCCAGCTTGTGCTTCATCCAGCCCAGCATTTAGCATGATTTACCTTGCATGTAAGTTAAATAAGCAGGGTGACAATATGCAGGCTTGATGTATTCCTTTCGTGATATGGAACCCGTCTGTTGTTCCATGTCCAGTTCTGACTGTTGCTTCTAGACCTGCATTCAGATTTCTCAGGAAGTCTGGTGTCTGCAGTCAACGGGGTCACAAAGAGTCGGACACAACTGAGCAGGTCAGGTGATCTGGTATTCCAGAAAGAAAAACACCAATACAGTATACTGACACATATATATGGAATTTAGAAAGATGGCAATGATGACCCTGTATGTGAGACAGCAAAAGAGACACAGATGTATAGAAAGGACTTTTGGACTCTGTGGGAGAGGGAGAGGGTGGGATGATTTGGGAGAATGGCATTGAAATGTGTATACTATCATGTAAGAACGAAGCACAAGCCTATGTTCGATACAGGATACAGGATGCTTGGGGCTGGTGCACGGGGATGATCCAGAGAGATGATATGGGGTGGAAGGTGGGAGGGGGATTCAGGATTGGGAGCTAATATATACCCATGGTGGGTTCATGTCAATGTATGCAAAACCAATACGGTATTGTAAAGTAAAATAAAGTAAAAATAAAATTAAAAAAAAAAAAAAAAGAATTTTCCACAGTTTGTTGTGATCCACACAAAGGTTTTAGCATAGTCAATGAAGCCAAAGTACATATTTCTCAGGGATCTTTTGCTTTTTTGATGATTCAGCAGATGTTGTCAATTTGACGTCTTGTTCCTCTGCCTTTTCTAAATTCAGCTTGAACATCTGGAAGTTCATGATACATGTACTGTTGAAACCTGTCTTGGAGAATTTTGAGCATTACTTTGCTAGCATGTGAGATGAGTGCAATTGTGCAATAGTTTGAACATTCTTTTGCATTGCCTTTCTTTGGGATTGGAATGAAAACTGACCTTTTCCAGTCCTATGGCCACTGCTGAGTTTCCAAATTTGCTGGCCTACTGAGTGCAGCCCTTTCACAACATCATCTTTGCAGATTTGAATCAGCTCTACTGGAAATCCATCACCTTCACTAGCTTTGTTTATAGTGATGATTCCTAAGGCCCACTTGTCTTCTCATTCCAGGATGTCTGGCTCTAGATGAGTAATCACACCATCATGGTTATCTGGGTCATGAAGATCTTTTTTGTATAGTTCTGTGTATTCTTGCCACATCTTCTTCTTCTTTTTTTTTTTTAACTTAATCCAATTCAGTCAGTCCCTCAGTCATGTCTGACTTTGCAACCCCATGGACTGCAGCATGTCAGGCCTCCCTGTCCATCACCAACTCCCAGAGTTTACTCAAACTCATGTCCCTTGAGTCGGTGGTGCCACACATCCATCTCATCCTCTGTTTTCCCCTTCTCCTCCCACCATTAGTCTTTCCCAGCATTAGGGTCTTTTCAAATCAGTCATTTCTTCGCATCAGGTGACCCAAGTATTGTAGTTTCTGCTTCAACATCAGTCCTTCCAATGCATATTCAGAACTGATTTCCTATAGGATGGACTGGTTGGATCTCCTTGCAGTCCAGGGGACTCTCAAGAGTCCTCTCCAACACCACAGTTCAAAAGCATCAATTCTTTGGCACTCAGCTTTCTTTATAGTCCAGCTCTCACATCCATACATGACTACTGGAAAAACCATAGCTTTGATTAGATGAACCTTTGTTGGCAAAGTAATATCTCCAGTTTTTAATATGTTGTCTAGGTTGGTCATAGTTTTTCTTCCAAGGAGTAAGCATTTTTTTAATTTCATGGCTGCAGTCACCATCTGCAGTGATTTTGGAGCCCCAAAAAATAAAGTCTGACAATGTTTCCACTTGGTATCTAATTTTATTGAATAGATCTCTAGTCTTTCCCATTCAAATATTTTCCTCTGTTTATTTGCATTGATTGCTGAGGAAGACATTTTTTCTCTCCTTGCTCTTTTTTGGAACTATGCATACAAATAGGTATTTCTTTCCTCTTCTCCTCTGCCTTTCTCTCCTCTTCTTTTCACAGCTATTTGTAAGGCCTGCTGAGACAGTCCTTTTGCCTTTTTGAATATATTTTTCTTGGGGATAATCTTGATCACTGCTTCCTGTACAATGTCATGGACCTCCATCCATTTTCTTCAGGGACTCTCTCAGACCTAATTCCTTGAATTTATTTCTCACTTCCACTGTATAATCTTAAGGGATTTGGTTAAGTTCATACATGAATGTTCTGTTGGCTTCCCCTACTTCCTTCAATTTAAGTCTGAATTTGGCAGTAAGGATTTCATGAGCTGAACCACAGTCAGCTCCCAGTCTTTTTTTTTTGTTGTTGTTGTTGTTGACTGTATAGAGCTTCTCCATCTTTGACTGCAAAGAATGTAATGAATCTGATTTCGGTATTGACCATTGGTGATGTCCATATGTAGAGTCTTCTCCTGTGTGTTGGAAGAGGGAGTTTGCTATGACCAGTGTGTTCTGTTGGCAAAACTCTGTTAGCCTTTGCCCTGCTTCGTTTTGTACACCAAGGCCAAATTTGCCTGTTACTCCAGGTAGCTCTTGACTTACTACTTTTGCATTCCAGTCCCCTATAATGAAGAGGACATCTTTTTTGAGTGTTAGTTCTAGAAGGTCTTGTAGATTTTCATAGAACCATTCAACTTCAGATTCTTCAGCATTACAGGTTGGGGCATAGACTTGGATTACTGAGATATTGAATAGTTTGCCTTGGAAATGAACAGGTATCATTCTTTCATTTATGAGATTGCATCCAAGTATTGTATTTTGGACTCTTTTGTTGACTATGATGGGTACTCCATTTCTTCTAAGGGATTCTTGCCCACAGGAGTAGGTAAAATAGTCATCTGAGTTAAATTCACCCATTCCAGTCCATTTTAGTTCACTGATTCCTAAAATGTCAATGTTCATTCTTGCCATCTCCTGTTTGATCATTTCCAATTTGGCTTGATTCATAGACCTAACATTCCAGGTTCCTATGCAATATTGCTCTTTATAGCATCAGACTTCACTTCTGTCACCTGTCATCCACAACTGGGTGTTGTTTTTGCTTTGGCTCTGTCTCTTCATTCTTTCTGGAGTTATTTCTCCACTGATCTCCAATAGCATAGTGGGCACCTACCCACCTGGGGAGTTCATCTTTCAGTGTACTATCTTTTTGCCTTTTCATCCTGGTCATGGGGTTCACAAGGCAAGAATATTGAAGTGATTTGTCATTCCCTTCTCCAGTGGACCACATTTTGTTAGAACTCTCCACCATGATTCATCCATCTTGTGTGGCCCTATGTGACATGGTTCATACATTCATTGAGTTATACAAATCTGGGGTCCACATGATCAGATTGGTTAGATTCTTGTGATTTTGGTTTTCAGTTTTTCTACCCTCAGATGGATAAGGATAATAGGTTTATGGAAGCTTCCAGAGAGACTGAGGGGAAAACTGGGTCTTGTTTTGATGGGCAGGACCATGTTCAGTAAATCTTTAATCCAGTTTTCTGTTGATGGGCAGGTTTGCGTTCCTTCCCTATTGCTTGACCTGAGGCAAAACTATAGTGGAGGCAATGAAGGTAATGGTGACCTCCTTAAAAATGTCTCATCCACACACTGCTACACTCAATGCCCATGATCCTGAAGCAGGTCACCACCAACCCATGCCTCCACCAGAGAATCCTGGACACTCATGCACATGTCTGGGTCAGTTTCTTGTGGTGTCACTGCTCTTTTCTCCTGGATCTTGGTGCACACAGGTTGTTGTTGTTGTTGTTGTGCCCTCCAAGGGTCTATTTCCGCAGTCCTGTGAAAGTTCTGGTGGTTCTATGGTGGGGTTAATGGCAACCTCTTCCAAGAGGGCTTATGCCATACCCAGGTCTGCTGCACCCAGAGCTCATGTAGCAGGCCACTGATGACCCATAGCTTCACAGGAGGCACTCAGACACAGTTCTGGTTCAGTCTCTGTGTTTTGGGCATATGTTTGTGCCCTTCCCATGTCTGAGCAGCTCAAGGGACCAGGTGGTTGGCCAATGCACTGTCCTAGGTGGGCCCTGCATTTTAAACACCTCCCTGGTCTTAGGCACTCAGTTTCCCTGTGTGTCTTGAGAGCACTGTCTCAGGTTTGCCATGAGGGAAAATTCTCTGATTTCCTCTGATCTCAGGCTGTAACCCTCCTGGCTCAAGTCAAGCATCCAGGATCTCAGGAAGATGTAGTTAGCAGCTGGGAGCCTGCTCTCAGTTTGGTGGAAGATGCCGTCTCTGGGGCTTAGGTTGTAATAGCCCCTTACCTTCTGGCTCTGGCTGTTGCAAGCCTTCCTCTCTGCCTCTGGGCAGGGAGGGGTGGGTCTGCAGCTGGGTAGCTCTCCTTTGGTATTTGCTCAGTCCTTTGTTCTGTGAGTGGGCCAGGCTCCTCATTCAGTTCAGTTCAGTTCAATCCCTCAGTCATGTCTGAATCTTTGCCACCCCCATGAACTGCAGCATGCCAAGCCTCTCTGTCCATCACTAACTGCCAGAGTCTACCCAAACCCATGTCCATTGAGTAGGTGATGCCATCCAACCATCTCAACCTCTGTTATCCCCTTCTCCTCCTGCCCTCAATTTTTCCCAGCATCAGGCTGCTCATTAGGTTGTTAGGTTAGAGCCTTTTGCAGGAAAGTTCTCTTTTCTGTAGTTGCAGTTAGGCGTGTACTCTGTGTTGTTTTTATTTTTCCTCCTGGTTATGTTGCCTTCTGAGATTCCAAAACTCCCCACAGACCCACCTGTGAGAGGATTTTCTACTGTGTGGACACTTTTCCTCCTTTATGACTCCCTCCCCAGGACAGGCCTCTGTCCCTATCATTTTTGTCTGTCTTTTTGTCTTTTATATTTGTCCTACCTCCTTTCCAAGAGAATGGTTTAGTATCACCATATATCAGGCAGAGGTTTACTTTAAATTTTTGAATCACCTCAAGTCCTTCATATGAACTGAACTATTCAATAATTTTCACAGTCATATATATGCATACACACAATGGAATATTAGTCAGCCATAACAGAGAGTGAAATCTTGCTATTCGTGACTACATGGTTGGAGCTAGTGGGTATTATGCTAAGTGAAATAAGTCAGAGAGAGAAAGACAAATATTGTACGATTCACTTGTATGTGGACTCTAAGAATAACAAAATGGATGAAATAGCATAACAGAATCAGATATAAATACAGAGAACAAATAGGTGGTTGCCAGAGGGGAGGAAATGAGGAGGAGAAAAGAAATAGGTGAGAGAGATTAAGAGGTACAAACTTCAAGTTGCAAAATAAATTAGTGATGAATATGAAAAAAAATTAGTAGCATGGAAAATGAGAACACCAAACTGCACTACAAAAAGAACTACATATAATTCCAAGTTGACATCAATTTTATCTAATAGCTATAAGAAATAATTACACTCTAATGTTTATATTGAGCTTGTCTTAAAACCATAATTACAGTCATATATGCAATCTGTCTGGTTAGTATTTTACCCTCATTAGTTTTTAAACTGTTACTACTAAATGTTTTTTATATGTGTGCAAAAAGACAAAGACAAAAATGTTAGTGCCAAATTTTACATATTTATGGATACTAGCCATATCTGTGGCTTCCCTGGTGGCTCAGACGGTTAAAGCATCTGCCTGCAATGCAGGAGACTCAGGTTTGATTCCTGGGTTAGGAAGACCCCCTGGAGAAGGAAATGGCAATCCACTCCAGCACTCTTGCCTGGAAAATCCCATGGACGGAGGAGCCTGATAGGCTACAGTCCATGGGGTCGCAAAGAGTCGGACACGACTGAGCGACTTCACTTTCACTTTCAGCCATATCGTAGGCACATCAACTAATAAATAATAAAAACTAAAGCTAAGGGAAACAATCTAGTTGGAGTAAAATATTCTGTACCATATTTATCAATTACAATTGATATCAATTACACAGATGTTATCTGCCTATAACACAGTTAGAATTATTAAAACTTGATTATTTCACTTCTCCTAAAATTTTTTTGTTTCCTTTTGAACATTAATCTACTTATCTTTCAGATAGAAATAAGAAAAACATTTCTAGCTCATCTTACATAATATTTTCTAACAAACTGAAGCAGCTGAATCTTGTCATCTAATTTATAATAGCCAAGATAAAGATTAAAACATAATTTTATTTTACAGAATGAAAAAAAAATTAGAATCAAAATGACTGTCTTCAATATACAGGAGTTTTACTGATAAATTAAAACTATGAACTTGAGAATTGGAGAAACTTAATTGGAGATTAAAAGTCATCATTTTAATCAGCATTAGCTCTTTAACTAAATGGAAGGCAATTGAAAATTAATTTCATTTCTTTAATTAACTCTAGTCAGGAATGTGTTTGATTAGTGCATTTGTTTCTGAACTGACAATTTTATACTCAAGAAAAGTTTAATGTCTAATTATAATATTATATTAATTTTTAAAAATATTATAAAGATTTGTTTGGGCTATTTAGATATGGCACTGTCCAGCAGCAAATCATCCTATTTTCTTGTTTATTTAAAGAGATTTTATGCATAGATCTAAATATAATATTTTTTGTCTGCCAATATTAAAATATGCATATGGAACATAGCTTCTCAGGTGCTCATATGAAAAATGATAATACCTAACTCACAAAATTGTGGATAAAAACTGATGCATATTAAAATTCTTTGCAAATTCCAGTATTTTATATTATAATTATGCCTTACACGTTAAGGCATAATTATTTGCTGTTCTTAGTTGCTCAGTCATGTCCGACACTTTGAAACCCCAAAGAGGGGTCTACTCTTTGACAGTAGCCTGCCAGGGTTCTCTGACCATGGGGATTCTCCAGGCAAGACTACTAGAGTGTATTGCCATGCCCTCCTGCAGAAAATCTTCTCAACTCAGGAATCAAACTCAGGTCTCTCACATTGCAGGCACATTTTTTACCATCTGACATAATTATAATATAGATTAAAATCATGAAATATGTTTGACCATAAAATAAATATAGTCTCTGTCATACAGCCATAATGTTCCTGTCACAACTTCTCCACTCTGTTGTTGTGGCACTAAAGCAATCATAGATAATATGTAAACAAATAGGTGTGGCTAGGTTTCAATAAGACTATTTACAAAAATTTGGCAGGATCATAATTTAATGACCACCTGCATAAATGAGAGTAATCATGAAGTTTTTAACAGGAATAATTACAAACAATTGTCACTATAAGGAAGTGTGCATGTGTGATCAGTCACTCAGTTGTGTTCAACTCTTTGTGACCCTATGGACTATAGTCCTCCAGAGTCCTCTATCCACGGGATTCTCCAGGCAAGAATACTGGACTGGGTTGTCATTTCCTCTTCCAGGGGATCTTGCTGACCCTGGGATTGAACCTGTGTCTCCTAAGTCTCCTGTATTGGCAGGTGGATTCTTTACCACTGAGCTATCCAGGAAGTTTAATATAAGGAAGGCATTGCATTAAAGTTATTTTGCAAAGGTCAATAACTCCTGCTGAAGTTGAAGAGATCTTGCCAAGTCAAGCTCTCACATATATCTACCAACAAACAAAGGGCTATATTTCACATAACAGTATAATAGAAGTGAAAGAGAATGAAGAACATCTGCCCAAAATATAAAAGGAAACTCCATTTGTTGTATAAAAGACAATAAGTATATTGCAGAGACTTATTTAAAGAGTAATTTAAATATCTGAATTATACATCTGTATAAGAATGAGTAAAAAATGGAGCTCATGGATATAACTTACTTTCTCTCTAGTTTAAATGACTTCAGAAAACTTTGTATACTTTTTAAGATTGATTTAGAATGATCTGGTTGAAAAAGCCACAATTTTAATGATTTTCAAGTGAGACATGAATAGAATGTTATGGTCATGTTAATGACTCAAAAGACAAAAAGTAAAAGAGACATTGGCAGTACTAGAAATGATTTTTGTTTAGATATAACTTGATATCCATTTCATCAGTTCTCTAAGAGGTAATTCATTCTTTCTGCTTTATGTTTCTATTCTGATATTTTATGCTGTCAGATCTTACTCCTTGTCACACAGATCTCACTGTATGACAATTTAGTGTTACCATATATCAGACAAAATTTCCTTTAAAATCTTGGATCATATCATGTCCTTTATATGAACTGAACCATGCAATAATGTTCACACTTTTAGAATAAATTTCAGATTCCTTGCCCTGGCCCACAGTATTCCCTTCATGATATTGTTCCTGCCAACTTAATACCATCTAGTCACTGACCTTGTCCTCAGTTACTAAGCTTTAGCCCACTATCTTTCCTGGCCCTTGAAATGGCAAGTTAATTTATGTCTAGCAGCCTTTATAAGACCAGCTTCCCCTGTGTGGTCCAACCTTCGAGACACTCACCTAGCTGGCAGCTTTTTCAAACTGTGTTATCAGATTAAATACAATGCCTTCTTCTGAATCCTCAGTCTAAAATTCTTCCATTCTTGTCACTCTGTTTTTCTTTAAGAATGTATTATAAATCAACAGGTCTCAATACTTTTTACTTTTACTGTCTGTTCAGTTCAGTTTGATTCAGTCGCTCAGTTGTGTCCAAATCTTTGCGACCCCATGGACTGCAGCCAGACTGAGATGCCAGACTTCTTTGTCCATCACCAACTCCCAGAGTTTGCTCAAACTCATGTTCATTGAATTGGGGATGCCATCCAACCAACTCAGCCTCTGTGGTCCCCGTCTGCTCCTACCTTCAATTTTTCCCAACATCAGGGTCTTTTCCAAGGAGTCAGGTCTTTGCATCAGGTGGCCAAAGCTATTGTAGCTTCAGCTTCAGTATCAGTCTTTCCAATAAATATTCAGGACTGATTTCCTTTACAATTGACTGGATTGATCTTCTTAAGTCCAAGGGACTCTCAAGAGTCTTCTCCAACACTGCAATTCAAAAGAATCAATTTTTTGGTGCTCAGACTTCTTTAGGGTCCAACTCTCAAATTCATACATGACTACTGGAAAAACCATAGCTTTGACTAGATGGACCTTTGTTGGCAAAGTAATTTCTCTGCTTTTCAATATGCTGTCTGGTTTTGTCATAGTTTTTCTTCCAAGAAGCAAGCATCTTTTAATTTCATGGCTGCAGTCATCATCTGCAGTGATTTTGGAGCCCAAGAAAATAAAGTCTGTCACTGTTTCTATTGTTTCCCCATCTATTTGCCATGAAGTGATGGGACTAGATGCCATGATCTTAGTTTTTTGAATGTTGAATTTTAAGCCAACATTTTCCCTCCCCTCTTTCACTTTCATCAAGACGCTCTTCAATTCCTCCTCACCTTCTGCCATGTATGGTATCATCTGCATATCTGAAGTTATTGATATTTCTCCTGGCAATTTACTCTCCATCTATATCTAGCATCCTGAATGCATGAAATTTGTCCACTCTGTAATAGTTATATATTGTAACATCCCTGATATGATAGATATTAAATTTATTGAAGAAGTAAAAAAAGAAGGAAAGAAGAAAGAAAGGAAGAGAAGGATGAAGGAAGAAAGGAAGGAAGGAAGAAGCATTCGTGTAATACTGGCAAGAGTTTAAGAAAAAGTGTGGTCACTGAAATTCTTCAATAATTAGGCAAGAAAATAATTAGCTACAAGAAATGCTAAAATTATTAGAAAATATTGAGTCAAAGACATAGTAGAAGCCCAAGTTATTAAGCCAAAGAAGTTAATCCTAACTTATAATAAGGAGTTTCAAGAAAAGGAACCAAGAATCCAAATTGAAAATGTGCAGGACCCAGAGTCAGTGATCCTGGAAAAGTGTTATATCTGCCAACTGATTCACTGACATATATGAAGAGATATAATTCTAATAGCCAAACAACATTCAAGAAGTGTGTGCAATTTTTCTTTTCTTTACTAAATTACTAGACCAGGTTCATATCAAACTATCTTTAGTTATGACCTTTTTATTTTTGTATTGCTTATAATTACAAATTGACCTTTATGTTATTTTGATGACCTAATTTCCCCCAGATACATACTTCTGCTTCCTACTCTGTTGCACTATTTTGCAGACATGCAAGCAAGCACACATGCACATACACACACATTTCAGGCAGTGCTTTCCATAGGACATTTTACTTTGCAACAGTCTCTCAAGATTTGGTCAACAGAGTCTTTACCCACCAAGTATACATTTTTCTGGGTTCTGGAACTTTATAAGGAAGAGAATAATATCCCATTTCCACATTCAGAAATAATATTTTAGTCAAACGAGAAGGAGCATAAATTATTGAAATGTTGGTACAAGGAGTATAATTAAATATATAGATAAAGAAAAGGTGTGGGGAGGATAATCAATGAGAAATAGATTAGACACAAACTAATTATAGGTTATTATAGGACTGTCAGATAATACCTCACATTATGGATGATATTTTATCCAAGATCAAAATAAGGGAATCAACCAATAATTTTTTATAATAATGAAAGACAATCCATATATGAAAAAAGTGTAGGTGCAACACATCTAAGTTATGGTAGAGCTTGGCTAATGCAAGAGGCACCAGAAAACCAGTGTGTCTAAAATAAAGTGACTAAAGGAGATGGCTCAAAATATCATGATGGATAACTGGGTTGGTAAAATAGGCCTTTGTAAGCCATAGTAAAGAAAATGAATTTTATTATTGTTTTAGAGATTTGAGCAGATTGGAGATATGACCTAATGCAGAATTTTGTAAGATTATTCTGGCTGCTTTGGAGAAGGCAATGGCACCCCACTTCAATACTCTTGCCTGGAAAATCCCATGGACGGAGGGACCTGGTGGGCTGCAGTCCATGGGGTCACTAAGGGTTGGACACGACTTCACTTTCACTTTCACTTTTCACTTTCATACATTGGAGAAGGAAATGGCAACGCACTCCAGCGTTCTTGCCTGGAGAATCCCAGGGACGAGGGAGCCTGGTGGGCTGCCCTCTATGGGGTCACACAGAGTCGGACATGACTGAGGTGACTTAGCAGCAGTAGCAGTCTGGCTGCTTTGTGTGGAATAATTTGAAAGTGGATAAAAGTAGAAATAGGAATATGGATTATGATATAAATATAGTGTATTTCATAGATAAATAAGTGTTGATAACTTTGACTGAGATGGTAGCAGTGCAGAATTAGAGGAGTGAGCAGGTATAATATTTGAGTAAAACTGATTGTACTTGATGAACTGAAGAAAAAAAAGTGAGAGTTATTGTGGGTTGCTATGTCTGTCATCAGCAATTCGATGGTTTTACTACTAGAAGTGAAGTGGAAACAGATTTGAGTTTGGTTAGCAGCAGCAGGAGGAATTCATAGCTGCATTTACATGTAGCAATTTAAAAATCTGATACTACGAAGTGTCAAATCAGAGATGTCAAGTGGGCACTATAATATACAAATGAAGATTTTATAGCTGAGACTTCCCTGGTGGCTCAGAGGTGAAAGCGTCTGCCTCCAATGCGGAAGACCCGGGTTCGATCCCTGGGTTGGGAAGATCTCCTGGAGAAGGAAATGGCAATCCACTCCAGTATTCTTGCCTGGAGAATCCCATGGACGGAGAAGCCTAGTAGGTTACAGTCCACGGGGTCGCAAAGAGTCGGACACGACTAAGCGACTTCACCACCACCTCACCACCACCTTGAAGAGTTACATTTCAAAGTTTTCAAAATATGTATGTTATTTACAGATACGGTAAATAATGATATCATCTAAGAAAAGAAGTAGATGGGAGTAGCAAAGACTTTAATTTTCATAACCTGAGGGAATGCATATTGGAATGGTTAGGATTTAAAATAAATGCTTGATAAGAAATACTAAAGAAGGCGATTAATAGACAAGTGAAATTTCATGGAAACAAAGAGAGGGAGGTAGAGATAGGTTCTGTGGAAAATATGTATAGCCTATCCCTTATTATTTAATTCACCCAAAAGATGAGCAGGATAGTAGTTATAGTGACATGTTTTAAGTAAGTGCTTGCTTTGAAGGAGAAATAGACGGTGCTCTTTACTAAAGATTTCTCTACAGTCATCCTCTTTACAAATTCCTGTCTTACTTTGCACTCTGACTCTTTTTAAACACTTTCAAAATGCGTAAGTGTGCAAAAAAAGGGATATTTTCAATAATTTCTTTCATAAAGTCTGCCTGTATTCATTTACCTCAGAAAGACTTTGACATTTGATATGTCTTATTGGAGTCTAGTTAACAAGCATTTCATTCTAAATATTGTTTGAATAAGAATTAGCCACATGGATATAGACTTGTAAAGAATGATAACAACAGTAGCAATGGCAAGAAAATCTAAAAGATAGGTAGTAAACAAAGTATCAACATGGCAAGGGGAAACTGATAATATCTTACAACATAAACTTCAAAGGACAGTCTTTTGTTGTTATTCTTTTTCTCTCTTTCTTTGTTTTGTTTAATACTTCTTTTTCAGAAAAATATGGAGAAATATTTTGGAGATGTAAATGGAGGAAAAATGAGAAAATATATTCCAAATTTGTACTTCAGTATATGGGGGAAGGTTATACAAAATAAAAAGAAACAAACACATAAAAAAAGTAATGATATAAAAGGAAAAAAAGTTATTATTTGAATAAATGCAAGATAATTGTGATCTAAGAATATAAGTTGTTTGCAACTAAGACAAAGAGGAGAGAAAGTGCTTAGAAATGAAATAGAATGTTACGAAAATAATTGATTCCAGATGAAGATTTACAGAGAAACTAGGAAACTTTGGACTAGAAAGGAATCTAGAGTTGAGTCTGGTGAAAGATATTCAAGGCAGCGTATGGATGGTCAGAAAATGTTGGATGACTTTCGTTATTTTGTTAAAAGGAATATGAATCACAGTAGAACTAACTCAGCAACATGGAAGGTAATGCTGGCTTAGTTTAACATTTTATTCACAAATACTTGATGGATGAATAGGGGCATGGAAGGGAGGTCCAAAAGGGAAGTTTGCATATCATATAGCGGATTCCTTTCATTGTATAGTAGAAACTAGCACAAAATTGTAAAACCACTATGGCTGTCAGCACATGCTAAGTCACTTCAGTCTGACTCTTTGAAACCCCATAGACTGTATTCTATGAGGGTCCTCTGTCCATGGGATTCCCCAGGCAAGAATTATGGAGTGGGTTGCCATGCCCTCCTCCAGGGGATCTTCCTGACCTGGAGATCCAACCTGCCTCTTTTACATCTCTTGCACTGGCAGCCAGGTTCTTTACCACTAGCACCACCTGGGAAGCCCAAAGCAATTATAACTCAGTTCAGTTCAGTTCAGTCACTCAGTCGTGTCCGACTCTTTGCGACCCCTTGAATCTCAGCACACCAGGCCTCCCTGTTCATCACCATCTCCCGCAGTTCACTCAGACTCACGTCCATTGAGTCAGTGATGCCATCCAGCCATCTCATCCTCGGTCGTCCCCTTCTCCTCCTGCCCCCAATCCCTCCCAGCATCAGAGTCTTTTCCAATGAGTCAACTCTTCGCATGAGGTGGCCAAAGTACTGGAGTTTCAGCTTCAGCATCATTCCTTCCAAAGAAATCCCAGGGTTGATCTCCTTCAGAATGGACTGGTTGGATCACCCTGCAGTCAAAGGGACTCTCAAGAGTCTTCTCCAACTCCACAGTTCAAAAGCATCAATTCTTTGATGCTCAGCCTTCTTCACAGTCCAACTCTCACATCCATACACGACCACAGCTAAAAAAAAAAAAAAAAATGAGAAATAAGCCCTTAGCTGAACAAATGAACTTACTTACAAAACAGAAAGAGACTCATAGACTTAGAAAATGAACTTATGGTTGCCAAGGGGAAGGGATAGTGAGGCACTTTGGGAAGATTATGTACACATTGCTATACTTAAAATGGATAATCAACAAAGACCTATTGTAAAGCACATGGAATTCTGCTCATTGTTATTTTACAGGCTGAATGGGAGGGCGGTTTGGAGGAGAATGGATACATGAATATGTCTGGTTGAGTCCCTTTCGCTGTTCACCTGACACTACTACAGCATTGTTACCAGCTATACTCCAATACAAAATATTTATGGTGTTTAAAAAAATTAAAATAAAAAAAAGGGATTGCTGGAAAAACCATTCATCCTAGCAATCACAGACAACATTCCTATTGTGACATGAGTTAAACCGT
Source organism: Cephalophus harveyi (assembly GCA_006410635.1). Taxonomy (NCBI): domain Eukaryota; kingdom Metazoa; phylum Chordata; class Mammalia; order Artiodactyla; family Bovidae; genus Cephalophus; species Cephalophus harveyi. The sequence continues at coordinate 288,739 of SJYT01015187.1, read as the reverse complement.
GGTCTCTATCAGAAATAGCGATTTGGTGGCTATTGCCTCTGGAAAGAGAGATGGTAATATTCCAGGTGAATGGACATGCGGGGACATTACAGACTGAAGAAAAATTCAAAGAAAAGTGAGAAATTATAAAATAGTATGTGCTCTAGTTGCATTGCAACTTATTAACTCATAGGAAATAGAAAATTATTAGAGACAGATAGACAGATGTGGAGAAAGAAAGACAAACAGAAGGAGAGAGAAATGTGGAATACTTAAACCTTAGACTTCCTTAGATGGTCTCTGATGTTATTTCCTTTTTATAGTGAAAGTGCAAAGTAACTGAGTATAAGATAAATTGGGAATTTTTTTTTCCATGACCAATTTTTCTCAAGAATTTAAGACACCTTCAAATATGAAGCCAGTAGCATTAATTGTGACTACATACATACATAAAAAGAGATGCCAGATAAATCTTATTCTCAGCAATTACAGTCTTTGTTATAAGAATGTAATTTGTAGTGGATAGTTGGAGAAAAAATTGTTTGTTTTAAAGGCTCAAAGACTTGGGTTATTGAGCCAGAGCTAGAGGACTAGAATTCCAAAAGTTGATTACAATATTGGACAGAACAGAGTATATTCCAGAAGGTCATTGTCCCACTACTGCATAAGTAATTAAAAGACCTTTCTAGTCTGAAACAAGGCTTTTGAAAGGATCTGAGGAAAAGTATCTAGCACTTGTATGCTGTCAGTGCTCCTAGCAGAGAGCCATAGGGCCAGTAGGAGTGTGATGGGACTGAAATTGAAAGATCAGATCTCCAAAAGAGGGCTGTAGCAGCACAAGAAATCTTGTGTCCCAAGTTTCTCCTGAGAATCTAAGAGAAGACTGTCAATGAGTTCTGCAGCAATATGGGGCAGAGGCAATGGGAGACAGGCCAGTGATGAGTATGAGAATGTGCCAAGCAGAGAAGTCTGAGATAACTGGCATTCTCCTCTATTTCCCAAACTCTTAAACTCTAGTGTTTGTAAGTGACAAGTATTTGGTCACCCATCAGAAAAGTAAGAATTATAGATGAGTCACCGTACCTTGAGATAAGAAATCTAATGGAAGATACTCCAGGATGAAAATCTAAAATGGGGAAAATAGCTGAATGGATCTCAGAGGATCTGTAGAGTTAGGAAAACTTGATGCGGAAAAGAAGTTAGTAGAGGAGCTGCTTTAGTCCTCAGAAGCAATCAGTAGGCCTTGACTTTGTCACAGAAACTTGAATGAGTTGCATCAGTAAGGATAATGAGAAGATAGAACATAGTACCCAAGAATCAGATGAATGGGACATCCCGACAGAGGCTGATAAAGACCATGAAAGAGAACACAGACAGGACAGCCTTCTTCTAACATAATATTTGTAAGCATCTGCTTTTGCCTAGATATACCACACAGAAAACATGGAAATAGTCTTATAATATTAATTGCTAACTTAAATAAGATTGAATATTCAGTCAGGCTGAAATTTAATTCTAAAAGAATTTGTTTTAAATTAAAAATATATACATTCTCCCCACACACACACACACAAAAAAAAAAAAAAAAATTAAGAGGTTTCCAAGACACTGAAAATAGGAATTCCAGAGGTTGTTTAGTTTGTTTTTTATTTTTAGATTTTCTTAATCAAATTGAGGATTTATTATATGTCAGAAGTTGTTATACACACTCTACCTTTGGTAATTAATTTACTCTTCACAATATCTTGTGAGGTAGACTCTATTATCTTTCTCTTTTCAAGTGAAGAAATGGAGACAAAGAGAGGGTGCATAATGTGACCAATATTATAAAAGTTTTATACTGTAGAACTTGAATTTTGGAAATAGAAGAAAAAGTTTCATTTCTGCCACCACTAACTGTTGTATGCCTTGCTCAATAAATTTCCCTTGGAACCGTGTCTAGTTATATAATTTTAAATATGCAAGTCCTTTATACACAGAAAATAATCTCTAAATGCAAATCTTCAATAATAACTCATATGATAACCTGGTTCTACACCGGATAAAAGGAGGATATCCAAGAGGGGATAAATATGAATGTCAGGAAATTAAGTATAATCAAGAGTTGGGTAGTAAAGAGGGGAAAAACAGCAGCAGAACCTGAGAAAGCTGGCCAGCAAAATAATAGACGAAACAAGAAAATCATGGTGAATTAAAAATCAAAAAAAAAGAAAAAGAAAGAAAAACTAAGAACAAGATAGAGAAGTATGAAGTACAGTTTAGAAGTGGCAATATGAATCTAAACAAAGAAGATATTAAGGTGAACAATGATCAGAGAAAGAAGATTTAAGAGCAATACAATCATGCATGAGACATAAATCAGTTGAAATCAGGCTATCAGCTGATTCTCAACAGAAACTCTATAAGCCAGAAGGGAATGACATGAAATATTTAAAGTGATGAAAGGGAAGAAGAACCTACCACCAGGTATACTCTACCCAGCATCACTCTCCTTCAGACTTAACGGAGAAATCAAAAGCCTTCCAGACAAGCAAACTTTAAGAGAATTCAGCACCACCAAACCCGCTTTACAACAAGTGCTAAAGGAACTTCTCTAGGCAATAAACACAAGAGGAAAAAAATCAAACAAACAAACAAAAAAGAAGCACATAAAATAAACCCAAAACAATTAAAACTGTAATAGAATCATATATATCAATAATTACCTTAAGTAAATGGATTAAATGCACCAACCAAAGATATAGACTGGCTGGGTGGATGAAAACATGTGCCTGTGTGCACTTCTACTTACCACATCACTCTGCTTGACCCCTCAAGTTGAATGTAATTATTTTATATTGTTAAGTCAATCATGTTCCCATTATGGCTTGCAATTGTAATTATTTTTATCTTTTTGTCTGGCTATTGATTATGAAAACTGATAATCAATATTTCTTGATTAATATCATTGTATTATGGTATTACATGCTTAATACCATTATATCATGATAATGGTACAGAAAATAACAGAAAAATAATACAACTCTATGTATCACCAAACCTACCATTTAATAGAAAAACTTGTAATCACTTTTTAAAATCCAGATGCATGTCAGTATTATCTTGAAATTTTTGAAAAATACAAATGCCCAGATATTGGCTTTCTTTTTCTTCAGAGGTCCAGATATATTTCTAAGGAGCAATCACATTTAAAATCAACTAGACTGTATGACAATATTTTACTTTTACTTGGTTTGTTTCACTTTTTCTATATCATATCCAGTGATCCCATTTCATTTAGTTTATGTTTTTCAATTTCTCCATCTCTACTTTTATATTTTAGATTGTTTCTCAAGGCTTATCAAGTGTAAAAGCTATTTTAGAAAATTTATTAATTTTTGCCTAACTAAAATAATTATGACATTTTTATTCCACTTGTTTGACTTAGTATGAATGGAGTGCTAGATTTCTAGTTATGCAACAAGCAACAAAGGTTTACTGTATAGCACAGGGAACTATAGTCAATATCTTATAATAACCTATAATGGAAAATAATTTCAGAAATAATATACATGTGTATGTTTAACTGAATCACTTTGCTGTGCATCCAAAATATTGTCAGTCACCTATACTTCAATAATATATATATATATATTTATAAAAGCAAAAAAAAAAAAATGGGGAAAAGACCTAGATAGACATTTCTCCAAAGAAGACAAACAGATGGCCAAGAGGCACGTGAAAAGATGTTCAACAATGCTTGTTATTAGAGAAACGCAAGCAAAAATACAATGAGATATCACCTCACACTGTCAGAACGGTCATCATCAAAAAATCTACAAACAGTAAATACTTAGGGTGTGGAGAGGAGACTCTCCTACACTGTTGGTGGGAATATAAATTGGTACAGCCACTATGAACAACAATATAGAAATTCCTTAAAAATAGGATTGACATGTACACACTGCTATATTTTAAAAAGCTTAAGCAACAAGGACTTACTGTATAGCACAGAAAACTTTGCTTGATATTATGTACAACTTTAAAGGGAAAAGAATTTGAAAAAGAATAAATACATAGATACATGTATATATGGTAGTGGTTTAGGTTCTTCAGTCATGTCTGACTCTCTGCAACCCCATGGACTGTAGTCTACCAGGCTCCTCTGTCTATGAGATTTTCCAGGCAAGAATACTACAGTGGGTCACCATTTACTTCTCCAGTGGATCTTCCCATGCAGAAATTGAACCTGGGTCTCCTGTATTACAGGTGGATTCTTTACCAACTGATGTATACATATATATGTTGTTATTGTTGTCCAGTCACCAAGTCATGTATGACAAGTTGTGACCCCATGTACTGAAGCACACCAGGCTTCCCTGTCCTCCAGCTCCCAGAGTTTGTTCAAGTTCATGTCCTTTGAGTCAGTGATGCTATCTAATTATCTCACCCCATGCTGCCTTATATATATATATATATATATATATATATATATATATATATATACACACACACAAGGGCTTCCCTGGTGGCTCAGAGGTTAAAGCGTCTGCCTCTAATGCGGGAGACCCAGGTTCGATCCCTGGGTTGGGAAGATCCCCTGGAGAAGGAAATGGCAATCCACTCCAGTATTCTTGCCTGGAGAATCCCACGGACGGAGAAGCCTAGTAGGTTAGAGTCCACGGGGTCGCAAAGAGTCGGACACGACTGAGCGACTGAACTGAACTGAACTGAACTGAACACACACACACACACACATATCCTAATCATTTTAGTGTATACCTGAAACAAACATGGCATTGTTAATCAACTACATTTCAGTATAAAATAGTTAAAATATTTTAGTACAGTTACTACATTTTAGAAGAAATTATGGAAGTGAACATAAAATGAAATTGCAATGAAAAAATCAAAGGGATGCATCTTTCCCTAGGATCCTATTGAAAGAATATTGCTTAATGGAAAATGCATTTTCAAGACACTTTTAATGCTATGTGTGATTTAATTCAGAGTATTAAAAACATAATATCCAATAGGAAAGAAGGCAAGCTTTTTTTAAGTATCTAAGGAAACTTGATGAAAGTGAAAGAGGAGAGCGAAAAAGTTGGCTTTAAAGCTCAACATTCAGAAAATGAAGATCATGGCATCTGGTCCCATCACTTCATGGGAAATAGATGGGGAAACAGTGGAAACAGTGTCAGACTTTATTTTTGGGGGCTCCAAAATCACAGCAGATGGTGACTGCAGCCATGGAATTAAAAGACGCTTACTCTTTGGAAGAAAAGTTATGACCAACCTAGATAGTATATTCAAAAGCAAAGACATTACTTTGCTGACTAAGGTTCGTCTAGTCAAGGCTATGGTTTTTCCTGTGGTCATGTATGGATGTGAGGGTTGGACTGTGAAGAAGGCTGAGGGCGGAATAATTGATGCTTTTGAACTGTGGTGTTGGAGAAGACTCTTGAGAGTCCCTTGGACTGCAAGGTGATCCAACCAATCCATTCTGAAGGAGATCAACCCTGGGATTTCTTTGGAAGGAATGATGCTAAAGCTGAAACTCCAGTACTTTGGCCACGTCATGCGAAGGGTTGACTCATTGGAAAAGACTCTGATGCTGGGAGGGATTGGGGGCAGGAGGAGAAGGGCAGGACAGAGGATGAGATGGCTGGACAGCATCACGGACTCGATGTACGTGAGTCAGAGTGACCTCCGGGAGTTGGTGATGGACAGGGAGGCCTGGCGTGCTGCGATTCATGGGGTCGCAAAGAGTCGGACACGACTGAGCGACTGAACTGAAGGAAACTCAGGAAGCAAAATAAATACCAATGAGTAGTTGCAACATGAGTTTAAATTTAAGAAAAGAAAAAGAACAGTCTTTCAATAACTTGCATTTCTTGGTCATTATTTTATTTTCAGCAAGCCTTTAATATGTAGATGTATATATTGGGCTTCCCTGGTGGCTCAGCTATTAAAGAATCTGCCTGGAATATGGGAGACCTGGGTTCAATCCCTGGGTTGGGAAAATCCCCTGGAGAAGGGAATGGCTACCCACTACTGTATTCTGGCCTGGAAAATTCCATGGACTGTACAGTTTATGGGGTCACAAATAGTCAGACATGACTAACTTTGTATTTATTATATATATATATATTCTGAATCATTTTGCATCAGGTAGGAACCAGATGCCAGTTAAATGTAGAAGACATAAAAAGTGCATTACACTATTTCCTCTCTCATCCTTCCTGAGACAGTTACAAGGTTTAAGTGATAGCTAACTTAAAAAAAATACTTCTAAGTAAGTATAGCATTATGAATTTAATAATAGTGCATATTCAAAATAGAAATCTGCTCCATAGAAAACTGTACTTCTCTACTTGGACATTTTCCTAGGGTTCTTATTTATTTTTAAGTAAAGCAAAAATTTTTTTTGTGCTAATGTGAACCATGGATCAAAATACAAATCTTAATCTGTAGCTAATTCATTATCTAGTTACTTCTTCTTAATTATTGCCAAATGGTTGAAGCACCATTCACATGCAAATAAAAAGCAAACAATATTCATTTCAAAATATTTAGAAAAATATGTTTATTTTTTTCAGAATTAGCATATATTAATTATACAAGATATATTTATGTAATATAGTAATAGATAGAGAGTTGCCTTTTTATTTTAGTTGTAGTTAAAAATAATGCAACCAAACGAAATTTTTATATGCATTTGATGTCACAAAATTTTTAGTTTGAAAGACACCCCCAACATGCATGCTAAGTCACTTCAGTCATGTATGATTCTTTGTGACCCTGTAGCGTTCCAGACTCCTCTGTCCATGAGATTCTCTAGGCAAGAATACTGGAGTGGGTAGCCAAGCCTATCTTCAGGGCATCTTCCTGACCCAAGAATTGAACTTCTGTCTCTTATGTCTCCTGCACTGGAAAGCATGTTCCTTTCCACTAGCGCCACCTGGGAATCTCAATTAGTTTAATAATAAATTTCAATTTATTTTTTAATAAAATAATCTAAAAGTGAAGTTCCATTTAACAGGGTGTTTTGTTTTGCACTTTTATTTCCTTTTAAAGTCACATTTTATATGTTTCATAATGTAAGCATAACTATCCAAATATAAAGACTTGTCAGGTGATGCAGTGGTAAAGAATCTGCCTGCCAAAGCAGATGAAAGAGACACGGATTCAGTATGATGTTTGACTTTACTTTTCATAATTTTAATATAATAAATTTTATTATTTTAATATAACAAAATTTTATAAAATAAAAAATTCTAATATTGTTTTCAATGTTTATATTTTTTATTTTGTTTACTTAATTTTAAAGAGATTAATTTCTAAAAGAATGATAATATTTCTGACAGCTATTTTATATTTCTAATGGTAGTTAAAACTACATCTTGATATACATCCATTTAATCCCTTGACATATATTGCATTAGTATTTGATTGGTGCTTCCTTGTGTATATTTGCTTGTTTCAAAAAATTGTGTTTTTATTCTTTCCTTTGCTTCTATTTAGATATTTTCTTAT
>SJYT01015187.1:263569-281008 GCA_006410635.1 Cephalophus harveyi | reverse complement strand
GGAATCAAATTTAGCAGCAGCTTTCATTTCACTTTTTCCTCAATTTTTATTAAATTTGCTAATTTATTCATTTTTAATATTTTATATGTTTTGGAGTATATGCTTTTTATTTTTCAAGCATTTAATTTCCTTTCCATTTTATGAGAATGAACTCCTAATTTTTAAATTAAAAATGGAAGAGCAACTACTCAAGAGTCTCATCCAGTTTAAAATGTAATGAGTTGCAAATATTTATTGACTATTCAATGTACATGACAGTCAGTTATAGTATTAATTCAACTGATCTTGATAGAAACCATATGAAAAAAGTTATTATATAGACTCCTGCTAATATTAATATGCTGTAGCTGAAACAAAGCAAGCAAGCTCTCTAAGGGTAAATTATTGAGCATGGAATAAAATACAGAGCAGTGACCAAGACTTCTTTGACTTTATACCAGTTGTTCTTCGTTCTAGCCACAGAGGCCATTTTTGTTACTGTTTGTAGAAAATACCTTTCTCATTTTTGCCTCAGCTACTTTACATGTGTTAGTCACTCTGCTTAGACCATATTTTTAATTTAACAGATGACTCCTCCTCACTGGAGAATTTTTTCCTGTTTGTTCAAGAGAAAGCACGGCCCTTTCATCTACCATAGACCCTGTGATGATGTGATTAAATGTTTGGTGGTAGATGGCCAGATTTGAATCCTACTTCTGCAAATTAAAGATTATAAAGTCTTAAAATGATAATCTATTATTTTTGTTCTCCTATTATCTGTAAACTATAGCTAATTATTGAATCTGATTCATTAGAATGTTTTAAACGTTAATGCAGAGAAACACATAAAATGACTTGGATAAAAGGAAGCATTCACAAATTTTATCAAGATGTTTACTAGACTAATGATTTATATTCCTTATTATAAAATGTCTTCTGTTTTTTCTCTATATGTAGAAGAAAATATTAAAAGTAAAAGGATGCTATGCCCATGGGGCAACCCAAGATGGGCTGGTCATGGTGGAGAGGTCTCACAGAATGTGGTCCACTGGAGAAAGGAATGGCAAACCACTTCAGTATTCTTGCCTTGAGAACCCCATGAAAACAGTACTTGAGAACAGTATGAAAAGACAAAATAATAGGATACTGAAAGAGGAACTCAGTATGTGCCCAATATGCAACTGGAGATAAGTTGAGAAATAACTCCAGAAAGAATGAAGAGATGGAGCCAAGGCAAAAACAATACCCAGCTGTGGATGTGACTGGAGATATAAGCAAGGTCTGATGATGTAAAGAGCAATATTGCATAGGAATCTGGACTGTCAGGTCCATGGATCAAGGCAAATTGGAAGTGGTCAAACAAGAGATGGCAAGGGTGAACGTCGACATTCTAGGAATCAGTGAACTAAAATGGACTGGAATGGGTGAATTTAACTCAGAAGACCATTATATCTATGACTGCTGGCAGGAATCCCTCAAAGAAATGGAATAGTCATCATGGTCAACAAAAGAGTCCGAAATGCAGTACTTGGATGCAATCTCAAAAATGAGAGAATGATCTCTGTTCGTTTCTAAGGCAAACCATTCAGTATCACAGTAATCCAAGTCTTTGACTGCTGGCAGGAATCCCTCAAAGAAATGGAATAGTCATCATGGTCAACAAAAGAGTCCGAAATGCAGTACTTGGATGCAATCTCAAAAATGAGAGAATGATCTCTGTTCGTTTCTAAGGCAAACCATTCAGTATCACAGTAATCCAAGTCTATGCCCCAACCAGTAATGCTGGAGAAGCTGAAGTTGAATGGTACTATGAACATCTACAAAACCTTTTAGAACTAACACCCAAAAAAGATGTCCTTTTCATTATAGGGGACTGGAATGCTAAAGTAGGAAGTCAAGAAACACCTGGAGTAACAGGCAAATTTGGCCTTGGAATGTGGAATGAAGCAGAGCAAAGACTAATAGAGTTTTGCCAAGAAAATGCACTAGTCATAGCAAACACCCTCTTCCAACAACACAAGAGAAGACTCTACACATGGACATCACCAGATGGTCAACACTGAAATCAGATTGATTATATTCTTTGCAGCCAAAGATGGAGAAACTCTATACAGTCAACAAAATCAAGACCGGGAGCTGACTGTGGGTCAGATCATGAACACATTATTACCATATTCAGACTCAAATTGAAGAAAGTAGGGAAAACCGCTTGACCATTCAGGTATGACCTAAATCAAATCCCTTATGATTATACAGTGGAAGTGAGGAATAGATTTAAGGGCCTAGATCTGATAGATAGAGTGCCTGATGAACTATGGAATGAGGTTCGTGACATTGTACAAGAGACACAAATCAAGACCAACCCCATGGAAAAGAAATGTAGAAAAGCAAAATGGCTGTCTGGGGAGGTCTTACAAATAGCTGTGAAAAGAAGAGAAGTGAAAAACAGAGGAGATAAGGAAAGATGTAAGCATCTGAATGCAGAGTTCATCTTTAAGTATATTTAGTGAAGCTCAAATATTTTATGATTGTTTTATTTTGCATGTTTAACTAGTACAGTTCAGTTCAGTTCAGTTCAGTCGCTCAATCGTGTCCAACTCTTTGCCACCCCGTGAATTGCAGCACGCCAGGCCTCCCTGTTCATCACCAACTCCCGGAGTTCACTCAGATTCACGTCCATCGAGTCATCCAGCCATCTCATCTTCGGTCATCCCCTTCTCCTCCTGCCCCCAATTCCTCCCAGCATCAGAGTCTTTTCCAATGAGTCAACTCTTTGCATGAGATGGACAAAGTACTGGAGTTTCAGCATTAGCATCATTCCTTCCAAAGAAATCCCAGGGCTGATCTCCTTCAGAATGGACTAGCTGGATCTCCTTGCAGTCCAAGAGTCTTCTCCAACACCACAGATCAAAAGCATCAATTCTTTGGTGCTCAGCTTTTTTCACAGTCCAATTCTCACATCTATACATGACTACTGGAAAAATCATAGCCTTGACTAGATGGACCTTTCTTGGCAAAGTAATGTCTCTGCTTTTCAATATACTATCTAGATTGGTCATAACTTTTCTTCCAAGGAGTAAGCATCTTTTATTTTCATGGCTGCAGTCACCACCTGCAGTGATTTTGGAGCCCCCNGAAAAATCATAGCCTTGACTAGATGGACCTTTCTTGGCAAAGTAATGTCTCTGCTTTTCAATATACTATCTAGATTGGTCATAACTTTTCTTCCAAGGAGTAAGCATCTTTTATTTTCATGGCTGCAGTCACCACCTGCAGTGATTTTGGAGCCCCCAAAAAATAAAGTCTGACACTGTTTACACCGTTTCCCCATCTATTTCCCATGAAGTGATGGGACCAGATGCCATGATCTTAGGTTTCTGAATGTTGAGCTTTAAGCCAATTTTTTCGCTCTCCTCTTTCATTTTCATCAAGAGGCTTTTTAGTTCCTATTCACTTTCTGCCATAAGGGTGATGTCATCTGCATATCTGAGGTTCTTGATATTTCTCCCAGCAACCTTGATTCAGTTTGTGCTTCTTCTAGCCCAGCGTTTCTCATGATATACTCTTCATAGAAGTTAAATAAGCAGGGTGACAATACACAACTTGACGTACTCCTTTTCCTATTTGGAACCAGTCTGTTGTTCCATGTCCAGTTCTAACTGTTGCTTCCTCACCTGCATACAAATTTGTCAAGAGTCAGGTCAGGTGGTCTGGTATTCCCATGTCTTTCAGAATTTTCCACAGTTTATTGTGATCCACACAGTCAAAGGCTTTGGAATAGGCAATAAATCAGAAATAGATGTTTTTCTGGAACTCTCTTGCTTTTTCCATGATCCAGCGGATGTTCACAATTTGGTCTCTGGTTCCTCTGACTTTTATAAAACCAGTTTGAACATCTGGAAATTCATGGTTCACATATTGCTGAAGCCTGTCTTGGAGAATTTAGAGCAACTTTACTAGCGTGTGAGATGAGTGCAATTGTTCAGTAGTTTGAGCATTCTTTGGCATTCCTTTTCTTTGGGATTTGAATGAAAACTGACCTTTCCCAGTCCTGTGGCCACTGCTGAGTTTTCCAAATTTGCTGGCATATTGAGTGCAACACTTTCATCGCATTGAAAATATTTCAAAGACTCTTTAGCCTTCAATATGCAGGCTATAGAATAGCTTCTGATATAATTAATTGTCACTTCCATAACTTATTCTAAAATAAGTTATAATAACTGAGACAACTGACAGACAATAGATTACACTATGAAGGTAATATCTGCTTGTATAACTTCAGTCACATCTTCAATTAATTCACAGGTATATAAATTACTTTAATATTTACTTTCATAAGAGGGAAAATCTTCACCATGGATTTTAATGTATTGATGTCCTCACTCCTCTGCTTCCTTAGGAATTTCCATGTTATAGTTTTTATCTAGTAGAATCAAATTACACTGTATAGTTGTTTGCAACTAAATTATTTAAAAATCTCTGTAGATAATTAAATATATAAACAGTCTCATTTGTTGATACAAAACTATACTCTGACATAATTAAATTATTATTCTTTCCAAAATAAAATAGATGTGTATAAGAGACAGCTACCACACAATTGCACTCATCTAACATGGTGGTAAAGTAATGCTCAAATTCTCCAAGCCAGGCCTCAGCAATACATGAACCTGAACTCCCAGATGTTCAAGCTGGTTTTAGAAAAGAAAGAGGAACCAGAGATCAAATTGCCAACATCTTCTGGATCATAGAAAAAGCAAGAGAGTTCTAGAAAAACATCTATTTCTGCTTTATTGACTGTGCCAAAGCNTATCCAAATGTGAGAGCTGTTGCATTTGAAAGAAAAAAATACTATTTTAAAGTGGAAAAATTAAAAATCTAGTACAATACGACAAGTCCACAAATAAACATAAATTACATTGCAATAACTGGACATGGAACAACAGACTGGTTCCAAATAGGAAAAGGAGTATGTCAAGGCTGTATATTGTCACCCTGCTTATTTAACGTCTATGCAGAGTACATCATGAGAAAACCTGGGCTGGAAGAAGCACAAGCTGGAATCAAGATTGCTGGGAGAAATATCAATAACCTCAGATATGCAGATGACACCACCCTTATGGCAGTAAGTGAACAGGAACTAAAAAGCCTCTTGATGAAAGTGAAAGTGGAGAGTGAAAAAGCTGGCTTAAAGCTCAACATTCAGAAAACAAAGATCATGGCATCCGGTCCCATCACTTCATGGGAAATAGATGGGGAAACAGTGGAAACAGTGTCAGACTTTATTTTTTGGTGCTCCAAAATCACTGCAGATGGTGACTGCAGCCGTGAAATTAAAAGACGCTTACTTCTTGGAAGAAAAGTTATGACCAACCTAGATAGTATATTGAAAAGCAGAGACATTAGCTTGCCAACTAAGGTCCGTCTAGTGGTTTTTCCTGTGGTCATGTATGGATGAGAGAATTGGACTATGAAGAAGGCTGAGGGCCGAAGAATTGATGCTTTTGAACTGTGATGTTGGAGAAGACTCTTGAGAGTCCCTTGGACTGCAAGGAGATCCAACCAGTCCATTCTGAAGGAGATCAGCCCTGGGATTTCCTTGGAAGGAATGATGCTAAAGCTGAAACTCCAATGCTTTGGTCATCTCATGCGAAGAGTTGACTCATTGGAAAAGACTCTGATGCTGGGAGGGATTGGGGGCAGGAGGAGTAGGGGACGACCGAGGATGAGATGGCTGGATGGCATCACGGACTCGATGGACGTGAGTTTGAGTGAACTCCAGAAGTTGGTGATGGACAGGGAGGCCTGGCGTGCTGCGATTCATGGGGTCACAGTCAGACACGACTGAGCGACTGAACTGAACTGAACTGATATCTTAATTATAAAAGTTTAAAAGAAGTAAAATACACCATGACTTCAACACATCAAAGTAAAGTAAGAAAATATCTTCATTAAGAATAAGACAAGTTCTTCAGAAAATGGTTGTTTAGGTTAGTCTTTAAATATGAAGATAATTTCCAGATATACATATTTATGAGATAATGCTTTTTAGGAAATGAGTCCAGAATATGATGCATAAGTACAAGTGTATTAATTTATAAATGCTATGATTGTTTGGAGTGCCATGTGTAAGTAATAAAAGATGAAGGCAAGATGGGACCCTATTTTATAAAATCATTGCTTCAGAGGATAGAAATATTGACTAACATAACTGGTGGTGGTAATTCAGTATGCATATTGTAGTCAAAGAGGCATGCTTGTAATTGTTTCAGGGTAATATCTCACAATATAATAAATGAAGATGGAGCTGCAGGAAGAGACAAGAAGAGTTATATGGTCCAATAGCAAGATGTTGCAGTGGGAATGAAAGGAGATGGATAGATATGAAATGCAATATAGATTAGATATTTTAAAGCTTGGCAGTTGATTAAAAATAAAAGAGTTGAGAAATGGGGATCACGTTTTTATATTGTTGTTTAATGCAATTGTAGTGCAATCATGGAATCTGAAAATGCAGGGTGTATTTGTATAGATTTTTAAAAAGATGTTAAATTTAGCTTAAAATATATTTAGCTTTAATTTCTCATAGAAGATTACAGACGGAATGATTAAGGTTAGAGGTTAAATGAAGTTAGAGGAAACGATGTGGAATAATATCTGAGAAATGCATCTGACATCATTCCTCTAACTCTTACTATGCTGCGTGTCTCAATGTGTTTTGATAGTGTTAAGGGTCAAGAAGAATATTTGAGGCAGCAGGCTGCCACAGTCATTGCAATTTGAATTCAGGATGTGCTTTGCTTTATTTTCCTAGTCTAGAAATCCATCCATGAAGCTGGGATGACAAGGAGACTGGGCAAGCCAACCAATTATTTACACTGACAACAACCGTGACAGTGGGAGAAATGACAGGCATGAGCTCNGAGGCAGCAGGCTGCCACAGTCATTGCAATTTGAATTCAGGATGTGCTTTGCTTTATTTTCCTAGTCTAGAAATCCATCCATGAAGCTGGGATGACAAGGAGACTGGGCAAGCCAACCAATTATTTACACTGACAACAACCGTGACAGTGGGAGAAATGACAGGCATGAGCTCCATTAAAGGACTTATCAAGGACAGTGCTTTCAAAGGTTAAAGCTGGAGACAGAAATGTATTCTTGGTCCTTGTATCACATTTACCACTGTCTTAGCAATATTATCCACTGCATTTGTGTGTCAATGTCTCTATTAAAATGACTCTCAAATCTCTATTTGTAATCCAATCTATTCAATTCCCCATCTGCTTTAAAAAAAAAAAAAAAGAACTTATATCAGTACTTGGATTGGAGACACTTCTGTTATATCATTAGAGATTCAAATTGTTAGTAGGTCTGTGAAGAGCTAAGAAGGTATACACATTTAGGATGGGTTTATTTATTTATTTAACTTTATTTTACTTTACAATACTGTATTGGTTTTGCCATACATTGACATGAATCTGCCACGGGTGTACATGTGTTCCCATTTAGAGATTCAAATTGTTAGTAGGTCTGTGAAGAGCTAAGAAGGTATACACATTTAGGATGGGTTTATTTATTTATTTAACTTTATTTTACTTTACAATACTGTATTGGTTTTGCCATACATTGACATGAATCTGCCACGGGTGTACATGTGTTCCCAATCCTGAACCCTCTCCCACCTCCCTCCACAGGTTAGTCAGTATTTTTTAAATGTACAGTTTTTTGATTAACTGATCTCTGTGTAATGGAGAGCAACAAAGTGAATGAAATAGTAGCTATCTTAAGGATAGTGAAAGTGAAGTCGCTCAGTTGTGTCCGACTCTTTGCGACCCCATGGACTGTAGTCTATCAGGCTCCTCAGTCCATGGAATTTTCCAGGTAAGAGTACTGCAGTGGGTTGCCATTTCACGGATCTTATAATTAAGGAAGATTAAGCAAAATTAAATCTAGGAAACAGAAGCCTGTGCAGGAAAAGCACAGTTGAAGGAAAAATACCGTTGAGCTAATAATAGAATACATAAGTTCAAATGGAAAATAAACATATTTCTCTATAGTATTGAACCTAAAGGCATCATATAGGTTATACACACATAGTGAAAGTGGCTCACTCATGCCAGACTCTTTGTGACCCCAAGGACTATACAGCCCATGGAATTGTCCAGGCCAGAATACTGGAGTGAGTAGCCTTTCCCTTCTTCAAGGGATCTTCCTAACCCATGAATCAAACTCAGGTCTCCTGCATTGCAGGTGGATTCTTTACCAGTTGAGCCACAAGGGAAGCCCAAGAATACTGGAGTGGGTAGCCTATCCCTTCTCCAGTGGATCTTCCTGACCCAGGAATCAAAGCAGGGTCTCCTGCATTACAGGTGGATTCTTTACCAGATGAGATATCAGAGAAGATATTAACATTAGAGCCATCAGTGAGAAGAGACTTTGCAGACAACAGTGTTGCCTAAGATGATATTCCACTCTTTGCATGATAAAGAAATCATAACAGAAGAAATAAAAAATGATTTGTTTACCATACCCCAGGGATAAGATACAGTTTACAATTGCCCAAAATATTACCTATGATCTATGAAGGAGAAAAGTGAAAAAATAGTTAGATTATGATTCTCCCATTAGTATTTATTTTTTTGCTAATTTCCATCACCACTAGTTTTTGGTACTCTGGAATGTCCAACTCCATTCCCTCCTAAGTATCTTTGTTCTTGCTATTTCCATCAATCTGGTAGATTCATTTGAGACTTAACTGATGTTTGTCAATTAACTTGCAGCCTGTATTGTGTCTATTAAGAGAAACTTTCTTGATGACAGTATTCAAAATAATACATAGAGTGATTTATTTTCTTAAGATAATAATATTTTGCTATTTTGCTTTATTATTAATTTATCTTCTCTCCCTATCTCACCTCTCCTCCTCACTAACTAAAATTCAAGTCCTATCATAGCAGGAAACTTCCATGGTTTATTCATTATTGCATATCTAGCAAGTGCTCAAGGAGCAGGGATTTTATTTGCCTTGCTCAATTCATGTGTAAGAGTTTGGCATCAAGAAACACCTAAGAAATATTACTTGAATGAATGAATGAATAACTAAAAATAAGCAAAAGTATGCAAATAAGTGTTTATTATTAGAATCAGTGAATCTCCTAGAATGTCTAAACATATAGACAGGAAGAAGGAAAACCCCAGAGAAGCTGTCAAAGAGGTAGAGGGAAAAACAAGAGATGGCAGAATTTGGAAAAATCTTTAGAAAAGAGATTTTTGTTAGCACTATAAAAACAAAAAAAGATAAAGGCTCAAAATAATCTATCATATTTGACAATTAAAAGTCCATTTTGAGACAACAATGTTGTTAAAATGCCAAGTGATGAAAAGTTAATACTAAAACTGCAGACATACACACAAAATGGCCCACTTTCTTTTTTGTGCTATTGTCCTGTCTTTTCCCATCCTTATCAGGACAGATAAGGTTCATTACCTAAATCAAACACTGAACTAAAGAAAAATCAATCAGAGAGTAGTTACTTTGACCTTTTATGAGCTTGCTTTTCTCAATAAACACTTTTTTTCCCACAATAAATTTTCAATCACTAAAGATAGTAAGATGAGAGACATACTCAAGTTGCTTCCTGTAGGAGGCAGACATTACAGTAGGAAGCCTGCATTTAATAATTACAAAACTAAGTAGTACATGTGAGAAGGGTTAAAAAGGAAAAGCCAGTCAACTGTCAGTGTTTCTTAGAGATTAGTCTCGAATAGGGTTACAGTGGAAGGCTTCCCTGAGAAAGTGATATTTCATCTAAGCTTTGAATACAAAATGGAGACTATCTATGCAAAATGAAAGGGGAAAAATTATATAATTTAGAGGCTACAATCCATGCAAAACTCTGAATTGTAAAGACAATTTGGGAAATAGAAAGAAAAGCCCAGTGGCTGCAGCAGAGTGAGCAGGAAAGAAAGAAACATAGGATGCATTTTAAGATGTAGGCAAGATCCAGATTATGGAAGGCCTTATATATCATGTTAGGAATTAGATTATTATTCTAAAAGCAATGTAAAAAAATGATATTGCTGTATTGAGTTTGCATTACAAAAATTAACTCTTCTTGTAGTGGAGAGAATGATTGGGTGTAGGATCAAGCATTGATAAGGTAAGACCTTTGAAGGAGGGATAACTATAATGTCCAGCTTTCAAGGAGAGTACAATTATTATTTATTTTCAGTTGTATTCATAATAAGTAACTGTATCAGTATTTTCATGTTCAAAAGTGTTCCAATTTGTACAATTAATCATAATAATCAAGAAGAATCTTGTGCTTGTCAATAACTAGTGATTAAAAACATCAGTGAAAAGTTGGAAAAGAATTTAAATGCTGGATGTCAGAATATGACAGAATATTGGAATGAGAGAAAATAGTGAGTCAGGAATGATGTCTAGAATACCAACTGGCATGACTGATTCCCCTCCCCAAGAACATGGGGGGAGGGTGGAATTTTAGTGATAAGAGTGTCAGGAGTAAAGAAGAAGAGAAGCACTGAGGATAAATTCAGCTTTTGGCATATTGAGTTTTAATTGCCTATTTGTCCTATTGGAAATGTCAAAAGCAAATAAATAAATGGGCTTGGAGCTTAAATTATAGTTCTCAACTATATTTCTAAATGGTAACTGAGAAAGATTATGGATGAAGTCTCCTCAGGAGAGAGAACTGGTTAAGGCAAGGGCCAATAACTGACACTAAAGCATATAGAACGAGAAGAAGGCAAAGTGTCAAAGGATACCAAGAGAAAATGAAGAAGGAGGAGAAAAAAAATACATTGCTGTAATTTTTAAGTGAAGATGAGCTCAGTGTCCTTGTACTGCACCGCGTCGGCCATTCCCTCAACCGGCTATAGTCTTTAAGACTCAGTGGTCGAGAAAATGGCCAAAAAATGGAATAGAAGGACCCTGAGCTTACCTTCACTTAAAAATTACACCAATTTAAATAGCAATTATTGATGAGAAAGACCAGAAGACTAGCAGAAAATATGTTCTATACCTAAAGTTATAAAAAATAAACCACAATGAGCCAGTTAAGAAACCCCTACTCCTGGGGTGCTTGAGGGGTGGGGAGGGATAAATAGAAAAGCAATTAGAATTTCAGTTTCTCGCCAAGGAACAAGTGATCCAAGACCCACACTGAGCTCCTCTCCTGGGGATCTTGAACTAAGTAAATGACCCTCCAGAATATTTGGTTTTGAAGGCCGGTGGAACTTACTTTTAGGAAAGCCAGAGGGATGAGGAAAATAGAGACTTTGCTCCTAAAAAGCACACACAAAATCTCACACACTCTAAGCCTCAGGGCAGCAGCAAGTTGAAAGGAGCCTGGATCAGACCTATCTGCTCATATTGGAGAGCCTCCTAGTGAGGCAGGAGGCAACCAGAGCTCACCTTGTGGACATAAAGACTGCTGGCAGGCATTTTGGGGAGGTCATTTTACCATGTTGACATAATGCTGAGAAGCACCATTTTATAATACTCGCTCTATCCTGTTAAGTTTGGAATCCAGACCTGCTCAGCAGCCTATTAATGTCTATACTGGGATGCCTTAGGCCAAGCTATCAGCCAAGTGAAGACATAGCCTTACCACCAGAAGGTAGTCTGCCTCTCAACCTCCTGTATCCACAACTATACCAGGATACAGGGTACAGTTATGTCCACCAGAGGGCCCAGGACCTAGCTCCACACACCACTGGGCCAGCACTAGCACTAGGACATCCATAGCCATGCAGCCAGAGACCCCAAGACCCGGATATGCCCATTAGTGGGCCAGCACTAGCTTTTCACTAGCCTTACCCACCACCTGGGTAGGAAACAATCCCGGGACAACTTGAGGCTCAGATCCACAACTAGGGGATCAACATACCACCCACAGGATCCCCAGGGTCAGAAACCCTGGGACTTAATGCAGCATTCCAGTGAGCTGCTATTAGACTTGGAACCACCTAGGCCTTGGCCCTACTCACCAGTACAACTACACCAGCTCTGAGATAGTGTGGGCACCTCAGTCAGATGCCCCAGGATCTACCCTGCCCACCTGTGTGCTGACACCAGCTATTGGACCTCCAAGGCCCTACTGCCCTAGACCCCAGCACTCAGCTCTACCCACCAGTAAGCCACCATGAGCCCTGGGACACCTTGAGCCCTGGCTTCACCCAAGAGTGGCCAAAACCAACCCCAGAAAGCCCCTGGCTCACTGACCAACAGGCTGACACCAGCTCCAAAATAAAACGGACCCCTCAGGCAACCATCCTGGGATCCAGACACACTGCCCAGCAGACTGATACCAGATTTTATATACCTCGGACTCCATAGCCAACCTTTTTAGGAACAAATCCCACTCATTAGGTGGATGACATTAGATACAGGATCCAGAGTCCCTGCAACATACCCACTCCAGAAACCAGTTTAACCCACTAGTGGGCTAGCACAAATCCTGAGACCCACTGGAACTCTGTAGGTAGACAACTCATGACACAGCTCCACCCACCAGTCATCAGCAACCTCTGCATAAGGCAAAGCTTGACAACTAATCAGAAAAGAGGGAAAACCATGTCTGCCAGATCATGGACAGCAGTCAGCCGGCTGAAACAAAAGGAATCAAACTGCCCAAATAAAGGGGAACTCAAAACACACAGCTCTGTGTCCAGAGAGGAGTATGCTGTTTGGACTCATACATGTTCTTATAAATCACCACTTCTCCAAGACTGGCAAACACAACCAACCTACAAAATACATAGAAATAAAAACACTAAATTAGGCAAAATGAAGTGACAGAGGTATATGTAAACAAATAAACAAGACAAAACCCCAGATGATGAACGAAGTGAAATGGAGATAAAGATGTTCAAAGAACTTGAGAGAAAATTGGATGCACAGAATAAGAAGTTAGAAGTTTTAAACAAGCAGTTTGAAAATGTAAATAAGAACCAGTAAACATGAAGACTGCAATAACTGAATGAAAAATACACTAGAGGGAATCAACAATAGATTAGATGATACAAAGGACCAGACCAGTGACCTAAAAAACAAGGTAGTGGAAATCAGTAAAGCTAAACAGAAGAAAATAAAGAATTTTTAAAATGAGCGCAGTTTAAAAGACCACAGAGATAATATTAAGCATACTAATACTCACATTATAGCAGTCCCAGAAAAATAAGAGAGAGAGAAAGAGGCAGAAAGCACATTTGAAGTTATAATACCTGAAAACATCCCTAACTGGGAAAGGAAACAGACATCTGGGTCCAGGAAGCACAGAGTCCTAAACAGGATCAACTCAAGGAGGACCACACAAAGACACATTATAAAATGTCAAAATTAAAGATAAAGACAGAATATCAAAAGTTGCAAAGGAACAGCAACGTCACCTGCAAAGCATTTTCTATAAGGCTATCAGCTGACTCTTCAACACAAACTATAGTCCAGAAAAAGGTGGCATGATATAATTAAGGTGATGAAAGGAAAACTTACAACCAAGAATAGTCTACCTGGCAAGGATTTCATTCAGATTTTATGGAAAGATCAAAAGTTTTACAAACAATCCAAAGCTAAAAGATTTCAACATCACCAAACCAGCTTTACAGGAAATGTTAAAGGAACTTCTCTAAATTAAAAAAGAAAAGTCCACAATTAGAAACATGAAAATTATGAAACTGTCTCTTCTATAAAGGAAAATATACAGCTAAGGGAATTCATTAACCATGTGCTAAGCCAATAAGGAGGTTAAAAGACAAAGGTAGTAAATTATTAGTATTCACAGTAAGTACTTAAGGGGTACACAAAACAAATAGATACAGAATATGATATCAAAACAGCAAACATGAGCAGATGAGAGAGCAAAAATGAAAGGTTATTAAAATTTGCTTGAACTTCAGACTAGAATTGGTAGAAAAAAAATCAGTAAAATGAACAACCTAGAAGAAACGAACAAATTCCTAGAAATGTAGAGTCTCCCAAGACAGTACAGGAATTCAGAACCAGACTGCTTCAGAGGTGTATTTTACCAAATATGTAAAGAGTTAACGTATATTCTTCTCAAACTATTTCCAAAATCTCACAGAAAAGAATGTTTTAAACTCATTGTATGAGGCCAGCATTACTTTGATACCAATGAGACAAAGATATTGTGTAAAAAATTAAAATTACAGGTCACTGATGGACATAGAGGCAACATTTTTCAATGAAAATAAAAGGAAACCAAATTTAACAATATATTAAAATGATCAAACATCTTTATCAAGTGAGATTTATCCAAGGGATGCAAGGAAGTTTCAATACAATTGATTGCAAATCAATCATATGTTATGCCATGTTACTAAACTGAAGAAACAAAATCATACAGTCATCTCTATAGATAAAAAAAATTTTGAGAAAGTTCAACATCCATTTCTCAGGAAGTGGCTCAACAAAGTCAATACAGAATAAGCAAACCTCAATACAATAAAGGCCATATATAACAAACTTATTTAGCTAACATTTCAACCAATGGTAAAAAGCTGAAAGCATTTCCTCTAAGATCAAGAACATCACAAGGAAGACGACTCTCATCAAAAAGGCAGTAATGTGTACCAAGACTAACTAATTTACTAAAGAATGGAAAATGGGATATGTGCTCCAGAAATCTGCACTATCTACACTAAATCATTAAGACTGTGGTAAGTCTGTACTTGTCAGGCTAAATAAAATAAAATCAGGTTTCTTCTATAACTTATATATTACTTTATGCCTTTTTCATCTGTATGTGTCATTTTCCTTAAGAAAAATTACTGTTTGAAATTTTTGATGTGAATAATACAGTCAATCACAAGGAACACATGTCAGATATAAACAAAGAATGGTAGTTGAAAAATATAAAAAAAAAAATTAAAAGGCAGACACTAAGACAGATTGGACATTTAAAGGGCATATGTTTATTCATTGTTTTGTATTACTTAATAGAAATTGTATATAATATTGTCCATAATGCCACATAACTATAAATAGTTATAAAAATATGATTAAACGGACAATAAAATATCACGTTGAATCACATTTAGGTAATAAGCTTTCTGACAGGAAAAATATCAGATGTTTAAAAATACCCATTCATATGCTGATATAATATACACTACAGCAAACTTATTTTCACAAAAAAGGAAAATAATAAGCTCAGCCGAATTTGCAACAATTTAAAGCTTATTAAACCTTGCTAAATATTATTTTTATTGCTCACTGGTTAATAAATTCATTTCACCTAAAAGCCTAATCAATTCTTACCATTATTACAAAATTTCCAACTTTGTATTTATGATACCTTAATAGTGAAATTGTCACCTACTTGTATTCATTTCCCTAATAGGAAATGCCAAATATAAAATCCTATTAGTCTTCTAATCCAAAGTCACGTAGCATACAATGTTTAAACTACTGCTTCAAGAAAAGCAAATGGGAAAAAAATAAGCATGTGGTAATGAGTTTTATTTATAAAACTCGATCAGAAACATCAATTTCCCTAAATATTCTGTAAAATACTAATACCTACTTTTAAAAGTAGCTCTGAGAAAACTAACAAGACAAAGTAGCAATATCCTGAAATTCAGAAATTTCTTGTGAAGACATATATTTGCTACAATTTTTATCAAAGGTCCTCAAATGTAGCAAACAGCCCATTATCATGTTCAGCTTTATACTCAACACAACTTAAGTTTGTGACTAGTTAGTGCAGTGCATAGTTTTCCATTTTAGTTAGCTGCTTATAATCTTCTTGAATGGCTCTCAGCCAAATATAACCAAATTCATCCATTTGGATGAGCAGATTTTCGACCTGTCTCTTATACACATCTTCACAATCTTTGGAATTTAGTTTAGTTTTCATTTTATTTACATTATTTATTTTTCAAATACACATGGCATCACATTTAAGCATGATCTTTATATCCTCTGCTGTATATTTAGCTATTAACACCATTTAACATTGAATGGCAAGCCTAGCATATCACAAAATATTAAGGTTTTTTCCATATTTTCCTCATTTATGAGTACTAAAAAATGTTATAGATGTAGTTTTTCTTAAGAAAGTGATTTTCAGATGATACTATGAATATTTTGTAAAGGCATGTTTTATTGCTTGTTATTTTCCTGATTCAAAAGTTGGTTGAGCCTTAAATAAAACAACATTTTTTTTATGATCCAGTGTCTATTTCTTAAGGAAATATAAATGGGTGCAAAGAACATACTGTAATTAACCTTTTATGATTATTCTGACTATTATGCAGTGAATTCTTAAACATTTCTCAAAGCAAAAAGCTGCAGTTAGAATCCTGATGAGTTAAATATCTTATATTATTATGAGCACTTACACATTTTCCTTTATGTAGAACTTCAAAGTAACAAGTTACTGAATTACATCTATAAGGAAAAAAAAGTAAAATTCAAAAGTAAACATATTGTGTATAAAAAAGATAAATAATGAATTTCACACAGCTGCTGCTTTATGATTTTGGAAATGTTACTTCGTGCCAAGGTCATTGCATATGAAATTATTGGCATCTTTACTAAAACTGAGCACTTCTTGCACACAAAAAAAGCAGTAAATCCATCTAAGAGACTGATTGAGAAGCTAAAGTAAGGCTACAACATCTGTCAAGTAGCTTATACATCTGGCCTACAGAAGATATTTTGTATTTTCAAAAGTGGTAGCTTTAGCAGACTGTATATGAGCATAAAGATTTATCTTTACAATAAATCTTTAAATAGATGACAAAGAAATTGAAAGTTAAGTTGTATGTATATCTTAAAAGAACACACTAAAATCTATTTAAGGAGAAAGATTCATCATTAACTGAACATAATTGTACCCACATAATGTTGATTAACTGGTCAGTGTAAACAAAGAAGTAAATATTGTATCTGAGATTTGACTAGAAGTAGTTTTGTGCTCAGGAGAATATTTAAAGACATGCTTATCAAATATATGTATAAATGTCATGTATGTATAGCCTGCCCTCTCCCCCAAAAAAAGATATAACATGAACATAAAAGAGACCATAAAAGTAAAAAAATAAAATATTTTGAGAAAATAAGCTCAACTTTATACAATGAAATTGGGAAAATGCTATATTAAGCACAATTCAGCTTCAAAAACTAATCTATTCAAGGCAGAATGAGAGAAGGGAGCTTTACAAATCAAGGAAAATAAATTAGAAGCAAAAGCTCCTAACTGAATGCCAGATCAATATGTGGCAGTAACTTGACATTTTAAATATGTTTTCCATTAAAATATATTCGAAAACAAAAGGGAAGGGAAATCCAGTCTTTGTAATACATTGTACTTAGTATTCACTGATACTCCTTAGTTCAGTTCAGTTCAGTACAGTCGCTCAGTCGTGTCTGACTCTTTGTGACCCCATGAATCGCAGCACGCCAGGCCTCCCTGT
>SJYT01015187.1:240921-260861 GCA_006410635.1 Cephalophus harveyi | reverse complement strand
AAAAAACATATAAAATAATTTGTGATGATCTATTCTAATAAAACTGTTTAATACCATAAATTAAACATTTAGCAGGATTCCACAAATTTTGCTTTTTTTGCATTCAGTTCAATATTCTTCTAATTTTATTTATGACTTCCTCTTTGACATATGGGTTCTTTAGAAATGTGATCTCTGATTTTCAAATATTTGTAGATATTCCAGTTATCTTCCTATATTGGCAGTTTCTCCCATTTCATTACAGTAAGAGATAATTTGTGTGATTTCTATTTTAAAACAAAATATGCTGAGGTATCTATTATAGCACAGAATATGATCTTTATTGGAGAAAGCTCTTGTGTGTTTGAAAATACTCTACTGCCATTTTGGAGGGAGTAGTGTACCTTTTTCAATTAGGTCCTCTTGTTGATGTTGTACAAGTCTACTCTGTCCTGGCTGATTGTATACTTTTTCACAAGTTATTCACACAGGAGAGTAGGAGTCTTACAAGTACAAATGTGGATTTGTCTATTTCTCTTTTCATTTCTCTTAGTTTTTGCTCCATGTGTTTTGAAGTTCTATATAAGGTGCATGTGCATTTACTACTATTATATCTTCTTGTTAAATTGATCTGCTTTTCTTCAATTACTGTGTTTTAATTCCTAAAGTTGTTCCTTTTTTGAATATTAAAAAGTATATTTTGTATTATATTATTATCACCAGTAAAGTATTAATTTGATCAAATATTTGGTGAAATACAGTTTTTATCTTTTAATTTTCATCTACCATTTTATTTTAAGAGTTGATTCTAATAGACAACACATTATTGGGTTTTTGCTTTTCACACAATTTTACAATCTGTATTTTTAATTGGCATGGTTATTCTATTCATATTTAATCTAATATTGAGATGGTTGGATTTAAGTATTCTATTTCATTATCCTCTGATATATTTCCTGTGACTTTTTCCTTTTATTCCACTTCCTTTGCCTTCTTTTAGGGATTCCCTGATAGCTCAGTTGGGAAAGAATCCACCTTCAGTGCAGGAGGCCCAGGTTCGATTCCTGGGTAGGGAAGATTCCCTGGAAATGGGATAGGCTACCCACTCGAGTATTCTTGGGCTTCCTTTGTGACTCAGCTAGTAAAGAATCCGCCTGCAATGTGGGAGACCTGGGTTTGATCCCTGGGTTGGGAAGATCGCCTGGAGAAGGGAAATGGCTACTCACTCCAATATCCTGGCCTGAACAATTCCATCGACTGCATAGTCCATGGGGTCGCAATGAATTGGACACAGCTGAGCAAATTTCCCTTTCACTGCCTTCTTTTGCAATATCTATTTCAGTGTTTTTAATATTCTATTTTATAACTATTGGATTTTTGTCCATACCTATATTTGTATATATATGCATCTATCATCTTACCATCTTCCTTACTTCCTTCATTCACTCTCGTTTCCTTCTTTCTTAGTGCTTCCTCTAGGGGTTATCAATATACATATCAAAACTTTTACAGTCTAGCTGATTGTTAATATTTGCAACTTGAAGAAAATGTGAAAGACCTTCAAACATATAAGTATCTTTACTTCATATAACAATTTTATAATTTTTGCTTTAAATGCTCATATACATTTTAAGTAACTTGACATTACAAAAGTAGGTTTTTTTAATTTTCTCAGATGTCACTCTTTTTTTTTTTTTTTTTTGCTTTTTCTGTTGCTGTAGTATCGTGTCCCTTTGATATCATGTCATTTCAGCTTTTAGAACTTTTTTTTTTTACATTTTCTTAATGCAGTTATATTGGCAATACACTTTCTTAGTTTTTCTTCATCAATAATAACATTAATTTACCTTTCTTTCTGGTAAGGAATTCTGCATCTGGAATTCTGTGTTAACAGTTTTTCCTTTCAGAACTTTAAAGATATTCTTGTCTTCTGGCTTCCATTATTTCTGATAATAAATCCACAAATATTCCAATTTTTTATATCAACAGTTAATATGTCAGTTTTTCTATGGAGAAGGAAGTGGCAACCCATTGCATTATTCTTGCCTGGAGAATCTCATAGAGAGAGGAGCCTGGTGGGCTATAGCTCAAGAGTTCACAAAGAGTGGGACATGACTAAATAACTGAGCTCTCACTTTTTCTAGCTCTTTTCAAGGTGTGTGTACATAGATACATATATATACTCATGTACAATGTATGTATACATTATATATATGCTGTGCTGTGTTAAGTTGTTTCAGTTGTGTCTGACTTTTTGTGACCCCATGGACTGTAGCCCACCAGACTCTTCTATCCATCAGTTCTCCAGGCAAGAATACTGCAGTGGGTTGCCATTTCCTTCTCCAGGGGATCTTCTTGACCTAGGGATCGAACCCCAGTCTCTCATATCTTCTGCCTTGACAGGTGGATATTTTGCCAGTAGTGCCACCTGGAAAGCCCACATTATATATATGTATATAAAAACTTGCATTGTATATATATTATTTACAAGTATGTGTGTAAATATATATGTCTATTTTGGAATTCATTAATTTTATTTCATCTGTAAATATATAAATGTATGCTTTTTACTCACTTGTGTCATTTTCAACCATTATCTTATAATTTCTTCTACCTGAGATTTTTTTTTCAATTCTCTCTATGACTCCATGACATTAGTGTTATCCTTCTGTTATTAGCTCAACAGACCCTTAGTCTAAGATTTTGATTTTTTATCTTTTCACCATTCTTCTGATTAGACCATTTCTAATGAACAATTTAATAACTTTTCTCTCAAAATTTCCATCCTACTCAAGTTCATCTACTAATTTTTTAGAAGATACTATACTGTCATGTGTTTAATTGCTTCTGGATTCTTTTTATAATTTTTTTCTTCCATTATTTTGTGGTGTTTTTTTATTTACCTTAAACATAATTTAATAGAGCTTCATAATCTTTGATAATTCTGACCTCTGAGCTCCCATCATTGAGATCTGCTCTTTAGAGAATTGCTTATATTTTCCTGATTCCCAAATGTATATTGCCTAAACTTTGATTCTTGCTAAAATCTTTTAGAGAATTTCGCTCTCATTGGTCTTTGTTTTGTCCTGTAAGTTTTGACCATATGTTCTATCTCATTTACTATAGATGATGGTTCAAATGTCAGTATTAGTCTTCCAGACTTTGTTATGCTACTTAAAAGTTGATCCATGAATGTGTACCACATATATTAATCTGGGTGTTATTTTATATCATATTTCAATTTCCAAAGATGTTGCTATGCTGCTTTGAATTGGCCTGTGGATGTACAGCTCAGGAGTGAGACAAGAACTACTACAGTTTCACAGACAGATTGTGGAATGTCCTTCTTCTCTTCTCTCCAGAATACGTCCTTCTCTCTCTTGCTGACAGTGATCCCTTTTCCAGGATAAACTAGCCAGAGAATAAATAGGTTTTCTTTTGGTGACTTAGTGACTACCACATGGTTGCTTGTACTTTTGCAACTGGGGATCACCTCAGAAAAAAAGCAAGAGTAAAAGAGAATAATCCCATCCTCCACTACAACCAAGTCTTCAAGATTTTTTTTAAAATGTAATTATTTATTTATGGCTCTATCGGGTCTGAGTTGCAGCATGTGAGCTCTTTCATTACAGCTCACAGGCTCTAGAGCACCCAGGCTCAGGAGTTGCAGTGCACATGCCTACTCCACAATACGTGGGGTCTCAGATCCCAAACCAGGATTGAACATATGGCCCATTCATTGGAAGGCAGATTCATAACCACTAGACCGCCTGGGAAACACAGTCTTCAGGTTTTCACTGTCTTGCACAATCCACTCTTTTTTGAGCATTTTCAGAATTGTCAGGTAGTTATTTTTTGCTTTTTACCCAATAACTTTTAGATGTTTTCAGCAAGAAATGGCTTTTGGAGGAACAAAAAATGACTTTTTAAAAAGTATGTATTTTATATTAAAAGATAAAAAGTCATTATTTTTGGAACTCCTTATAAATTATATGGATGTGCCTGCAATGAAGGAGACCCAGGTTCAATCCCTTAGTCAGGAAGATGCCCTGGAGAAGGGAAAGGCAACTCACTCTAGTATTCTTGTCTGGAGAATTCCATGAACTGAGGAGCCTGTAGGGCTACAGTCCATGGGGTCACAAAGATATGGAAACGACTGCACAAGAGTTGGAGTGTCTAGCACTTTCACTTTCAAGATAAGCTTTACTTGAAATCCTACTTTTTGATGGGGTTAAATTCCAACATTTAGGCTATTCTTAATAACCTTTCAATTTCCCTTAAGTCATTGATACCCACAGAGTCTGACTTGCACTTGTTTTTTAGAGCTTTTTTGGTGTGTGAAGAATTTTAAGTTTAAAAAAAGTTTTTAAACTCTCAGGAATATTTATTGTCATGGATTATCCTGCCATTCTTAAAACATTTTCACCTTTGTCTCAAAAATGTCCCTCTTATGATTTTACCCTTGCTTCTATAAATTGCCACCTATCACCTAAAACTAGATAGAGTCCTCTATAATCAGAAAAAAATATCTGAGATTTTCACTGTTATCTTGTATAATGTGCAGTTTAAAGCCTGTCACATATTGAATAAGGAAACAATGCATTATTATTTATTCTCTTTTCTGTATTAAATAGGCATGCGTTTTTTGTGCTTAGTGCTTCTCTGTATTCTATACATTTTGGATATTTTAATACTTTACTCTTTATCCAATTATTGGTTAGTGTTTTCTTTAAGGAGTATCAAAGAATAGCAAGAAGAAATAAGAAAGCCTTCTTCAGCAATCAGTGCAAAGAAATAGAGGAAAACAACAGAAAAAGAAAGACTAGAGATCTCTTCAAGAAAATTAGAGATACCAAGGAAACATTTCATGCAAAGGTGGGCTCCAAAAAGGACAGAAATGCTATGGACCTAAAGGAAGCAGAGGATATTAAGAAAAGGTGGCAAGAATACACAGAAGAACTGTACAAAAAAGATCTTCACGACCTGGATAATCATGATAGAGTGATCACTCATCTAGAGCCAGACAATCTGGAAAATGAAGTCAAGTGGGCCATAGAAACCATCCGTATGAACAAAGCTAGTGGAGGTGATGGCATTCCAGTTGAGCGATTTCAAATCCTGAAAGATGATGCTGTGAAAGTACTGCACTCCATATGCCAGCAAATTTGGAAAACTCAGCAGTGGCCACAGGACTTGGAAAGGTCAATTTTCATTCCAATCCCAAAGAAAGTCAATGCCAAAGAAAGCTTAAACTACCACACCTCATGCAAAGAGTTGACTCATTGGAAAGGACTCTGATGCTGGGAGGGATTGGGGGCAGGAGGAGAAGGGGACGACCGAGGATGAGATGGCTGGATGGCATCACGGACTCGATGGACATGAGTCTGAGTGAACTCTGGGAGATGGTGATGAACAGGGAGGCCTGGCGTGCTGCAATTCACGGGGTCGCAAAGAGTCGGACACGACTGAGCGACTGAACTGAACTGAACCACGCAGTTGCACTCATCTCACATGCTAGTAAATTAATGCTCAAAATCCTCCAAGCCAGGCTTCAGCAATACGTGAACCTGAACTCCCTGATGTTCAAGCTGGCTTTAGAAAAGGCAGAGAAACCAGAGATCAAATTGCCAACATCCGCTGGATCATGGAAAAAGCAAGAGTTCCAGAAAAACATCTACTTCTGCTTTATTGACTATGCCAAAGCCTTTGACTGTGTGGATCACAATAAACTGTGGAAAATTCTGAAAGAGATGGGAATACCAGACCACCTGACCTGCCTCTTGAGAAATCTGTATGCAGGTCAGTGCCTGGCGTGCTGCAATTCACGGGGTCGCAAAGAGTCGGACACGACTGAGCGACTGAACTGAACTGAAAATCATTCAAACTTTTCCTTAAGCTATAGTTTTTGTTTGTTTATTTATTAACTTGGGACTAGAGAGCATCTTGGCCCCTCCTCAATGGTACATTGGCAATGAATGAGGAGAAAAGCTACTGACGTGTTCCCGCTGTGTCATGAAAGCCAGTAATCTGCAGAGAAGAACAGAAAGAAGATAGAACAAACTAGTGGCTGCCAAGTCCATGTTCCCATCACTCGAAAACCAGCTGGAGTCCCAGCTTCTGTAACTTGCAACCCAAAGCTCTGGCTCATATACACTGACATCAAGTAACAATTCAAAACATGATGAATTGTACTATTGAGTGTATTGACCATGACTGAGAGATCCCAAATCAAGACTTAGCCTGATAAAGGATTTCTCATGTTTGTGATTCTTCTATATCAAATTCTTACAAATGTGTTAATGTTTAATGATACTTTGTCAAATATTTAATCTGTCATTGTTTTACAACAGAATGCAATTGTATGGTGGTGAGAATGTTCAGTTCAGTTCAGTCGCTCAGTCGTGTCCGACTCTTTGCGACCCCGTGGACTGTAACCTACTAGGCTTCTCCGTCCGTGGGATTCTCCAGGCAAGAATACTGGAGTGGATTGCCATTTCTTTCTCCAGGGAATCTTCCCGACCCAGGGATCGAACCCGGGTCTCCCGCATTAGAGGCAGACGCTTTAACCTCTGAGCCACCAGGGAAGCCCAGTGGTGAGAATAACCTTCCTGGAAATATCCAGGAAGTATGGGTGCCCTAATCTCAGGTGCTGAAAGCAATAGATATCATATATAAAAATATACAATTGGACTTCTCCTCCATAAATGAAAATAATTCTGAATTGGAAAAGAATGAGTTAAACTGCAATGCTTAAAATCTACATTAAGATTGTTATTATATTCCTATGGGTACCAGAACAAATATGTTTTCTGACTATTCCTATGGAGAATTTTGTATACAAAACTATGAAAAAAGAATATATTTATGATATTAAAATGCATCAAAATGCTATCAAGCTCTAAGGAAAATAGATTAGGTGGCTCAGCGGTAAAGAATCTGCCTGCCAAAGCAGGAGACACAGGGTCTAGCCCTGAGTTGGGAAGATCCCCTGGAGAAGGAAATGGCAACCCACTCCAGTATTCTTGCCTGAAGAATCCTATGGACGGAGGAGCCTGGTGGGCTACAGTCCATGAGGTCACAAAGAGTCAGACACGACTGAATGACTGAGTACACGTGAACAGCTGGTCGTCCGAGACCATTCCTCCACCCAGGATGGAGTTAATCAAAAGCGTGAAAGAGACAAAACTTGTTTCCCATGTTTTTGTCATGAGTGCTAGATATCATATATCATGTATCATATATATATATATTATATGTTTATGTGTATATGAATATCTGAGTTTTTACTCTGAAATTTCAAATTTTTCTGTATTTTTTTTCTTAATTTATTTCTAGATTTTTATGAGATATGATTGACATATTGCACTCTATAATTCACAGATTTGATGTACATATATCATGAAATTTTTTCCACAGTAATTTGATGAACATCCATCATCTCATACAGACACAAAATTTTAAAAAACAATTTTTTTTCCTTGTGCTGAGAACGTTTAGGATTTACTGTCTTAGCAACTTTTATATATAACATAAACAGTGGTAATTATATTTATATGTAACTGGGAATTTGTACATTTAGATCACTTTTATCCAATTCCCATTACCCCTACACTCCCCATCTTGTAAGCACAAATCTAACCGTTTTTTATCTGAGTTTGTCTATTTGCTCAGTTTACTACAATGCTATATTAGTTCCTGGGCAACATAGTGATCTTTCTATACATTACAAAAATGATCACCACAATAAGTCTAGTTACCATCTGTCACCATACAAAAAAATATTATTATTGGCTGTATTTCCCAAGCTGTCATGTTTATCCCTATGACTCATTTATTTTATAACTGGAAATATGTACCTCTTAATCTCCCTGACCTTTCTCACTCATCTCCACACTCCTCTACCCTCTGGCAAACACCTGTTTGTTCTTTGTATATATGACTCTGGTTCTTTGTAGTTATGTTTATTCATTTGTTTTGCTTTCTGGATTCTTTTTTTTTTTTTTTTAATTTTATTTTTACTTTATTTTACTTTACAATACTGTATTGGTTTTGCCATACATTGACATGAATCTGCCACGGGTGTATACGAACTCCCAATCCTGAACCCCCCCTCCCACCTCCCACCCCATATCATCTCTCTGGATCATCCCCATGCACCAGCCCCAAGCATCCTGTATCCTGTATTGAACATAGACTGGCGCTTCATTTCTTACACGATAGTATACATGTTGCAATGACATTCTCCCAAATCATCCCACCCTCTACCTCTCCCTCAGAGTCCAAAAGTCTGTTCTATACATCGGTGTCTCTTTTGCTGTCTCGCATACAGGGTCATCAATACCATTTTTCTAAATTCCATATATATGTGTCAGTATACTGTATTGGTGTTTTTCTTTCTGGCTTACTTCACTCTGTATAATAGGCTCCAGTTTCATCCATCTCATTAGAACTGATTCAAATGTATTCTTTTTAATGGCTGAGTAATACTCCATTGTGTATATGTACCACAGCTTTCTTATCCATTCATTTGCTGATGGACATCTAGGTTGCTTCCGTGTCCTGGCTATTATAAACAGTGCTGAAATAAACATTGGGGTACATGTGTCTCTTTCAATTCTGGTTTCATCACTGTGCACCTATTTTTATAATTAGTGCTTGATATATCTGATCTTTGCTACTTTATTTCAGATATCCATGTTATATACTACTACTTTCTCATGGTTGATTGTTTTAAATCTATATTTGGCTATTTTGCTTTTTTTTTTCTTAGCTCTCAGTTTTGACCACTTTGTTTGAAAAATTATTTACAGAAATAATTTATGGTCTAATATTAAGATACTTCCCTCCAGATTATTCTAGTACTTTGCTCAGTACTTTGGTGTACTATATTTATAACCTAAGATGTTAAAATTGTTTTAATCACAGTAGCTATGTCTGAGAGTAGTATGTCTGAGAGAGAATTCTACTTAATAAGATATAACTTTGTTTTCCTTACTTATGTAATGGATTTAGCTGTTTTGAGTGGAAACATTTTACCAGAACGATATAGCTTTCCACCAATATTCCTTCCTATACAGCAATTTCAATCCTGCTTACTCTTTTTGATAAATAGAAAATTTTAACAGCTGGAGGTTGTCATCATTATATTCATTCCAAGGCCTGTCATCATTCTGAGAAATGGTGTCTTTCATATAAATTAACTGGTCAGCATGCTGTACTTTCAGGATCATGACTTCTCTAACTTCCATCTTATTCAAACAAGATCTTTGATCTTAACATCATCTAGAATTCCTTTTCTTTTTACTGCTGCTTTACCATTTATAAATTCAAATATTGCTCATATCTTTAAATTTTAAAAATAAAGAGCTTGATTTTCATAGTGAATGCAATTTCTAAATGTTATATAACTTTTTAGAGTGAGTGTTCTCTATTTTATCTAACTTTAAAGAAAATATAATTTACATAATTTTATATAGTTGATTTAAAAAGTAGGTAGATAAAACATGAGTTTGAAGTATCATTATAATAGCGTACATTTTGAGGGAATATTTTTGTTTTCAGGAATAATGCTTTGATATATTGATTTACTTCCTAAAAGTATAAGACATTAGTGTAGTTTGAGAATAATTACTGAAAGTGGTATAGAGCAAAAATACAAATAGTTTTCAAATAAAAGAACACTTTTCATTTTTGATGAACATAAAAATGATGAAGCTATTGAATGAAAGAAATGCACAACCTAATAGCTCAGAATTGTTTTATTTGACAGACAAAACTGAGGACTTAAGCCCAGGACACAGCCTCTCAGATAGCTATGAGGGATTGCTTTGAAGAGATAAGGGAGGTGTCAGGATATATAAGGGTTTTGCAACAAGGATCGGGAATATAAAACAAAAAAACACTGTTAATTAAAGAAAAATATATACCTCAGTTTAATGAATTTAGTGCTTTTCTACATATGAGAAGATGCAAGAGTGTGGAATCATTGAAATCATCCCTTTGACAAGCATCTCAGCCATTTGGACCAGTTAGCCTGTATTTTCCTCTGCTGAGTTCTCCTTTGAACACAGCTTTGTAGGTGGCTGCAATGGATGAGGGCTTGGCAGCGGGCAGCCCATTTGTCTCACCCAAAGTTCCCTCAGAGCTTACCATCATGGGTGGCTGTGGTGATGATTTGATGGCTAAAATAACCTTTGTTTACTGATAACATTTTCATTAACAAAGGGGAGTAATAAAAAATATTTTTATACTTTGGAATGAACAATACTGTATTTCTTTTTTAAATCAATAAAAATATACCAAAATTAAAAGATTTTAATATTGGGGAATAGTTACTTTCATTTATTTAGATATCATTTCATAAACATAGGATATATAAAATATGGAATATTGCTGGATAAAAATATAAAATTTAGTTTTAAATATGGATAATGTATATTAATTTATCTAAGCAATAGAATTATATGCTACTTATTTTCATCTATACATATGAACTTTTCAGCCCCTGGTTATTTGTATTCTCACCTGAAATGTCTTTCACTTTTGTGCCTCGATCATAATAACTTATAACACAGCAAGCTATTGCTGATCTCAAGGCATTTGTATTACATATTCTGATAAACATCTCTCCCCTGGACTCTTTTTATAAAATGATATTTTAAATTAAATGTATTTATTTTTAATTGAAAGAGAATTGCTTTACAATATTGTGTTGTTTTCTACCAAACATCAACATGAATCAGCCATAGGGGGAATCAGCTATCTCCCCTCCCTCTTGAAAATCCTTCCTACTTCCTTCCCGATCCCACTCCTCTATGTTGTTACAGAGCCCCAGTTTGAGTTCCCTGAGTCCTATAGCAAATTTCCATTGGCTATCTATTTTGCATATGATAGTTTATGTTATTCCATCCTTACATCCCACCTTCTCCTTCCTGTCCTCCCCCAGTGTCCATAAATCTATCCTCTATGTCTGTGTCTCCATTGCTGTTCTGCAAATTTATATTTTTAAAATTTTATTCAAATATGACTTATTTTTGTTATGGTTTCACTGACTCCCAAATCTAAATTACCTCTGTCCACCAAGCCATCATAATATCTTAACTGCCATGACAAAACATTTGTGAGTTTCTATGCACGCTGTGTCATGCTCAGTTGCTTCAGTTGTGCCTGACTCTTTGTTACTCCATGGACTGTAGCCCTCCAGGCTCTTCTGTCCATGAGATTTTTCCTAGCAAGAATACTGGAATGGGTTGCCATGCTCTCCAGGGGATCTTCTCTACCCAAGAATCGAACCCACATCTCCTACATTTCCTGCACTGCAAGTAGATTCTTTACCACTGTATGTGCTGTGCTGTTCTTAGTCGCTCAGTTGTGCCTGACTCTTTGTGACCCTATGGATTGTAACCCACCAGGCTCCTCTGTCCATGGGGATGCTGCAGGCAAAAATACTGGAGTGGGGTGCTGTGCTCTCCTCCAGGTAACTACAGCATACATCTATGTAAATGTGATCAGTCTAATTTACTACAGTGTTTTTCTATCCCATATAAAACTTAAAAATGAAGCAGTCAATAAAGCATTATATAATAAAAAACTTTAGACAAAACATATACATTGCTATATTATTTTAATAAAAATTAAAAACTATTCTCAATGTATTACAGGGAAAATTATTCAGAATAGATTATGTTAGGTCACCAAACAACTCTTAACAAGTTTAAGAATTAGATGTGTATAAGAGACAGTAGCAAAAATAGGAACACAAAATATAATAGATGATACAAAAGTAGCTCTAAGAGGGAAATTTAAAGAGATAAGCATCTACTGTGAGACAAAAATGAAAGATCTTAAGCAATCTCACTTTGTATCTTAAGGGACTAAAAACAAAACATTAAACTAAGCCTAAAATTAGCAGAAAGAAGAAAATAACAAAGGTTAGAGTATAAATAAGGAGACTAAAAAGACAATATGAAAAAAATCAACAAAAATAAGAGCTTTTTTGTTTTTTTTTAAGTTGGCAAATATTTAGCTAGACTAACTAAGGAATATAGAAGACTGAAACAAATAAATCAGAAATGAAAGGTGAAAGGTGAGCCATTACAACTAATTCCACTGAAAAACAAAGACTCATGAGGCTACTATGAATATTTTTTTCCCTTAAGCAACAAAATCTATGGTAAGAAATGGTAGTAACAGCAATATGTACTTGAATTCATCATTTTTCAGTGGTGTATAAAGATTTTAGATCTGTTCATTAAAAGTAAAATGTAATTCAACAGTAAAGACTGTGAATGTTGCTACTGGGATTATTTGGTGATAGTATTTGGTAAATAAAATCATTTTTTTTTTTAAGAAGAATATATTTCTAACATTTTGGACTTAAAAACATTTTTTTTCAAATATCTGAGTAGTCAGATTAAAACTGATGCATAGAGAAACACCAGATATCAAGAGGTGTTAAACTGTGTATGACTAATTTTTTTTTAAATTCTAAATATGAAACAGCACTCTATGTACTATACAAATGAGTGATCTTTCCTTAGGTATTTAAGACTAACAGCTAATGTTTTACTACACAGGCAGAATTTTAATGTTCCCTCCTGGCTCTGTAATCCAACTAAGATAACTAGCTAAAGAGGGGACATTAGAGTAATAGTTTCTCATGACTCTAGATAGAGACTATTACAGAGCTGATGGCATAGAAAAAGACACCATAAAAAGACAAAAACGTCTTAATAGTCATTTCCTGGCTGTACAATAGGTGTAGATTTTTGCCAGCAGACCTCAGAAAAAACAATACTCTAATAAGCTGAGTACAGATCAAGGTGTTTCAGACTTTTCCTGGGGTGGTGACAAGTAGGGACCCTCTGTGATTTCACCATTCTGTGAGTGTGCAGGTATCTGACGTCCAAATAAAATCACTCTAAAGTAACCTGGGAATTGGGATAAGCACTAATACCTAAAGCACATCAGGGAAGATTAGGCACCTATGTGGAATTAAGCAGACAAAAAATGTTAAAGAAGCCATTTTAAATATGATTAAAGCAATCAAATTCTTATTTTATTTAAAGCAGAAAATAATGAGTAAGTAGACAGAGAGTTCAGCAGAAAAGTGAAAATAAGAAAATATGCGAAACTTGAATGGAAAATTTCAATAATTTAGATGAAAAATCCTTGGAGATGGAAGAAACTGTTAACAAATGTGAAGATCAATTAATAGAAATTATTCAAAACAAAGAACAGTGAAAATAATTGAAGAATAACCAACAGAGCTACAATGACCTGTGGGACAATATCAAACAGTATAACAACTGAACTTTCTGAAGGAAGGTAGAGGGAGGCTTGGGCAGAAAAATAAAGAAATTGTCAAACATTTCACAAGTATTAGGGAGAACATCAGCTCATAGATGCAAGAAGATTGGCAAATTCTAAGAAAGATAAATGTAAAAGAAATCATCAGCTTATTTTGAATTTTGTCAAGAGATTTTCCTTTGAATAATCTACTCTTTTATTGAAATAAATAGTAAAAACAATACAATAATTCCAATAGATATAATAAAATCACTGGGCAGAATTCAATACTCATTTGTGAATTAAAAAAAAAAAAGCAAACCAAAAAGCAGAATACTTATTCTAAACTAAAGCTATAATTATTTTCTTCAATATGATATTGGCCTTTTATTATATATACAAATAAGTTAATTTCATGCATATTATTATTAATACACCTAATTTTATTTTTCAACATGAATTCTTGATGTTTTACCTAAGACTACAGGGTCAGAGATACACTATCTAATGTAACTCCTTAGGGATCAACTATAGCTTGGTGGACTATAGTCCAAAGTGTCACAAAGAGTTGGACATGATTGAGTGACTAAACATACACATAAATAGATAGTGAGAAGTTATAATTTTTAGTATAGATTATGCATCCATTTTTTCATGAACTTTATCCATTATTATTCATAATTTTTTGGGCTAAATAACTTCTCCAAAGGCAATTCTATAAAGATGTCTAGACAAGCCTGGGGATGCATGAAAGTATTGCCTTTTAGAATCGATATTTGATACACAGGTGAAGTGAAGAAAGGTAACCAGCAGTCTTTACAGACCTCTTTTTTAACCAAGCTAAATTGTGATTAGATTTACATATTACATTTTTTTGGTCTGTTATAACCTCAGTGACCCTTACAATGTCAAGGTAATACGTTAAAATATGGTTGCTACTATGATAAACATGGCAGGTACAATTCTCATTTGCAAATCATAACTAAATACTAATTGCAAGTACATGAATCAAATAATTAATTTTTAATCTTTGTTAGTGTCCTTTAGATAGTCAAGTATAAGAAAACTACAAAATGACCATTGGTAAATTGAAAAAGAGCAAGGTGCTTAAGTTTCTAGTGGAACATTAGAAAACAATATGTAACAATCCAGATCTAACTTCAGCCACTGCTCTTCCAAAGTGCAAACATTCATGAAAATTTGATTATTTTATTTTTGAAAACATTGAAGGCTAAGACCAAAAGTAATTCTCTAAAATACAATGAAGGGAGAGAGTATTTCAAACAGAATAAGTATTAAAAAGTTAACTGTAGTGTTAAGGATCTGAAGAATGATAGTCAGAGGTTTGCTCTACTTAGGAATACCAAATATAAGTGAAAGAGGACTGTCGCATTAGGAAGTCTAAGTGCTGTGCAGAAAATGCTAACAAATATTGTTTTCTTGAATTCCTTTCACCAAGCAGAATTCAAAAGTTTAAATGACTGAACAGTTTTATTATTTTGACTTGAGCAACCTTATTACAAAGAAAAAGATGTAGTCCCTGAAAATGTCTAGAAATCTGGTGGGGGTGGGGGGACCTCTTTAGATTTTGCCAGTATTTCCAGCTGTCTTTGTTTTATTTTTACATCAAAAATCTCAGGAAATGTATTTAGCGTAAAATTTACTAATCTTAATATATACGTATGCTGCTGCTGCTAAGTCACTTCAGTCATGTCTGATTCTGTGTGACCCCATAGACAGCAGCCCATCAGGCTCCCCCATCCCTGGGATCCTCCAGGCAAGAACACTGGAGTGGGTTGCCATTTCCTTCTTCAATGCATGAAAGTGAAAAGTGAAAGTGAAGTCGCTCAGTCATGTCTGATGCTTAACAACCCCATGGACTATGGCCTACCAGGTTCCTCTGTCCATGGGATTTTCCTGGCAAGAGTATTGGACTGAGGTGCAATTGCCTTCTCCTGATATATATGTATATACAGGTGTATATGTATAAAATAGAGATGGCCATTTCTATATGCACAAGTCAAGCGTGTCTTAAGAGTGCTATATGTAAGGAAACTGATTATTTCATTGTTTGATTGATATTTGGTTCCTCCCAAACCCCAGAGTTATCTTTATTAATAGTTTGTTGTACTACAGGATGACTGAACAGCAGCTTGATCTTCTTGTATAAATTCTTTGAGGCATTTTAGCAACTAACATCTTAATAGCAACTTTTATGCTTTGATTTACTTACTGCCAAAAGCATTCAGTCAAGACTTCATTCATTTTATTTGGCTAGTCTAATTTTGTTGTATAAAAATGAAAGTTCTCTGAAATCTCCTTTGAAAATTATAAATATGCAAAAAGGTCACCTCTCTTGGCATATTTTGTTGTGAATAAAAGCTGAGCTGCTAGGAGACTGTTTCTAAGACACATCAGTGAGCAAAACCACTATCATGCTGAGGTTTGACAGAAAACAGCAAAATTCTGTAAAGAAATTATCCTTCAATAAAAAATAAATGCATTTTAAAAAAGATAATTTCCAAAGCAACAACAACAATGCTATCATAGTTGGCTACAACCTTGATGCATTAGAGCTTTCATCTAAGAGAGCAGATAAACAGTTATAATTTCCTTCACTATATATCTCAAAGGCAGTAGGAAAGAGGAATTAACAAATTAATGTATGGTTTATTTGGAATACTAAAGCACAAGTTAAGTATTTGATTTAATTAATAATATCCAAACTCAAGCTGTTATCAAGCTGTCCTCATAATTGTTTCATGAAGCTTGAATGAGATATTAGATTCATTATTATATTTCCCTTTACTAATAATACCTAATCTATACTTTCATAAATCAAGCAGAACCATTTATGAATTTTCAAATGTTTCAGGGAGAAGTCTCTTGATTAAGAATACTTGGTAACCATATATCGTGTTGACTATTGTTTTCTAATGCCTAACATAGTGTCTGGAATAATGAAGATATACATTATAAAAATTGTGATTGAATTTATGACTAAAGAAGAATATACCTGTATTGGAAGCCAAAAAAAGAAGAAGAAACTTCATATCACTAGTAAATAAACTTCTGTTTCTTCAAACTACCTATTAACTGATAAAAAAATAAGCCTGTTCTTTACCATGTATGTTTAATAAAATAAAGCGGTAATTTCTCAAAAAATTCAGCAACCCATCACTCTTGGTTGTTCACTTTTATTTATGACAGATTTTCCCTAAATGAAAAAAAAAAGAAATGATACTTTTGTTTTTAGCAGTTACTTTGATATTACTGTAATGTTTTAGCATAGAAATAGCACTATGGGTAGAGAAATAAGTTGTAAGATGTCAAAGAGAGCTGGAGTAGCCTATGATTCACTGTGTAAAGGAATTATTGCAGTGTCCTCAATGTTCTAGAAATAAAATGTCTTCACAATAAAGACATTTGGTTTATTTTTAATTAATGTATTTATTTTAATTGGAGGCTAATTACTTAACAATATTGTAGTAGTTTTTGCCATACATTGACATGAGTCAGCCATGGGTGTACATGTTGTTTTCTAAATGAGATACATTTTCAATAAATATTTATATAATTCATGTAATTTCCTAGATACTATTTATTTCTGGTAGTGTTTTCCCTACTCTAGGTTGTCATTTGATCTGCATAGCTCGTGCATGCATGCATACATTCTAAGTTGCTCAGTCATGTCTGACTCTTTGTGACCCCATGAATCATAGCCCACCAGATTCCTCTGTCCATATTATTTTCCAGGCAAGATTACTGGACTGGCTATTTCCTGTTCCAGGGAATTTCCCAACCCGGGGATCGAAACCTTGTCTCCAACATCTCCTGCGTTGGCAGGTGGATTCTTTTATTTATTTATTTTAATTGGAAGATAATTACTTTACAATATTGTGATAGTTTTTGCCATACATTACCATAAATTGGTCACAGGTATATATGTGTTGCCCCCATTCCTGAACACCTTTCCCATCTCCCTACCCATCCTATCCCTCTGGGTTGTCCCAGAGCACTGGCTTTGGGTGCCCTGCTTCATTCATGGAGAATGGATGGCCAGGGCAGGTAGATTCTTTACCACCGTGCTTGTTAAATAAGAAGTTGGAAATATATTGAGTGCCATGAAACCAGAAATAAAATTGCATATTTTCAATTTTCAATGACTATATTCCCATAGTATTAATCTAGATGTATCAATAGAACATTATAAGTTGCTGGTGCAGTGCAGTCAAAATACTGATACATTTGTATTGATTTATATTTGATTTTGTATTAAGTTCAATTTAAGTCTGAATTTGGCAATATCTGTGGATCAAGGAGTTCATGATCTGAACTCCTTGATCCACAGTCAGCTCCTTGTCTTGTTTCTATGGAATAATATATGTAGCATTTAAAATCACTAATATAAGGCATACTGAAATTTTCTTGGCATAAAAAAAAATTAGCACTACAGACAAAAACAATAACATAGGGTAACAATGAGGTGAAGTGTTAGTCACTCAGTCATATCCAACTCTTTGTGACCCTATGGACTGTAGCCCACCACAATCCTCTATCCATGAAATTCTCCAGACAAGAATACTGGACTGGGTTATCATTCCCTTCTCCAGAGGATCTTCCTGACCTAGGGTCAGGAAATAACCTGGGTCTCCAGTATTGCCATCAGGTTCTTTTTACCAGCTGAATCACTAGGTATAACAATATGACCATATAATTACACTATTTTAAGTTACAAATGAGTGAATGATGCAAGCAGTTTTGAAGTTTCATACCCTTGGTTTTCAATCTTTTAAAGATAATAATTGTAAAAAAAACAGTTAATTAACTTTCCCAATTCCAATTCACTTTACAACCATGTCAAAATATATACACAATCTTTTCTGTTTTATTGCTTTAGTTTTGGAAAATAACTAGAAATTTTATATGGTAACATGTATCAGATTCACTATGTTTATGAGGGAAGCTCTTGCATTAGAAAGGAAGGAAGGAAGGAAGGAAGTCACTCAGTCGTGTCCGACTCTTTGTGACCCCATGGACTGTAACCTATTAGGCTTCTCTGTCCATGGGATTCTCCAGGCAAGAATACTGGAGTGGATGCCATTTCCATTAGAAAATATACAGATAAATAAAATACAACCATGATTGTGAAGACTAGAGAATGATATTTAGAGAATTATTGGAAAAAATAATTGGAAAATTAGAGAAAAACTAGAGAACATGAACAAGTTAATCATAACATTGTAAAGAGAAATGTTGCAAAGAAATTTTTATATTCAGTAAAGAGAAAATACATCCCGAGAAAATGCATCAGTTTTGATCAAAATATTTCTTCAAAGATAAATATCACTTTGAAAAACATTTTAACTTTGATATATTTTATCCTTTGCTTATGGATTGAAAATGAATGGAAAGCCTATAAAATTATGGCAGTTTATATATTAAGAATAGCAAATGTTTTATATTAGGTTAATGCTATCTTCTAGTTTCTGAATACTATATGACTATTTTGCTCAAAACCAAGTGGTCACATTATGATACAAACTTGGAAATATTCTATAATATAACACTTTATATTACATTTTATATCATTTTTGTAAACATTTATCTTGCTGCTATCAATTTTCCTGTTGTACTAGCTTCCTACTTCTTATCCCATATTTTAGTTTTCTGTGACTTGGACAAGTGAGTTTAAAAGCTTAGCAACTTCCCCAACATCCCAGACAAAAAGTAGGGTGTGCATTGGTCTTCTATTTTCAAAAGCATATACAGTTTGC
This sequence comes from Cephalophus harveyi, assembly GCA_006410635.1. Taxonomy (NCBI): domain Eukaryota; kingdom Metazoa; phylum Chordata; class Mammalia; order Artiodactyla; family Bovidae; genus Cephalophus; species Cephalophus harveyi. The sequence goes on along the minus strand of SJYT01015187.1, from coordinate 241,818 downwards.
TTGCATGAATAGAAATGTAATGATAGAAATTGTTATACATGAACAACTGCAACCACAAAGGTGTTTTTAGTGTTTGCAGACAAGAAGTATTCAAACACAAAGGGGGCATTATGGGAAAAAACAAACACAAAATACAAAACACTCGAATTATAAAGAGAGCTAAAGGGAAATAAAAAGGGAGGAAAAAATCCCAGTGATACAAGAAGGTGCACAACTAACATTTTTACAGGTAATATTAGTGGAGGCAAATCTCAGTAGAAATCTATTGATGGTAACAACAAATAATATGAACCTTGAGCCAGTTTACTAGCAGGGAATAAACCTAAGTGTTCTAATTTAATGTAAATAATTCCAGCACAGATGGCAGGGTTGGAAAACACCACAGGTCAGGCAAAAGGATTCAACTACATTTTTACAAATTAAATGTGAAATTTTATTGTGCAATCCTGACTGGGAGAGTACAGAATCTAATTTCAAATTCTCAATGGCTAAGAAATACCATTTGTTTCTCAGCTGGAGGAGGAACTGGTAACTTTTAATGCACTCCTCCTTTATGCCTAAGTGTGTGTGTTAGTTGTTCAGTCGTGTTTGACTCTTTGTGACTCCATGGGCTATAGCTCACCAGTCTCTTCTATCAGTGAAATTCTCCAGGCAAGAATACTGGAGTGTCTTGCCAGTTCCTGCTCCACTTTCTGCCTGTGAATTCACTTAAACAGTGTTTATAAAGACATGCTTACATTGCCACTCTAAAGGAGATTTGTTCAAACTCAACAAAACCTTTCTTTTCCTTTGAATAAAAGTGCTAGTTTAAAACTCATTTAGATTCAACTTTTGAATCTAAATCTACATAGCATTTAAGAAAACATTTTTAGGGACCTAATTAAAAAAAAAAAAAAA
>SJYT01015187.1:227605-240656 GCA_006410635.1 Cephalophus harveyi | reverse complement strand
TTTCCTATTTGGAACCAGTCTGTTGTTCCATGTCCAGTTCTAACTGTTGCTTCCTGACCTGCATACAGATTTCTCAAGAGGCAGGTCCAGTGGTCTGGTATTCCCATCTCTCTCAGAATTTTCCACAGTTTATTGTGATCCACACAGTCAAAGGCTTTGGCATAGTCAATAAGGCAGAAATAGATGTTTTTCTGGAACTCTGTTGTTTTTTCATGATCCAGCGGATGTTAGCAATTTGATCTCTGATTTCTCTGCCTTTTCTAAAGCCAGCTTGAACATTTGGAAGTTCACGGTTCACGTACTGCTGAAGCCTGGCTTGGTGTTTAAGTACCCATTAATAAATGTCCAATATTAATAACTAAGTTGATATAACATTAAAGTAAATTAAAATATCCCATTATCAATAATACCAAGGCCCCCCTGGACTTCCCTGGTGGCTCAGTGGTAAAAAATCCTTCTGTCAGTGGAGGAGACAAGGTTCTATTCTTGGTCCAGGAAGATCCTACATGCTGCAGAGTAACTAAGCCCAAGTGCCATAAATACTGAGACTGTGCTCTAGAGCCTAAGAACCACAATTACTGAGTCCATGTACTGCAAATTCTGAAGTGCACATGCCCCAGAGCCCTGCTTTGCAATGAGAGAAGTCACCTCAATAAGAAGCCTGCACATTGCAAGCAGAATAGCCCATGCTCACTGCAACTTTAAAACAAATAAACAAACCCATGAAGCAACCAAAACACAACACAGCCAAAAATAAATAAAATTATTTGAAAAAGTAATAATAATACCAAGACCCAAACCAGATAAATCACAAAGATAAATTTTGAAACATATATTTTTGTTCTTTGTGTACATTTGTGGCTGCACGGGAGCAGGAGGGCCAAGAGGAGCTACACAACGTTCAAGGTCAAGAGGGGCGGCAGTGAGTAGATACCCCTCTTCCAGTGTAAGGAGAAGTGGCTGTGCTTTGCTTGAACAGCCATGAAGAGATACCCCACGTCCAAGGTAAAAGAAACCCAAGTAACATGGTAGGTGTTGCAAGAGGGCATCAGAGGGTAGACACACTGAAACCATACTCACAGAAAACTAGTCAATCTAATCACACTAGGACCACAGCCTTGTCTAACTCAATGAAACTAAGCCATGCCCTATGGGGCCAACCAAGACAGGCAGGTCATGGTGGAGAGGTATGACAGAATGTGGTCCACTGGAGAAGGGAATGACAAACCACTTCAGTATTCTTGCCTTGAGAATCCCATGAACAGTATGAAAAAGCAAAATGATAGGATACTGAAAGAGGAACTCCCCAGGTCAGTAGGTGCCCAATATGCTACTGGAGATCAGAAGAGAAATAACTCCAGAAAAAATGAAGGGATGGAGTCAAAGCAAAAACAATATCCAGCTGTGGATGTGACTGGTGATAGAAGCAAGGTCCAATGCTGTAAAGAGCAATATTGCATAGGAATCTTAAATGTTAGGTCCATGAATCAAGGCAAATTGGAAGTAGTCAAACAGGAGATGGCAAGAGTGAGCATCGACATTCTAGGAATCAGCGAGCTAAAATGGACTGGAATGGGTGAATTTAACTCAGATGACCATTATATCTACTACTGTGGGCAGGAATCCCTCAGAGGAAATGGAGTAGCCATCATGGTCAACAAAACAGTCTGAAATGCAGTAATTGGATGCAATCTCAAAAATGACAAAATGATCTCTGCTTGTTTCCAAGGCAAACCAATGAATATCACGGTAATCCAAGTCTATGCCCCAACCAGTAACGCTGAAGAAGCTGAAGTTGAACGGTTTTATGAAGACCTACAAGACCTTTTAGAACTAGCACCCAAAAAAGATGTCCTTTTCATTAAAGGGTACTGGAATGCAAAAGTAGGAAGTCAAGAAACACCTGGAGTAACAGGCAAATTTGGCCTTGGAATGTGGAATGAAGCAGGGCAAAGACTAATACAGTTTTGCCAAGAGAACACACTGCTCATAGCAAACACCGTCTTCCAATAACACAAGAGAAAACTCTACACATGGACATCACCAGATGGTCAGCACTGAAATCAAATTGATTATATTCTTTGCAGCCAAAGATGGAGAAGCTCTATTCAGTCAGCAAAAACAAGACCAGGAGCTGACTTGCTCAGATCATGAACTCTTTATTGTCAAATTCAGACTTAAATTGAAGAAAGTAGGGAAAACAACTAGACCATTCAGGTATGACCTATATCAAATCCCTTATGATNTGATTATATTCTATGCAGCCAAAGATGGAGAAGCTCTATACAGTCAACAAAAACAAGACCAGGAGCTGACTGTGGCTCAGATCATGAACTCCTTATTACCAAATTCAGACTTAAATTGAAGAAAGTAGGGAAAACAACTAGACCATTCAGGTATGACCTATATCAAATCCCTTATGATTATACAGTGGAAGTGAGAAACAGATTTAAGGGCCTAGATCTGATAGATAGAGTGCCTGATGAACTATGGAATGAGGTTCACGACATTGTACAGGAGACAGGGATCAATAGCATCCCTATGGAAAATAAATACAAAAAAGCAAAATGGCTGTCTGAGGAGGCCTTACAGATAGCTGTGAAAAGAGGAGAAGTGAAAAGCAAAGGAGAAAAGGAAAGAAATAAGCATCTGAATGCAGAGTTCCAAAGAATAGCAAGGAGAGATAAGAAAGCCTTCCTCAGTGATCAAAGCAAAGAAATAGAGAAAAACAATGGAATGGGAAAGACTAGAGATCTCTTCAAGAAAATTAGAGATACCAAGGGAGCATTTCATGCAAAGAAAGGCTTGATAAATGACATAAATGGTATGGCCCTAACAGGAGCAGAAGATATTAAAAGGAGGTGGCAAGAATACACAGAAGAACTGTATAAAAAAAGATCTTCATGATCAAGATAATCATGATGGTGTGATCACTCACTTAGAGCCAGACATCCTGGAATGTGAAGTCAAGTAGGCTTTAGAAAGCATCACTATGAACAAAGCTAGTGGAGGTGATGGCATTCCAGTTGAGCGATTTCAAATCCTGAAAGATGATGTTGGCCTAAAGCTCAACATTCAGAAAATGAAGATCATGGCATCTGGTCCCATCACTTCATGGGAAATGGAGAAACAGTGGAAACAGTGTCAGATGTTATTTTGGGGGGCTCCAAAATCACTGCAGATGGTGATTGCAGCCATGAAATTAAAAGACACTTACTCCTTTCAAGAAAAGTTATGACCAACCTAGACAGTATATTAAAAAGCAGAGACATTACATTGCCAACAAAGGTCCGTCTAGGCAAGGCTATGGTTTTTCCAGTGGTCATGTGTGGATATGACAGTTGGACTGTGAAGAAAGCTGAGTGTTGAAGAATTGATGTTTTTTAAATGTGGTGTTGGAGAAGACTCTTGAGAGTCCCTTGGAGTGCAAGGAGATCCAACCAGTCCATCCTAAAGGAGATCAGTGTTTTGTATTATTGGAAGGACTGATGTTGAAGTTGAAACTCCAATACTTTGGCCATGTGATGTAAAGAGCTGACTAATTTGAAAAGACCTTGATGCTAGGAAAGATTGAGGGCAAGAATAGAAGGGGATGACAGAGGGTGAGATGGTTGGATGGCATCATAGACTCAATGGACATGAGTTTGGGTAAACTCCGGGAGTTGGTGATGGACAGGGAGGCCTGGCATGCTGCGGTTCATGGGGTTGCAACACTTGGTACACGACTGAGCAACTGAATGGAACTGAAGAAGCTGAATACTTACCCATAACCAAGCAGTTTCTCGTGCAGTGAGTACATTTCACCAATCAATAGAGTTATGCTATTTACACGTAGTTCATCATGGTCTTTGGCCAAGCCAAGATATATCCATTTTGACTAGTTCTTTGGCATGAGACAGTAACCAGTAGTTGGCTAGACTTAATATTGAAAAAAGTAGAAAGCCATATGTTTTAGCATTATGACTTTAATGATTAATAACTTTAATGGCTTTTTGGGAAGAAGCATTGCTGATGCTTTTCCTGTTCACTTAATCTTCCTCAAAGAATATTCAGTCATGTCTGCTGCTACACATAATTTCCCAATTCTTTCCCCAAAGCAGCATTTATGCTGTAGTGCAATATTTCAGTCTTAAAAGCCATCATTTTCTCATAATTATTTCCTATTCCAGAGAATGTTCCAGGAACTGAGGTGGATTCTTAATATGTGATATCTCATAGTTTTTATATGAATATTAGGTATTGTATCTTTGTTTCTAGAAAACAAATCTGAACTTCAAAAATTGTAGTTGGTTTACTTGTTCAATGTTATATCACTGGTAGGTCTCACCTCAGGTTTCTTCTTAAAAAAATATGTACTGACTTTTTAATTTGATTTTGTATCACTGTGTCTTCTGAGTCCATATTGTTGATCTTGGAATACATTTCCCCTCACTCTCTCTCTCTCATACACACAAACACACTCCTCACCCCTTATTCTCCTCCCTCCTCCTCTCTCCCCATTTCTTCTGTCTTTCTACATCCCACCCATCTTTAACAATTTTATTTCCACAAATTCTCTTTTAATTCTTCTCTAGGAATAAACTTCCAATGCCTGCACTAGTACAATCTCCATTTACTACAATGGCACTACTGTCTATAATCTTGGTTTTATTATTATCTCCTAATATAGCTGAAAGCTCACTTGAAACTCAACATAAAAAGAAAAAAAAAAAAAGCTGAGATCTTGGCATCTAGCCCCATTACTTTATGGCAAATAGATGGGGGAAAAGTGAAAACAGTAACAGATTTTATTTTCTTGGGGTCCAAAATCACTGTGGATGATGACTGCAGCTATGAAATTAAAAGACACTTGCTCCTTGGAAGGAAATCTATGACAAACTTAGACAATGTATTAAAAGGCAGAGACATCACTTTGCTGACAAAGATCCATATAGTCAAAGCTATGGTTTTCCAGTAGCCATGTACAGATGTGAGAGTTGGACCATAAAAAAGGCTGAGCACCAAAGAATTGATGCTTTTTAATTGTGGGGCAGGAAAAGATTCTTGAGAGTCTCTTGGACTGCAAGGAGATCAAACCAGTCGAATCTAAAGGAAATCAAGCCTGAATCTTCACTGGAAGGACTGATATTGAAGATTAAGCTCCAATATTTTGGCCACCTGGTGCAAAGAGTCAACTCATTGGAAAAGACCCTGATGCTGGAAAAGATAGAAGGCAAAAGAATAAGGAGGCACTGAGGATGAGATGGTTCGATAGCAACACCAATTCAAAAGAGATAAATTTGAGCAAACTCTAGGAGATAGTGAAGGAAAAAGGAGCCTACATACTGCAGTCCATATTGTCACAGAGTCAGACGTGACTTAGTGAATGAACAGCAACAATATACTAATGAAACATTAATCTGAATTGCTCATACAAGCTCTGTCTCAGGCATGAAAGCATCTGTGTGTGTATTTGTGCGTGCACTTAATAATTCTATTGCATTATATTTTACATTAAAAAATGAACATATTGCATGTTTAGTTCAGTGAGTTTTGACAGATGTATGCACCTATATAATAAACACTTGAATTAAAATATAAAATATACTGACCAAACAAAAATATTCCTTCATATGTTTAGACAGTCAAATCTTCTTCACTTCCATCCCCAGTCTACAGTGATCTGATTTCTATAATGTTACAGTGTTTTCCCTGTTGAAGAGTTTCATATAAATGAAATAATAAAAAGTGTAAATATTGTTTCTGGCTTTATTCATGTAGCATAATATTTTTGAGATTCATCATTTTGTTGTGTCAATATCATTAGTTTGTTCCTGTTTTATTGCTGGTTGGAAAGGCATTGTATGCATATGCCAGGATTTGTTTATACAAAATCTGTTGATGGGCATTTGGCTTACTTCCAATGTTTTTATGGACATATGTTTTCATTTCTTTTGGGTAAATACCTAAGAGTGTAATTTTGTTGGATCAAAATGGCTTCTGTTGGATTAATTATTTTTGCATCTATCAGCTTATTGGATGCACCTCATTATCTTTGTTTTCTAGCAGTTGTTCTAGGATTACTTATAGAGAGAGTTTTTTTGCTAATTTTTATCTGTATAGCCCACATATTTAATGCAGTGCTACAGAGTTTTTGTTTGTTTCTTTTAAACCAATTTCAATAATATAAAAAGAAGAGAGACAAGAAAAATAGTTAACACAAACAAACTTTGGTATTTTCTAGGTACATAAGTAAGTGCTTTTCATATACTAAAGCATTTAATCTTAACAATATATGATAGATTTGAGACAAGCTGGGACTCAGGACACTTTGCTGCAGTGCTGCAATGTTTACAATTGGACAAACCTCTCTTCTAAGCAATAAAGTACAAAAATATTTTATGGGACTAAAAATAACTGTGTGCATGTGAAGTTGGGGCAAATTATAGACAAAAGATACAAAAACAGCAACAAACCAACCGCCATTTCAGAAGTACCCGGAGAAAAACAAGGTTGCGGGAACAAAATCGGGGTACTGAGCAAGTTTCCTGCACTCAACACCACCAGACGGGTGAACAAAAAACCTAAGCCAGTCCTCTGACCCAACCCTTGGACACACCCTACCCTCAACCCATATAAGGAATAAGCTCCCCCTAACCCTGCCTTGAAGAGTGAGTGAGCAAGGGGAACCTGTTACTTGTTCTCCTTCCCCTCTGCTGAAGCAGGGGGTCTAACAAAGCCTTTCCTGAATTCTTTGGTCTCTGGTCAATTTCTATCGATTGGAGAAGGCCAAGAATCCTGGTTGGTATCAGATTCTACTACTATCACTGCCATTTACAGAGAACTTGAGAGACTTGCTTAAGGTCTTACACTTGCACAAGGTCTTCCACTCTTCTAACTAAGAGTGGAAATAGGATTTAAATGAGGCAACCTTAATCTAAAGCTGTATGCTTTATCAGTCTGTATATGGCCTCCATGACATTCCACTATAACATGTATCACTATTTATAGAAAAGTAAAAGTATATGAAAGGAGAGACAATTGTTATAGAAGAACAAAGGAACAATTTTGGGGGAGCAGTATTTAATTTTAAAACAAGCGTTTTCTCCCCTGTACTTTCACGTGTTTTGAAATATAATAAAATACATTTTTCTCTAAAATATATTTTAAAAATAAGTATTAGTGGGGTATAATTTTTATTAAAAATGAGTGTAGGTTATCTAGAGTTGTATATTTTAAAGTTGCATATATGCTATATAGACACATATATTTATGTTTGTATATAATAACCACCAATCTTGTCCTTTTTATCACCCCTGAAATTTCTCTTGTACTTTATCATTTCATTTTCTTAACTCTCCCCCAGACAACCATCTATCTACAATCACGATCACTATAGATTAGATTTGCTTTTTCTAGAAACTCACATAAGTGGAATAATACAGTATGCATACCTTTTTCCTATTTTCATTTCCCAGTGTAATTTTTGAGATTAATTCATCTCATTGCATCATATAGCCCCCCTTTATTGCTGAGTAGTAGTAGTCTCTTACATGAATATACTACAATTTGTATACATTCATATGTTGGCTATTGGCATGAAGCATTACTGAATACTCCATACAAGTATTTTTATAGAAATGTAGTTTAAGTGCTTTTTGTTAATATTTAGGAGTAATTTGTATTGTGTGTGTGTGTGTGTGTGTGTGCACGCATGCTCCATCACCTAGTCTTGTAGGACTCTTTGCGACCACAGGGACTGTGGCCCACTGGGCTCCTCTGTCCTTGGTATTTTTCAGGCAGGAATACTGTAGTGGGTTGCCATTTCCACTATAGGGGATCCTCCCAACCTAGGGACTGAACCTATATGCCTTGAGTCTCCTGCACTGGCAGGCAGATTCTTTACAATTTAGCCATCTGTAAAGCCCTTAATTTGTGTCATACAGCCAGTAAAATCTTAACTATGTAAGAATGTATCAAACTGCTATCCATTCTGATGATAATGTTGAACACTGTCTAAGATCTGTTCTCTCAGGAAAAAAAAAAAAGATAGATTAAGAAGTCATCCTACACTTTTGTTTTCCAAATTCTCTCCCCTGGCCATCTTTTTGTGTTTTAGAAAAATTGTTCCTTGATCTTGTAAAACATGAAGAACTGGAAATAATACATTTATGTGATATGTTGCTACTATTGAGTTATATTTGAAGTGTTCTCAAACAGGAAGAGATACACAATCTTTCCCACATTTAATTTGTATGGTAAATTGTTGCAAATGTAAATATTTAAGAAATTGTGTATGGAAAATATCTAGCAAATTGTCAGTGCTTCACAATTTATAGTATGGTTCCATTTTTAAGAGCTCTAAAGCTACTTTGACTAAAATCAGGCAACAGTATAGTGGTATGTCATAATTTGAATTTAACTCCTTCTCAGTAAGTAGTTTTCCTCTGGGACACTCATCACTTATTTAAGGAGCTTTATTAATTTACAGATATTAAGCACTTGCTTTCAATGCAATATATTTAGTTGATATTCTTGAAAAATTTTGCTATTTTTCTAAATATGTGCTTATTATGTTTAATTACATCTTCCCTTGTGGCTTAGTTGATAAAAAATCCACCTGCAATGCAGGGCACTAGGATTCTATCCCTTCGTTGAGAAGATCCCCTAGAGAAGGGAAGGGCAACCCACTCCAATATTCTTGCCTGGAGAATTTCATGGACAGAAGATCCTGGTGGGCTATACAGTCCATGGGGTCACAAGTGTCAAACAACACCTAGTGACTAAACTACCAACACCATGGTTAATTAGGTCTCAGGAATATATTTCATCTGAAGATTTTTTTTATCTGTAAAGATTGTAATTATTTTTATTAAATAGATGAAATATACCCTTTTCTTTAAAAATATGTTAATTATTACATTCAGAGATAATATTAGGGGGGATTGACTTTTGTCTTACATGTCATCATCATAATCATCACACATGCTCAGTTGTGTCTTACTTTTTGTGACTCCATAGACTATATCCTGCCAGGTTCCTCTGTCCATGGAATTTTCCCAGGAAGAATACTGGAGTAGATTGCCTTTTCTTTTTCCAGGGGATCTTCCCAACCAAGGGATTGAACCCACTTATCATGCATCTCCTGCATTGGCAAAGAGATTCTTTACCTATGAGCCACCTGAGAAGTGTGTCATGCAAAGTACAGAACTTCCTTGTAAGTTATACTTGTCTTATTATGAAAACTCATCAATCTTTCACTTCTGAAAATGATAAATTACAAATTAGTCAGTTATTTTAAGTTTTTGTCATGTAATGACAATTTGTTTTACTTCGATGCATTCCTGAAAATTCTTGCAGTCAACTGTAGGCCAAACTGCTTTTTTTTTTTTTTTAACAAAGAGTAATTTCAGTTTTCCATAGAGAGAACTATACCAGGTAACTATGGAGACCCTCCACACATTGGAGGGCGTAATTGTAAACACCTTAGAAACCATACAAGTGGACTTAGTCAGAATTTCTAAACATTACTGGATAAAAAACTGGATTCATGAGACCACTAACCCAACATGGAGCAGAACAAAGGTAATACAGGACTCAGTAAACTAATGAGAAACTGTTGTGGTTTATAGTTGGCATATTGTTGATGATTTAGTGTTTTATTTTCTTTTCCCTAATGCATTGCCCAACATGCAGGATCTTGGTTCCCTGACCAGGGATCAAATCTGTGCCCTTTGAAGCGGGACCAGGAAGTCTTAACCAATGGACTGTCAAGGAAGTCTATTGTATTATTTTTTGTATATGAGAAATCTTCCTCTTAAACTATTAAAACTCATAGCAATTTAATAAACTAAACCTTTGAAAATAGAAGCACTTGTAAGTGATGTATTTTACTCCCAACCTGACAAGTCAGTATGGCACTGAGTGAAGAGGAACTAAGGAGCCTCTTGATCAAGGTGAAAGAAGAGAGAGAAAAAGCTGGCTTAAAACTCAACATTAAAAAACTGAGTATCATGACATCCAGTCCCATCACTTCTTGGTAAATAAGTGAGTAAACAATGGAAATAGTGACAGACTTTATTTTCTTGAGCTCCAAAATCAGTGCATATGGTGACTGCAGCCATGAAATAAAAAAAAAAAAAAAAAAAGAAAACACTTGCTTCTTGAAAGAAAAGCTATTACAAACCTAGGCAGCATATTAAAAATCACAGACATTACTTTGCCAACAAAAGTCCATCTAGTCAAAACTATGGTTTTTCCAGTAATCATGTATGGGTGTGAGAGCTGGACCATAAAGAAGGCTGAGTGCTTGAAGAGCTGATCCTTTAGAACTGTGGTGTTAGAGAAGACTCTCAAGAGTCCCTTGGACTGCAAGGAGATCAGCCAGTCAATCCTAAAGGAAATCAGTCTTGAATATTCATTGGAAGGACTGATGCTGAAGCTGAAACTCCAATACTTTGGCCACCTGATATGAAGATTCAACTCAATAGAAAATACCTTGAAGCAGGGAAAGATAGAAGACAGGGGGAGAAGGGGACAACAGAGGACAAGATGGTTGGATGGCATCACCGACTCAATCAACACGAGTTTGAGCAAGCTCCAGGAGATTGTGAAGGATGGGGCAGCCTGGTGTACTGTAGTCTATGTGGTCTCAAAGAGTTAGACACGGTTGAGTGACTGAACAACAACAGCAGCCTGACAGCTCCACAATTTAGAAACTCTCATTGAGTATTTCTAATTCCATGACAGCTATCCTTTTTTGCACAGAAAGAATCTGCATTTCTTTGTTAATAGGACTTGATTGGGGCATTATTTTTGAAACCAAGAACTTGTCTGGAATGTTATATTTGAGAATGATGCTTATTTAATGAGCTATGATCAGATAATTTATTTTTTTCTCTCTCTCTCTCTTTTTTTTTTTTTTTTTACTTTACAATATTGTATTGGTTTTTCCATACATCAACATGAACCTGCCACGGGGTGCACATGTTCCCCATCCTGAACCCCCCTCCCACCTTCCCCCCTGTACCATCCCTCTGGATCATTCCAGTGCACCAGCCCCAAGCATCCTGTATCCTGCATTGAATCTGGACTGGTGATCCATTTCTTATATATTATACATGTTTCAATGCCATTTTCCCAAATCATCCCACCCTCTCCCTCTCCCACAGAGTCCAAAAGACTATTCTATACATCTGTGTCTCTTTTGCTGTCTCACATACAGGGTCATCATTACCATCTTTCTAAATTCCATATATATGTGTTAGTATACTGTATTAGTGTTTTTCTTTCTAGCTTACTTCACTCTGTATAATAGGTTCCAGTTTCATCCACCTCATTAGAACTGATTCAAATGTATTTTTAATGGCTGAGTAATACTCCACTGTGGTATTTGTACCACAGCTTTCTTATCCATTCATTTACTGATGGACATCTAGGTTGCTTCCATGTCCTGGCTATTATAAACAGTGCTGCAATGAACATTGGGGTATGCATCCTTCTTTCAATTCTGGTTTCCTCATTGTGTATGCCCAGCAGTGGGATTGCTGGGTCATAAGGCATTCTATTTCCAGTTTTTTAAGGAATCTCCACACTGTTCTCCATAGTGGCTGTACTAGTTTGCATTCCCACCAACAGTGTAAGAGGGTTCCCTTTTCTCCACACCCTCTCCAGAGTTTATTGCTTGTAGACTTTTGGATCGCAGCCATTCTGACTGGCATGAAATGGTACCTCATTGTGGTTTTGATTTGCATTTCTCTGATAATGAGTGATGTTGAGCATCTTTTCATGTGTTTGTTAGTCACCTGTATGTCTTCTTTGGAGAAATGTCTATTTAGTTCTTTGGCCCATTTTTCGATTGAGTTGTTTATTTTTCTAGAAATGAGGTGCAGGAGTTGCTAGTATATTTTTGAGATTCGTTGTTTGTCAGTTGCTTCATTTGCTATTATTTTCTCCCATTCTGAAGGCTGTCTTTTCACTTTGCTTATAGTTTCCTTTGTTGTGCAGAAGCTTTTAATTTTAATTAGGTCCCATTTGTTTATTTTTGCTTTTATTTCCAATATTCTGGGAGGTGGGTCATAAAGGATCCTGCTGTCATTTATGTTGGAGAGTGTTTTGCCTATGTTCTCCTCTAGGAGTTTTAGTTTCTGGCCTTACATTTAGATCTTTAATCTATTTTTAGTTTATTTTTGTGTATGGTGTTAGAAAGTGCTCTAGTTTCATTCTTATACAAGTGGTTAACCAGTTTTCCCAGCACCACTTGTTAAAGAGATTGTCTTTAATCCATTATATATTCTTGCCTCCTTTGTCAAAGATAAGGTGTCCATAGGTATGATTAGATAATTTAAAGGAACTAAGGTTGAATTTGGGAACCAATGCTTGCAAAACCTTCTTGGGAAACCAGTCTATGTGACTAGTTTATAGGGTTCCCAGTCTTAAAGATGAATACAAAAAGTCACTGCATGGGAGATATAAATTGCTTAGCATATTTTAAAGACCTGGAGAAGAAATGAATTTGGAGGTGAAATCCAGTGGTGAGTTCTTGCCTTGGCTTTCATGCCTCAAGAGGCTTTTAAATGTCTAATCTGAAATTCTTATGAAAATATTCCTCAAACATAAAAAGCCTTATATGTTAAAGTTCTATTCAGGCTGGGGAAATGTCCCAGCAAAATCTCATGAGATATTGTGTGTGCATACATAGTCTTTTCTTGAGATTATCTTTATCACTTGAGAATGGAGGGAAATGACTATAGAGAGAAATTTTAAATTTTCAAAAGAAAACTACAATACACCCTCTGAATGCAGAGTCTGTATATTGTCTTTTGAGTTGTTTGGCAGGTCTTCAGGTAACATGAATATACAAACAGTATCTTGGCTAGTAAAGACTTAATTGGCTTCCTCTCTCACTATGGGGAAAAATAAAAACAAAAAATAAAACACCTCTGGTATTTAGATTTTGTCATCTTGCATAAATTGACAATGCTTTACAAATTTTCAATTTTCCCAGTTTCTTTCAAAATCTGTAAACAATGGTCCAAATTAATCTTTCCAGTCACCACCGCCCCCCCCCCCC
>SJYT01015187.1:201432-227482 GCA_006410635.1 Cephalophus harveyi | reverse complement strand
ACTCTCCCACCCCCCCCCCCCCCCCCCCCCCGGTTTTTTTTTACCTTATTCATCCTCACTTCAGTTCAGTTCAGTTGCTCACTCGTGTCCGACTCTTTGTGACCCCATGAATCGCAAAGAGATGAAAATCCTGAATGCCTAGACTCTATTAGTACTTTAGATAGCCTTGTACTAGAGCAGAGACATTACTTTGCTAACTAAGGTCTGTCTAGTCAAGGCTATGGTTTTTCCAGTGGTCGTGTATGGATGTGAGAGTTGGACTGTGAAGAAGGCTGAGAGCCGAAGAATTGATGCTTTTGAACTGTGGTGTTGGAGAAGACTCTTGAGAGTCCCTTGGACTGCAAGGAGATCCAACCAGTCCATTCTGAAGGAGATCAGCCCTGGGTGTTCTTTGGAAGGAATGATGTTAAAGCTAAACTTCAGTACTTTGGCCACCTCATGCGAAGAGTTGACTCATTGGAAAAGACTCTGATGCTGGGAGGGACTGGGGGCAGGAGGAGAAGGGGACGACCGAGGATGAGATGGCTGGATGGCATCATGGACTCGGTGGATGGGAATCTGAGAGAACTCTGTGAGTTGGTGATGGACAGGGAGGCCTGGTGTGCTGCGATTCATGGGGTGGCAAAGAGTCAGACACGACTGAGCAACTGAACTGAGCTAAGACCATTTCACTCAGTTTTGGAGGAAGCCTTGTAAGCTAACGCCTTGACTACTTCATGTAAACTTCAAAGGACTCAAAACTGCCACAGACCATTCATGGACTGACTGATTTCTCTGAAAATAAATCACTATTTTCTCTCTGAGAAAATATTCAGACTATATGATTTTACACCAATGCTGTGTTCAGTATCACCAAAAGTATCCATGTCCTGGTTTTAATAAACTCAGTGAGCAATGCTGGATAACTTAAAAGATTTCCTCCATTGACCTCTTGAAATTCAATGGATTGGTTGTCCTACATGTTCTACCTCTGATTACTTTAACACAACCCTTTGTATTTAACATTTTTCTTTTTCATTTTATCATTCTAATGACAAAGTTGAATTTTACCTGAGCTTTGTGATTCTGAAAAACAATGGTTAAGATATCCCACCAACTTTTTGTAGTTAAAGAAGTGACTACCTATGTAGTAGGTAGGACGAAGGATTATCATATATTCAGTTCAGTTCAGTTCAGTTCAGTCACTCAGTCGTGTCCGACTCTTTGTGACCCCTTGAATCACAGCACGCCAGGCCTCCCTGTCCATCACCAACACCCAGAGTTCACTCAGACTCACGTCCATCGAGTCAGTGGTGCCATCCAGCCATCTCATCCTCTGTCATCTCCTTCTCCTCCTGCCTACTTTACAATATTGTATTGGTTTTTCCATACATCAACATGAACCTGCCACGGGGTGCACATGTTCCCCATCCTGAACCCCCCTCCCACCTTCCCCCCTGTACCATCCCTCTGGATCATTCCAGTGCACCAGCCCCAAGCATCCTGTATCCTGCATTGAATCTGGACTGGTGATCCATTTCTTATATATTATACATGTTTCAATGCCATTTTCCCAAATCATCCCACCCTCTCCCTCTCCCACAGAGTCCAAAAGACTATTCTATACATCTGTGTCTCTTTTGCTGTCTCACATACAGGGTCATCATTACCATCTTTCTAAATTCCATATATATGTGTTAGTATACTGTATTAGTGTTTTTCTTTCTAGCTTACTTCACTCTGTATAATAGGTTCCAGTTTCATCCACCTCATTAGAACTGATTCAAATGTATTTTTAATGGCTGAGTAATACTCCACTGTGGTATTTGTACCACAGCTTTCTTATCCATTCATTTACTGATGGACATCTAGGTTGCTTCCATGTCCTGGCTATTATAAACAGTGCTGCAATGAACATTGGGGTATGCATCCTTCTTTCAATTCTGGTTTCCTCATTGTGTATGCCCAGCAGTGGGATTGCTGGGTCATAAGGCATTCTATTTCCAGTTTTTTAAGGAATCTCCACACTGTTCTCCATAGTGGCTGTACTAGTTTGCATTCCCACCAACAGTGTAAGAGGGTTCCCTTTTCTCCACACCCTCTCCAGAGTTTATTGCTTGTAGACTTTTGGATCGCAGCCATTCTGACTGGCATGAAATGGTACCTCATTGTGGTTTTGATTTGCATTTCTCTGATAATGAGTGATGTTGAGCATCTTTTCATGTGTTTGTTAGTCACCTGTATGTCTTCTTTGGAGAAATGTCTATTTAGTTCTTTGGCCCATTTTTCGATTGAGTTGTTTATTTTTCTAGAAATGAGGTGCAGGAGTTGCTAGTATATTTTTGAGATTCGTTGTTTGTCAGTTGCTTCATTTGCTATTATTTTCTCCCATTCTGAAGGCTGTCTTTTCACTTTGCTTATAGTTTCCTTTGTTGTGCAGAAGCTTTTAATTTTAATTAGGTCCCATTTGTTTATTTTTGCTTTTATTTCCAATATTCTGGGAGGTGGGTCATAAAGGATCCTGCTGTCATTTATGTTGGAGAGTGTTTTGCCTATGTTCTCCTCTAGGAGTTTTAGTTTCTGGCCTTACATTTAGATCTTTAATCTATTTTTAGTTTATTTTTGTGTATGGTGTTAGAAAGTGCTCTAGTTTCATTCTTATACAAGTGGTTAACCAGTTTTCCCAGCACCACTTGTTAAAGAGATTGTCTTTAATCCATTATATATTCTTGCCTCCTTTGTCAAAGATAAGGTGTCCATAGGTATGATTAGATAATTTAAAGGAACTAAGGTTGAATTTGGGAACCAATGCTTGCAAAACCTTCTTGGGAAACCAGTCTATGTGACTAGTTTATAGGGTTCCCAGTCTTAAAGATGAATACAAAAAGTCACTGCATGGGAGATATAAATTGCTTAGCATATTTTAAAGACCTGGAGAAGAAATGAATTTGGAGGTGAAATCCAGTGGTGAGTTCTTGCCTTGGCTTTCATGCCTCAAGAGGCTTTTAAATGTCTAATCTGAAATTCTTATGAAAATATTCCTCAAACATAAAAAGCCTTATATGTTAAAGTTCTATTCAGGCTGGGGAAATGTCCCAGCAAAATCTCATGAGATATTGTGTGTGCATACATAGTCTTTTCTTGAGATTATCTTTATCACTTGAGAATGGAGGGAAATGACTATAGAGAGAAATTTTAAATTTTCAAAAGAAAACTACAATACACCCTCTGAATGCAGAGTCTGTATATTGTCTTTTGAGTTGTTTGGCAGGTCTTCAGGTAACATGAATATACAAACAGTATCTTGGCTAGTAAAGACTTAATTGGCTTCCTCTCTCACTATGGGGAAAAATAAAAACAAAAAATAAAACACCTCTGGTATTTAGATTTTGTCATCTTGCATAAATTGACAATGCTTTACAAATTTTCAATTTTCCCAGTTTCTTTCAAAATCTGTAAACAATGGTCCAAATTAATCTTTCCAGTCACCACCGCCCCCCCCCCCCCGGTTTTTTTTTACCTTATTCATCCTCACTTCAGTTCAGTTCAGTTGCTCACTCGTGTCCGACTCTTTGTGACCCCATGAATCGCAAAGAGATGAAAATCCTGAATGCCTAGACTCTATTAGTACTTTAGATAGCCTTGTACTAGAGCAGAGACATTACTTTGCTAACTAAGGTCTGTCTAGTCAAGGCTATGGTTTTTCCAGTGGTCGTGTATGGATGTGAGAGTTGGACTGTGAAGAAGGCTGAGAGCCGAAGAATTGATGCTTTTGAACTGTGGTGTTGGAGAAGACTCTTGAGAGTCCCTTGGACTGCAAGGAGATCCAACCAGTCCATTCTGAAGGAGATCAGCCCTGGGTGTTCTTTGGAAGGAATGATGTTAAAGCTAAACTTCAGTACTTTGGCCACCTCATGCGAAGAGTTGACTCATTGGAAAAGACTCTGATGCTGGGAGGGACTGGGGGCAGGAGGAGAAGGGGACGACCGAGGATGAGATGGCTGGATGGCATCATGGACTCGGTGGATGGGAATCTGAGAGAACTCTGTGAGTTGGTGATGGACAGGGAGGCCTGGTGTGCTGCGATTCATGGGGTGGCAAAGAGTCAGACACGACTGAGCAACTGAACTGAGCTAAGACCATTTCACTCAGTTTTGGAGGAAGCCTTGTAAGCTAACGCCTTGACTACTTCATGTAAACTTCAAAGGACTCAAAACTGCCACAGACCATTCATGGACTGACTGATTTCTCTGAAAATAAATCACTATTTTCTCTCTGAGAAAATATTCAGACTATATGATTTTACACCAATGCTGTGTTCAGTATCACCAAAAGTATCCATG
Source organism: Cephalophus harveyi (assembly GCA_006410635.1). Taxonomy (NCBI): domain Eukaryota; kingdom Metazoa; phylum Chordata; class Mammalia; order Artiodactyla; family Bovidae; genus Cephalophus; species Cephalophus harveyi. Next base: position 223,160 of record SJYT01015187.1, on the reverse strand, counting down.
TCCTGGTTTTAATAAACTCAGTGAGCAATGCTGGATAACTTAAAAGATTTCCTCCATTGACCTCTTGAAATTCAATGGATTGGTTGTCCTACATGTTCTACCTCTGATTACTTTAACACAACCCTTTGTATTTAACATTTTTCTTTTTCATTTTATCATTCTAATGACAAAGTTGAATTTTACCTGAGCTTTGTGATTCTGAAAAACAATGGTTAAGATATCCCACCAACTTTTTGTAGTTAAAGAAGTGACTACCTATGTAGTAGGTAGGACGAAGGATTATCATATATTCAGTTCAGTTCAGTTCAGTTCAGTCACTCAGTCGTGTCCGACTCTTTGTGACCCCTTGAATCACAGCACGCCAGGCCTCCCTGTCCATCACCAACACCCAGAGTTCACTCAGACTCACGTCCATCGAGTCAGTGGTGCCATCCAGCCATCTCATCCTCTGTCATCTCCTTCTCCTCCTGCCCCCAATCCCTTCAAGCATCAGAGTCTTTTCCAATGAGTCAACTCTTCGCATGAGGTGGCCAAAGTACTGGAGTTTCAGCTTTAGCATCATTCCTTCCAAAGAAATCCCAGGGCTGATCTCCTTCAGAATGGACTGGTTGGATCTCCTTGCAGTCCAAGGGACTCTCAAGAGTCTTCTCCAAGACCACAGTTCAAAAGTATCAATTCTTTGGCACTCAGCTTTCTTCAGAGTCCAACTCTCACATCCATACATGACTGGAAAAACCATAGCCTTGACTAGATGGACCTCTGTTGGCAAAGTAATGTCTCTGCTTTTCAATATGCTATCTAGTTTGATCATAACTTTCCTTCCAAGAAGCAAGCATCTTTTACTTTCCTGGCTGCACTCACCATCTGCAGTGATTTTGGAGCACACACACACACAAAATAATAATAATAAAGTTTGACACTGCTTCCACTGTTTCCCCATCTATTTTCCATGAAGTGATGGGACCAGTTGCTATGATCTTAGTTTTCTGAATGTTGAGCTTTAAGCCAACTTTTTCACTCTCCTCTTTCACTTTCTGCCATAAGGGTGGTGTCATCTGCTTATCTGAGGTTATTGATATTTCTCCCAGCAATCTCAATTCCAGTTTGTGCTTCTTCCAGCTCAGAGTTTCTCATGATGTATTCTGCATAGAAGTTAAATAAGCAGAGTGACAATATACAGCCTTAATGTACTTCTTTTCCTATTTGGAACCAGTCTATTTTTTCATGTCCAGTTCTAGCTGTTGCTTCCTGACCTGCATATAGGTTTCTCAAGAGGCAGGTCAGGTGGTCTGGTATTCCCATGTCTTTCAGAATTTTCCACAGTTTCTTGTGATTCACACAGTCAAAGGCTTTGGTATATTCACATATTAATTAATAATATGCATTTGTATCCTTCCATCCTCATACAGTCAAAAACTCAATGAGAATCAAGGATGACTCCCTTATTTATTTGTACCTCTAAAACTTCAGGCTCCCTTCTTTTATTTGAGATATTCCCATTCAGTCATGTCTGACTCTTTGCAACTGCATGGACTGCAGCATGCCAGGCTATCCCATCCTTCATCATCTCATGGGAGTTTGCTCAAACTCATGTGCATTGAGTCGGTGATGCCATCCAACTATCTCACCCTCTGTTGTCCCCTTCTCCCCCTGCTTTCAATCTGTCCCAGCATCAGGGTCTTTTCCAATGAGCCAGCTCTTCATAGCAGGTGGGCCAAGTATTGGAGCTTCAGGTTTAGCATCAGTTCCTCCAATGAATATTCAGGGTTGAGTTCCTTTAGGATTGACTGACTGATCTTGCAGTCCAAGGAACTCTTAAGAGTCTTCTCCAGCACCACAGTTCAAAAGCGCCAATTCTTCAGCTTTATGGTCCTGCTTTCACATCCATACATGGCTACTGAAAAAACCATAGATTTGACTATATGGACCTTTGTTGGCAAAGTAATGTCTCTGCTTTTTTATATGCTGTCTAGGTTTGTCACAGCTTTTCTTCTAAGGAGCAAGTGTCTTTTAATTTCATGGCTGCAATCACCATCTTCAGAGAGCCCCAAAAATGTCTGTCACTTTTTCCATTATTTCCCCATCTATTTGCCATGAAGTCATGAGATCTGATGCCATGATCTTAGTTTTTTGAATGTGGAGTACATTACATAAAAATAATATGTTTGTAATGAAGTATATAGGCTATGTTTTGTCACTTAAAAATGATAAAATATTATCAGATATAAGTAAAAGATATTTATAAAGTAAATCTTTGAAATGTAGCTACATTTATTTTACTTTGCCTGGACTGTTTAGCTGAAAGTGATGCACAATTATAAATGAAATATTTGCATTTTATAATAATAGTTTTATAAGTAACTTGTTTCCCTTTAACTTTTAAAACCATTTGATCTAACCCATTACTTTTAATAATATCTTTTAATTTAACTCACAGCATTTATATTGTCCTAGAGAAGGAAATAGCAATCCTCTCCACTATTCTTGCTTGGAGAATCCCATGGGCTGATGAGCCTGATGGGTTGCAAAGAGTTAGACATGACTGAGAGACTAACACACACACACACACACACACACACACACACACACACACACACACACATTTATTTCAGTAATTAAAATGATGTTTAATTAACCACATTAAAAAAATCATCGTATTTTCACTTAGCTTTGAAGTGTTAGTCCCTGATGTCTCTTTTTCTTTTTAACAGTATGATATTAAAAATGGGACACTTTTGTAAGTAAGTTCTGCTTAATAGCCCATTTTGCAGTTTTATTAAAAAAATATAAACAGAATAACCAGAAGTTTTTTTCTGTTGATTGTTTGCCCACCCATGAACTATGGATATATATTCTTCTGGATATTCACAAGCACTCCATTTTTCTATGAAGTATTTATTTGTACATTGACTTTTCATGTGTAAAATAGTAGGTACTATGTCTGAGTGATTAACAATAACATTCTTCCTTGAACCCTGGATATGGGTCAAAAGTGTATGCAATAAAATGGATTATTCAAGTATTTCAAAGGAGAAATGAGAGATGAAACCTAAAATTTATTTCACTTATTAAAGTGAGATATCTCAAAGCCATGATTATGTAAATATTAAACTAAAGTCTGAGGACCATCCTCTGATAAAGATATGGTGAATATGGCAACTGAGCACAGACAAATGTGGGAAACTTGAGGATGAAGAAGGATAACAGTGCAGGAGAAAATTCTATATCCCTGTTATTTCTTTGTCTCTCTCAGGTTGTAACTCAGTTTAAGTTAGGCACTAATATTTTATTATGATTACTAAAATAAACCCCAACCTGTTGCCCAATGACTTCTTAAATTATTTAAACTCTTGTATGAAATAACAATTCTAGTTTGCTTAACTTTGAAACCTCATTAATACTATATTAAACATAGCAAAGATATTTTAATACTATTACAAATGATAACAAATTTGCAGATATGCAAATTTTTTATATACTGAAATATAAATAGTTTGCTATCCCCATCATTAGTTTGGCTATTTGTTGTGAAAGCTGAAATGAAAGTAATCTACTGGATGAGTTTCTTATGATTACTTCTTAGTATTTTGACAGCCATTGTACATTGATTATAATATTCTCATTAAGTAGAGTTACTGAAAGTATTTAAAAACTATCAATGATCTGTCAGGCCATTGGAGTCAGAGATTATGTAATTAAAATAAATATTGGTATTTCTCATCCAAAACAAAGGCAAATATATTTATAAACAGTGCTTGACTTTCAGTCTGTCAGATAAACATGCTTCTTCACTATTCTCTATCATCATTCAAGCACAATTTGTTTTCATTATTTACTCAGTGATTTTATAACAAGCATTTTTAAAATGCTTACAAGGAGAGATTTCTAACAAATTCCTACCCTCACCTAATAGGGTTATTAATTCAAAGAAACCCAGGCATTGAACTGGATAACACTATAAACAGAGAATGCTGCATACCATTTCAGTTCTAATAATGCAAGAATCAATTTATCAATCACCACAGTCACCTACTGATAGTATACTTTGAGGAGAATTCAGGATGGAGAAAAACAGGAAGCATTCTGTGCTTTGGGTACTGGCCCTAAATAGTTAAGATGCATATTTAAGAAATAATATCAATGAATCTAGATTCTTAAATCTTCCTGTACAGAGAAAAGTACTAAAGTCATCAACTTGAGATGTGTATTCTTGGTGATTAGTAAAACTTTTTGGAAGTTTGACACTTTTTTTTTTTTTTTTTTCCAGCAAGTGTTCACATATATCCTATCTCCTTCCTTAACATTTCATAGAAATTCTTCAGAGCTACCTAAGAAGCTGTCTCCTGGGTTGTAATTCTCAGATTCTCCAAAAAAGCTTAACTCTTAACTTTTACATTGTGCAATTTTCACTCAGTTGACAGCACTAAAATACAGAATACATCAGAATCAGAAGAGAAATAACTTGAAAGAGTGCTCAGCAAGCAGAAATTCCAAAGTGAAAGTGCTAGTCACTCAGCGGTGTCCAACTCTTTATGACCCCATGGACTGTAGGCTCCTCTGTCCATGAAATTTTCCAGGCAAGATTACTGGAGTGGGTTGACAGTCCCTTCTTCAGATCTTCCCAACCCAGGGATTAAACCCTGGTCTCTTGTATTGCAGGTGGATTCGTGCAGGTAGACTCATCAGAGTCACCAGGGAATCCAGAGACAATGGTTCAGTAGGCAAGGAGGAATAAGATCTACTGTCTAAATCACCATGTTTGACTTTCAGATTATCTGGGTTAGATTTACTCTAAAGTTAGTAAAGCTTAAGATTTAGGCCTGCTCACTTGTAAAGGTGATTTCTAAACCTCCTGAAAGAGGCTAGAAATCTCTTCACAAAATCATATGTGTTTGTAATATTTAAAGTTCTAAATTAGTTTTGCATTCCCAAACACACAGGAAGCTAAGCCACATTACAAGGCAGATTTACCCAGAAGTTGGATATTCCTTTTGTGGTTTAATTTTTATACACAACATTATATTATTACAATTTTAGTATATTTGCTGATGAAAGATCACAATGAGATTGTATCAGAAAAACAGAAAGTAATTGTCCAGAGGTCACTAAGAAATTCACAGAATTATGCATAAATATTAAGATTGGGACATAGGCAGAAACAAGAGCTTGGAGCAGGTTGAAGCAGCTGGAATAACCAAAATTAGGGCATTTCTTCTGAGAACTCCTGTCATCCGTGCTGACAAGGGAGTGTACAGATTTTGCCTATACCAGCTGCTGTCTCCTATATGGATGCTGCTACCACTGTTATTCTGGCCTACCACTAGAAATCTCTTCCTTGCTAGTTCCTGAATCAAAGTCAGGGATGAGTTAATCAAATTGTCACACTGCAGACAATGAATGAAGACTATTCAGAAATAAAAAAAAGTGAAAATTGACACAGAAGGAAAATAAAAAGCAACCCTGCCATTAATCAGAATAAGAGGAGACAAATGTCAAAACTGTTGCAAAATGAACAGAAACATCTTTTCCCCCTAAGGTCATACTGCTGCTGCTGCTGCTGCTAAGTCGCGTCAGTCGTGTCTGACTCTGTGTGACCCCATAGAGGCCTCCTACCAGGTTCCTCTGTCCCTGGGATTCTCCAGGCAAGAACACTGGAGTGGGCTGCCATTTCTTTCTCCAATGCATGAAAGTGGAAAGTGAAGTCGCTCAGTCGTGTCCGACTCTTAGCGACCTCATGGACTGCAGCCTACCAGGCTCCTCCATCCATAGGATTTTCCAGGCAAGAGTACTGGAGTGGAGTGTCATTGCCTACAGGAGCTGTGAATTGCCATAAGGACCTCTGTTTGATTGACTACCTCTTTCGTACCAGTAATGCCCCAGCTCTATTCCTACCCCTTACTGGGGACACTTATTTAAAAAAAAAAAAAGCCTCCTAAATCTCTAGTCAATGCTGATCCTTCTGTGAAAGCAACCAATCCAGAACTGATCCCTGCTTCTCTGAGGTCCTCTGCAGAATCCTTCAACAAGCACCCAAAACTTGTAAGTGGCCTTCTTCTCATTATTTAACTGCAATTCTCAGTCTTCTGTATCATCTTCCCTTGTTATGAGTCAGTAAATCTGACTTTGTGGGACTACAGTTTGGTTTTGGTGGTCTTTTACTGCTTAGTTATTAACACCAAACTAGTCAATGCTTTAGCAAAGAGGGTTCAGATAAGTGACTTTCTGGTGTCACTGTTTCAATTTGGGATATGAGTTCTCCAAGTAAGTATCCATAACCAAAAGAAAGGACTTCTTGAGTGTTGAAATTCTGAAAAATAAACCGTAATTGTTCACTACCATTCATCCCTTTAATTTTTCCAACATCATTAGCATACTTTCTGCTTATATTGTATCAAAAAAAAAAAAGGAATAAATGCAACCTGTAAATCTAACCATTTCCAATTGTGAAATTAATCTTAGCTCTGTGTAATTTGTTTTCTATTAATATCTGCTGCATCTCCTTCAGTTCATACTAGTTTACATAGTAGACCTTCAAAGAGCACTTTAGAAAGAACTAAATGGACTACCAGTTTAATCTTCCTTTCATCACAGGGCTTCATAACTGGATTTTCTGTTTCTTGTCTTGGACTTTTCCAAGGAACTCCTTATACTTAAAAAAGTTAATTTTTATAAATGCAAACTAAATAATATTACTTACATGCTTAAACTATTTAAGCATAAAGTCCAAAATAAATATTAAAAAGTCCCAAATTCTCACTGTCCTTTGGTTTTCTCACATATCTCCTCTGGCTCTAACTCCTGCTAGTTTCATTTACTTTTGAACTTTACATATTAACTCTATGTTAATCATTCCCATAAGTAAGCCTGATAATGTAGCATTCTGTCTTCACATGATAAGATTCAGAACAGTATATTGTAATTGCCTACATATTTGCTTGTAACCCTCAGTATGGCAAACTCTGTGTGGCAGAAACTCTGCCATCATTATTTCAATGAATCTTACTATTTTGATCTTATTCTCAATATAAATTAGGAGCAGTTTTTCCTGTGGCTTTTGTTCTTGACACATACCTTTCTTTGATACCGCTGAATAAAAGCATCTTTATTTTTCAGTTCAGTTCAGTCACTCAGTCATGTCTGATTCTTTTTGACCCCATGGAATGCAGCACGCCAGGCTCCCCTGTCCATCACTAACTCCCAGAGCTTGCTCAAACTCACGTTCATCTGACATTAAACCATCTCATCCTCTGTCATCCCCTTCTCCTACCTTCAATCTTTATATTTAACAGCCATATGTTCTTTGAAACAAAGAGCAACATCTGCTTTTTCCAAGTCCTAAGCCTGTAATGGCATAATTTGAATTTATACCATGATCTTCTGAATTCCAATGCTATGTTCTCTGTGCTATATTATTTTACTCAGAGGTAAATAATTAAGTGCTTGATGTTGCAACATACATCTATTTTCAAAAATATAACAATATTGATAAAGCAGGTACTAAAAATTATCAGAGAAATGTTCTTAAAATGACATCGTAATTAATCTGAAGCATCCCTGTAATATATTGATAATCTATTAAGTAAATAGATCTAATTATCTACATAATTAAATAAGTAATTTAAAGTTCATTCTGAAGGAGATCAACCCTGGGATTTCTTTGGAAGGAATGATGCTAAAGCTGAAACTCCAGTACTTTGGCCACCTCATGCGAAGAGTTGACTCATTGGAAAAGACTCTGATGCTGGGAGGGATTGGGGGCAGGAGAAGAAGGGGACGACCGAGGATGAGATGGCTGGATGGCATCACTGACTCAATGGATGTGAGTCTGAGTGAACTCCGAGAGATGGTGATGAACAGGGACGCCTGGCGTGCTGCGATTCATGGGGTCGCAAAGAGTCGGACACCACTGAGCGACTGAACTGAACAGGTGAATTGACATGGTAGGTGGGATAGGAGAAGTTTGGGCTAGTAGATAAGAATGAAAATAATATTTTGGTTTGTCTTATTTTGTGTCAAAAGCTGCACTGACTAGAAAAGTCTTAAGAGATCAGTATAGCATGAGGACAATTAATTATAAGGCACGATAGCCTATGGCTCTGACAAGAAAACTAGGACCAAATTTTTCTAATTGATAGAAAAGCTAATGAGAGACAAGGTCCTTAAGTAGATTTGGAGTTCACAGGATAGGTATTAACTATAAGATAGCATGAACATGACCAAAATGGCAGCCTTAATGTTCCCCACAGCTTGACAACTTTTGACTGGCTTCTTGCTCACTCTATGCCCCCAATCTTCCTTTTCTTAAGGAATTTTTTTTTTAATCATGTAATTATAAAATCATTCTTTTGATATGTGTATAAATCATTTTAAAATACTCTTGCCAGTCTGAAAATGAACTAATGTCTTTCTCAATGATGTGGGAGATACTTCTTTGAAATGTCACATGTCAATAGAGATTACATCCCCATCTTTCAGTCTTTGTGTGAAGGTAGGAGCCTAATATTGATTAGTGCCAATTCACAAGCAAAGGTGACCTAATCACAAAGAAAAAACATTTGCTTTTGAAAATTCAAGAATAACTCAAGGCATCCAGCACATCTCACTGAACATCCTCCCACTAACATTTTTCAATTATTTCCACTAGCTCACTCTAGTACTTAAAAACTCTGCCACCTTTTGTTTCACCCATGTTGAATTCAGGCTGAGTTCTAGTCTCTCCCCTATTGCAGTAGCTAAAATTAAGTCTTTCTTTCCTGTGTAAAATGGTCCAGTGCAACTTTTGCTTTAACGAAACAAAGTTGGAAAAGATTACTATGCTTTGTGAAAAATGGTTATGATGCCTGTTGGAGGGAAATTTTCCACTTTTACAGGCTAAATATCTATGCTCAATATGAAGGATTTTATCAGTGCTAGAGGTCTCTAAAGGTGATCTCAGGAACCAAGTTTGAATGTAGACACAGGGAGCACTATAGAGTAGAATTCTCAGTCACATGGAACAGAGGGAGATGACAGTTCTTTAAACACCAATGGTAAGGAATTTGAAAAATAATATATATGTATGTATGACTAAATCACTTTGCTATACACCTGAAACTAACACAGTATTGTAAATCAACTATACTCTAATAATTTTTTTAATAATTAAAGAAAAATTGTTTAAAAAGAGATGATTTGAATCAAAATTACATTTTGAGGAAAGTGTTCCCTGGAGCTGAGTTATAAAGAAGTAGACATATAATTATCTTGTGCCTTGACTTTCCCTCTAGGCTGGTGTGACTAATTATCTTTAACAAAACACTAATGACAAACTGGTGCCTATAAATAGTGCAGATATTAGTCATTTGTAGTTTTAATTTATGTCCAAAACAAACCTCTGTGCTGTCTGCAGGTTTAAAAAAAATAAAATACATGGCTTTGAAGTAACTATTTGAGTTTCAAATATGTGATGTGGAATTCAGTGGCTTAATTTAAAAATTGAGATAAATTTATATGGATTTTAGGAAATAAATTACAGCAATGTTTTCTATTTGATAATTTTCAAAATTTTAATATTATTCACTTAGAGAAAAGTGCCCACTTACCCAAAGTTTACAATATTAATTTTCACAGTTGAGCTATCCCATGCAGGTATTGATGCTTTCCTTAATATTCAGAATGGCATTTCTTGATCAGTTCTTAAAATTTCAATGAAATATTTCCATTTCCAAAAATGAAAGACTCTAAATACACACACACACACACACACACATCTACCTTACAAGAAATATTCAGGTTATAATGTATTGAAGGATATCTAAAACCCTACTCTCCACTCATAACACCTGAGAAGTTTGTTGCATAACTAAAATGGTTAGATGTCCTTGTTTTCTCAGTCTAGTTTATGCTAGTTGCCCTAACACATGTGCATGAATGCTTAGTAGCCTCAGTTGTGTACAACTCTTTGTGATCCTGTGGACTGTAGACTGCGAGGATCCTCTTTCCATGAAAATTCTCCAGGCAAGAATACTGGAGTGGTTTCCCATGCTCTCGTCCAGGGGATCTTCCCAATTCAGGGACTGATCCCATGTCTCTTATGTCTCCTGCATTGGCAGGTAGATTCTTTACCATTGCACCACACGGGAAGCCCTGCCATAACACATTTAGTAGCAAAGCCCAATTTTGTTTTCCAAAGCATCACAATTTTAACAACAAATTACATCATCATCCCTAACATATTTAGCAGTTTGTTTCCCAGATTTGTTTGCACTCTCAATAAGAAAGTATAAGAACATTTTTATTAACAGAACTGATAACAGCAAACATTGTTTCATGTGAAACCAATCTTTCATAAAACCATATTTTATTTAATCATTTAATTTGTCATTGAAGGCACAGAGAAATTTCTCCCATTGTCATTTTATCCTAAGTTTCTGATACAAGCCTGTTTCTTAAGCAATTTAACCAATTCTACCAACACTCTTTCTGTGGCTAGACTTCTTTTGAGGGGGTTGTTTTCATCCATTCTAGATTTATATTGATCTTTTCAACAACCAGATGCCCTTCACTCATCTCTGGATTAGCCTCCAAAATAGGAGACACTTTGAAAAGAGTTCCCTCCAAATCAACATAGTTCCCCCTTCTTCCCGCTGTGTAGTTTAATCCTGAAAACTTTCAATCAATGCTTCTCTAGACTCCTCAGTTACAAAACTTGGCTCATGTTCCCACTGAAAGCATGTTGAGTAATTCATCCACAATTACAGTGAGCCATCAGCAGTAAAGAATCCATCTGCCAGTGCAGGAGATGTGGGTTTCCCCAGGTGGGGAAGATCCCCTGGAGAAAAAATGACAATTCACTCCAGTATTCTTGCCCAGGAAATCCCATGAGATAGGAGCCTGGTGGGAAACAGTCCATGGGATCCCAAAGAGTTGGACATCATTTAGCAACTAAACAATAACAAATACAGATAGCCAGGATGGGCCTCTGTACATACTATCAATATCCTCATAAATATTAGCACTCAACTCTACCTGCATTAAACATCAGACAGAATGGAAATATCAATATTTAAGGTTTTAAAAACTTTTAGAGTGTTTTCAAATAATTTTAAAGCAAACAAAGAGTCAATTATTTTTATAGAAATGTTACCACAATAATAAAAGGGTAAAATAATATATGGAATTTTTTTTAAAAGTTATAACTTATGCAGCTTTACCAAGGGATCCCAAAGAGTCTGACACAACTGTATAGCTAACCATTTTCATAGGGCTTGTCTGGTAACTCAGACGGTAAAAAATCTGCATGGAATATGGGTTTGCTCCCTGGGTTGGGAAGATCTGCTGGAAAAGTGAATGGCTACCTACTCTAGTATTCTTGTCTTGGAAATTCCATGGACACAGGAGCCTGGCCAGCTATAGTCCATGGGGTCCCAAAGAGTTGGACATGACTGAGTGACTAACTTTCATTTCCATCCTTTTTAGAAAGACATAAATCTTTGATACAGGGGAAATTATTTATGAGTGGGGATATTTGAGCATATTGACAACAAAATATTTGTTGATTCAAAAAATATCTATTTATATCTTCTTTATTCAAGTCTTGAAATCTATACTCAGCATTAAGGAAATGGTTAAAATACAGGCAAAATGAGAATAGCTTTAATAATAACTCATTTCTGAGAAACACTTTAAATATACCAATATATAAGTAAGGAAAATATGAAATAAATCAAATAATATCACAGAAGTGAGTTGAACATGTCAGTAATTATATGTGAATTTTCTAAGCTTCTCTATACAAAGTTGATTCAAATATTTAAAAAAATAAAAAATAAATTTAAAGTATATACTTATTATTATTATTATTTTTATTATTTACTGTATCACCTGGCATCCCAAATGCACACTCCCTGCAATGGAAGCACAGAATCTTAACCTCTGGACCAGGGGAAAATCCCTAAAGTATATATTTAAGTAAACTGTAGCTTATTATACAGTTTTCTTTCCTTAGCTACTTTTCTTTCTAACATCATAATTAGGAGACTATTTTTTCCCCCAGCAATGTTGCCTAGATATCATCCTCCTCTATTTGTTGAATTGCCTCCTGTTATCATAACTTGGCTCATTTTTATTCTCAATACTTTTTACCTAGGTAGGCTCTCAATTTTGCTTTTACTCTATTCATGCTGTAATTTACAAATTTTCAGATCACACATCTCCTCTGACACATATCCACCTTACCCTGTAAAACTTCCACTTATATATTTCAAAGATATTTCAAATCATAAGATTAAATGAAAACTTTTTTTTTAATTTCTCACAATATTTTCCCATCTCCAAGCCAGTTTTTCACATCTCTCTAAATAAGACTACCATCCTTCCCCTTGCTCAACCAATAAGTTTAGGAAAGCCATGACCACTCCCCCTTGTATTCACTAACCAGCTTCTAATCCATTAGCATACCCTACCAATCCTTTCTTCTAAGTAAGTAAGATGCATTTCTGTTGTAGTCCTACCCATAGTCAATCTGAGCCCAACTTTATGATCCATGAGTGACTGAACTGAACTGAACGAATGTTCTCTGGTTTTCTATTTTACCCAAAATAAAATCCTACCTTTATACCACATCCTAGAATGCATGGCATTACCTCTGTTGCCTGCCTTTCTGACCTTATTTCTACTTGTTATTTGACGCATTTTCTTTCTCAAATCTATCAGGATCTTTAATATAGTAGGAACATTTGCATTTGCAACTTGCAATACTCTACCTCTCTTCATTCTATTTGTTTGGCTATTTTTTCTTCATTGTGTTTCTGAGCTTGAACATCATCTTTTAGAAAAGTCTCTCCTGATAATTCTGTTTAAATGCAAGCTCCACTCACCACTCTAATTAAGCACTCAATTTTTTTGCATGTATTTTGTTAAAAAAAAATCACAATTTTTACGTTTCTTTTTTGATCTACTTCTCAACAATCTTGTAAAAATTCTATGAAGTTAATGTGTATATATGAACTACTATAAAAACAATATTTTGGCCACCTGATGCGAAGACCTGACTCATTTGAAAAGACCCTGATGTTGGGAAAGATTGAAGACAGGAGGAGAAGGGAACGATAGAGGATGAGATAGTTAGATGGCATCACCGACTCAATGGATATGAGTTTGGATAAACTCACGACTGAGCGACTGAACTGAACTGAATTGAACACTAAAGTATCATCTCTATGGAAAGATGATAAATAACGCAATTTTTGTTTGGCAATATTCCAAGTTTTCTAAGTGACTAGCTGTTTCTGATCACCATATATTTTCAAGCTATCTTTAAAATATTACCATTATTTTGTTGTTTCCCTTGTGACTCAACTCGTAAAGAATCCACCCACAAAGCTGGAGACCTGGGTTTGATGCCTGGGTTGAGAAGATTCCCTGGAGAAGGGAAAGGGTACCCACTCCAGTATTCTAGCCTAGAGAATTACATGGACTACAGTCCATGGGGTTGCAGAGAGTCAACACAGCTGAGCTACTTTCATAATTTCTCTTTCACTTTCATATCATGAGTTCAGTTCAGTTCAGTCACTCAGTCGTGTCTGACTCTTTGCAACCCCATGAATCACAGCACACCAAGACTGCATGTCCATCACCAACTCTCAGAGTTCATTCAAACTCATGTCCATCGAGTCAGTGATGCCATGCAGCCATCTCATCCTCTGTCGTCCCCTTCTCCTCCTGCCCCCAATCCCTCCCAGCATCAGGGTTTTTCCCAATGAATCAACCTCTTTGCATGAGGTGGCCAAAGTATTGGAGTTTCAGCTTCAGCATCAGTCCTTCCAAAGAACACCCAGGACTGATCTCACTTAGGATAGACTCCTTGGATCTCCTTAAAGACCAAAGGGACTCTCAAGAGTCTTCTCCAACACCACAGTTCAAAAGCATCAATTCTTCGGTGCTCAGCTTTCTTCACAGTCCAACTCTCACATCCATACATGACCACTGGAAAAACCATAGCCTTGACTAGATGGACCTTTGTTGGCAAAGTAATGTCTCTGCTTTTGAATATGCTATCTAGGTTGGTCATAACTTTTCTTTCAAGGAGTAAGTGTCTTTTAATTTCATGGCTGCAGTCACCATCTGCAGTGATTTTGGAGCCCCAAAAAATAAAGTCTGGCACTGTTTCCACTGTTTCCCAATCTATTTCATATATAGCTTTAATAGTATATAGTTCAAGGTCCTGTGGAGCATTTTCTTTCCTAACCATTAAATTATTATTATTATTATTTTACAAAACAAGCAAACAAAAGCAGGGCTGAAAACAAATAAATGCTTTGACTGACTAGGCACATATACAGCTAATATGTGATGTTATAGTTTACTCAAAATTAAAACTAAGCAACTTTTTAATTTATCATGATCATTAGACTTCAATTCACAATCATAAATATAGCTAGAAACCAATTTTATTTTTTAACATTCATGTTTAAACTTAGATTTCATACTGCAGAGATATTTTCTTTGCACAAAATCTATAAATGATCATAATTGATATTTTTACTCCTAATAACATGTGTCATTTATTCTAAGTGCACTGACATGCAGCCATACAATCAAATACACACCATAGTTTGAAACAGGATATACCACTTTTATCATCTGACTATATCCACTGAAAATAACTTAAAATTCAATAGGATAAATGAAACAGAAAAAAAAAAAAAAACACATCTGTGAAGTAATGTTTGAGTGTCATTTTGGGGAAAAACATATAAAAGAACACTCTTACTATATCAAGCCATTGTTACCAATTATATCTGCAAGTCACACTTGAAAATGTTACATATGTTCTGCTATTATGTTGCACTATACATGCAGATTGGATATTCATTATCAAGATTTACTGTGTCTTTACTGAATTTACTGAAATGAATAATTAAACCAAAAGTATCCATATCCTTTTTTTTCAGAATATGAATTGGCAGTAACAGCAATAAATATATAATATTTATTAATATATGTATTAATATATGGATAAAACAAAGTAATGCTTTTCTAATATATTTCAACTGTGGTCTTATAATAATATTTAATGTCATTAATTATTCTAAATATTCTTTGTTTCATGTGCCATAAATTTTACAATAAAACTACTGAAATATTAAAATAATTTTAAATGTTTTTCTAACAATGCCTTCTGAAGCTGTTAGATTTTCCTGACTTTTATTGCTTTAAATACCAAATAGTTATGTGTTATTCTGTCCCAGATTCTCCATTTCAAATTTGTACTGGCAAGTTCATTCAACCAGAAGGTCAAGCAAAGAGTAGTGGTTAAGATGTGCTTGTATAATATTTGGGGCAGGACGGGGTACTAAGAAAGTACATTATAGCCACATTGTGAAAGATGAATATGACAAGATACATGACATTTAAGAAGTCATGTGAACACTATTTATGAGCCTTTGTAAGATTGACATCATAATAGCAAATTAAATTTTGTATTCACCATCATTTTTTCACTATCTTTCCAGACATCTGGATTTTTAGTTTTGGCTGTGACTATTGATGCCAAAAAGGCTTTTCAAAATGCATAATTCATTAAATATTTATTCAAATGGCCACTAATTACAATATACTCTGTGGAATTGCTGAAATAAAAATGCCTGTGACATGGTCACTCTCATCAAGGAGCACACAAATGAATTTGCAACGCTAATAATCTTGATTAACTATCAGATCCTCACAAATAAAAATATCCAAGCAGATGGATTGACCTCTTCAAACATCATCCATCACTTTGGTCTCATGTCCTGCAGAAACTGATGAATTTTATAATTTTATAACAGAATTTAGAGAATCAAAAGGCAATCTTTCTGCCAGATGTGTAGCCATCAACAGTATTTATATTTAAATCAATACTCTAAAAACAGGTACTATAATCACATGTATATCCAAAAGAAGGGCTGAATGACTTTAGTGTGGAGTGGGAAAAACGAGCCACTGGAATCTGGGTATTTGATTTTACAGTGTTCTTCTGTTTGTTTAAACGAATTGATTTTCAGAAATGCCATGTCATGTGGTTTTGTTTTTGCTTTTGTTTTTTTCCTTTGAAGGAGTTCCTAAGAAGAAATTAAGAACATATGTTTAGTAGAGAATCTTAACTTTGAAATGTGTATGTACTTTTATTCTAAATTGTTGTTTAGTCCTCTGAAGTTTCTTTTTTTAAATTTCAGTTTAAGTCAATCTCTTTATGTCACATTTGTTTAGCCATTTGAATCATCTCCTAATTTTACTTTATTCCTATTCAAACAATTTTCCTTTATTTGTATTTCACTCTTTAAATTTCAACTTTAAACATTTTAGCATTTTAGTTAAGCTGCTTTGAAAGTGAAAGTCACCCAGTCATATCCTACTCTCTGCAACCCCATGGACTATGCAGTTAATGGAATTCTCCAGGCCAGAATACTGGAGTGGGTAGCCTTTCCCTTCTCCAGATGATCCTCCCAACTCAGGGATTGAACCCAGGTCTGCTGCATTGTGGACAGATTCTCTACCAGTTGAGCCACAAGGAAAATCGAAGAATAAATTTTTCCAGCAGATCTTCCCTACCCAAGAATCGAACCAGGGTCTCCTGAATTGCAGGTGGATTCTTTACCAAGTGAGTTATCAGTTTTTTCTTTACACAGTCTTTTCTTTTTACTTCTTTAGTGAAGCATGCCCCAAATCTGTTTTAGAGAAACTTAATTCAAACTATGTGTTTGTGGAAAGGGTGTTTCAGTGATGTTTCTTTGTTGTAGGAATTCTTAGAGCCTTGCATAAATAGTGTGACTCTCAAAGGGATAAATGCAGTATATAGTACTGCTGATACTTATTTGACCATCAGAATTACTGTATTCACTAGAATGGTGATACACTCTATGAAATGCACATGATGTCATATGAAATGTCATGCTGAAGATAATTTGGCTATACATGTAAAAATTTATTTCTAAGATTCCTTATTCTCTTCCATTTGTCTATGTCAGTGAATGCCAATACCACATTGGTTTATTGCTTCAGATTTGTTAAAATATTTGGAAATAAGGAAGTATGAAGACTCCAGCTATGTTTTTCTTTCACAAGATGGTTTTGGATATTGCAATTTCATATAAATTATAGGATGATTTTTTTTTCTATTTTTGTTTAAAAAAATGCCATTGAAAATTTGACAGATATTGTATTGAAACTATAGATCACTTTGGGTGGTATAGACATCTTAACTATACTAATAGTACTGGAGTTTCAGCTTTAGCATCATTCCTTCCAAACAAATCCCAGGGTTGATCTCCTTCAGAATGGACTGGTTGGATCTCCTTGCAGTCCAAGGGACTCTCAAGAGAGATGTGTATAAGAGACAGGGTTAATTTCTAAATATATTTTTAAAAGCTATTTAAAAATTTCTGAATTTCCCTCTTGGGAAATTGTTAATATATAAATCATTGCTAATATAAAGAAAAGCAACTGATTTTTGTGTGTTGATTTTATTTTCTATTACTTTTGTTGAATTTCTTTATTTGTTCTAATACTTTTTTGTTGAATTGCTATAGATTTATACATACAAGATCATATCATCTATGAAGAGAGATAATTTTTCCACTTTCTATCCTATTTGAATGGATTTAGTTCTCTTTCATGTCTAATTGCTCTAGCTAAAATTTCCATTACTATGTTGAACAAAAGTTGTGAGATACAGCATTCTTGCTTCATTCCTAATCTGAGAAGGAAAGTTTTCAGGTATTCACTATTGAGTATAATATTAACTATGAGCCTGCCATATATGACTTATATCATATTAAGGCAATTTTATTCTATTCCTGTTTGTTTACCACTTTTATCATGGAAAAGTGTTAAATTTCCTTAAATTATTTTCCAAATCAAATGAAATGAGCATATGGTTTCTGTCCTTCATTGTGTTAATGCAGCCAAATATGGTTAATGTGACATTTACCAATTTTGTTAATCTTTTCAAAGAACGAAATCTTAGCTTTCTTGATTTTCTTTCCTGTTGTTTCTCAATTTAATTAATTTCTGCTCTAATCTTAAACATTTTCTTCCCTCTGTGAAATTTGATTTTAATTTGCTCTTTTTCTGGTTCCTTGAAGTAAAATGTTAGGTTCTTGATTTAAAATTTTTATTCTTTTTAAATGTATAAATTTTCACTATAACTATTAGTACTACTTTTGCTGTATCTCATAAGTTTTGGTGTATTGTGATTCCATTTTGATCTTTCTCAGTGGGGAGACAAAGTGTTAATGACTGTGAGATGCCCACTATGAGTATCCTTCAATTATTTTAATATTTATTGATCAATAAAAGTTTATCATGTCTTAACTTCCAAAATTGCATATTATTTTTCTATAAATTATTTTTCTATAAATTAAGCTAATTCATTCAGATTTTCAAATGCATTAACAGAGTCACTGCTGCTGCTGCTAAGTCACTTCAGTTGTGTCTGACTCTGTGACCCCATAGACAGCAGCCCATCAGACTCCCCCATCCCTGGGATTCTCCAGGCAAGAACACTGGAGTGGGTTGCCATTTCCTTCTCCAATTCATGAAAGTGAAAAGTGAAAATGAAGTCACTCAGTCATGTCTGACCCTCAGTGACCCCATGGACTGCAGCCTTCTAGGCTCCTCTGTCCATGGGATTTTCCAGGCAAGAGTACTGGAGTGGGGTTCCATTGCCTTCTCCGAACAGAGTCACAATTCTCATCTATTATTTTAGTCATTTTTTGTGTGTGTGTTATGGTTTCAATATGACTGGATTGTTTGGCCCCTACTCCATTAACACTGGCTGAATTTAATAACTCCAAAGAAGATTATAGTGCAACTAAGAGTGTGCTCTTAGTGATCCCCTTCATGGATCACTGTCTTCTCATGGCAAAGCGGTTTGTGTAACTCAATGAAGCTATGAGTCATGCTAAGTAGGGCCACCCAACACAGACAAGTCATAGTGGAGAGATCTATAAAATGTGAGCCACTTCAGGAAGGAATGACAAACCACCCCAGTATACTTGAGAGAACCTCATGAACTGTATAAAAGTACAAAAAGATATGATACCAAAAGATTAGTCCCCCAGGTCTGAAGGTGTCCAATATGTTATTGAGGAAAAGTGGAGGAGAACTACTAATAGCCCCAGAAAGTATGAAGCAGCTGGGCTAACGTGGAAATTAACTCAGTTGTGAATGTGTCTGGAGGTGAAAGTAAAATCCAATGGTGCAAAGAACAATATTGCATCGAAATCTGGCCTGTTAAGTCCATGAATTAAGGAAAATTGAACGTGGTCAAGCAGAAGACGTCAAGAATAAACATTAACATTTTAGGAATGAGTAGTATCTACTACTGAGGGCAAGAATCCTATAGAACAAGGGGAGTAGCCCGTATAATCAACAAAAGAGTCTGAAATGCAGTACTTGGCTGCAGCCTCAAAAATGACAGAGTTATTTCAGTTCATTTACCAAGGCAAGCCATTCAACATCACAGTAATCCATCTATATGCCCCTACCACCAATGCTGAAGAAGCAAAAGTTGATCAGTTTTATGAAGACTTAGAGGACTTCCTAGAACTAGCACACACACACACACACACACAAAAGAGATGTTCCATTCATCATTGGGGATTAGAATTCAAAAGTAGGAAGTCAAGAGCTACCTGGAGTAATAGGCAAGTTTGGCCTTGTAGAACAAAATGAAGCAGGGCAAAGGCTAACTGAATTCTTCCAAGAGAATGCATTAATAATACTAAATGCATGTGGACACAACCAAATGGCCAATACCAAAATAAATTGACTGTATTCTTTGTAGCTGAAGATAGAGAAGCTGTATACAATCAGCAAAAACAAGACTGGGAGCTGACTATGACTCATATCATCAGTTTCTTATAGCAAA
The DNA here is from genome assembly GCA_006410635.1 of Cephalophus harveyi. Lineage (NCBI taxonomy): Eukaryota > Metazoa > Chordata > Mammalia > Artiodactyla > Bovidae > Cephalophus > Cephalophus harveyi. The sequence goes on along the minus strand of SJYT01015187.1, from coordinate 203,269 downwards.
ATTCAGGCTTAAATTAAAGAAAGTGGGGAAAACCACTGGGCAATCCAGGAACAACTTAAATCCATTATGAATGTGTAGTGAAGGGAATGAATATTCTCAAGAGATTAGAACTTGTAAACAGTGTGCCTAAAGAACTATGGAGGGAGGTCCATAATATTGTACAGGAGACAGTGAACAAAATCATCCCAAAGAAAAAGAAAAGCAAGAAGGCAACATGGTTATCTGAGGAGGTCTTACAAATAGCTAAAGAAAGATGAGAAGCCAAAAGCAAGGGAGAAAGGGAAAGGAATATCCAACTAAATGCATAATTCCAAAGAACTGAAAGGAGAGACAAGAAGGTCTTCATCAATGAATGATGTGTAAAAATAAATGAGACAGATGCATGAGACAAGGTGCTCAGGGTTGGTGCACTGGGATGACTCTGAGGAATGGGATGGGGAGGGAGGTGGAAGGAGGGTTCAGGATGAGGAACACAAGTACATCCATGGCTGATTCATGTCAATGTATGGCAAAAGCCACTACAATAATGTAAAGTAATTAGTCTCCAATTAAAATAAATGAATTAATTTTAAAAAATGAAAGCAAAGAAGGGAAAAGACTAGAGACCCGTTTGGGCAAATTGGAGGTATCAAGGGAACATTTTGCCCAAAGGTAGGCACAATAAAGGACATAAACAGTAGAGACCTAATAGACACTGAAGAGATCAAGAAGATATGGAAAGAATACATGCAAGAACTGTATAAAAAAGATCGAGATGATCCAGATGACTACAATGGTGTGGTCAGACACCCAGAGCCAGACACTCTAGAGAGCAGTCAAGTGAGTCTTAGGAAGCACTGCTCTTCATAAAGCTAGTGGATGTGATAGAATTCCAGCAGAACTATTCAAAAACTCTAAAGGATGATGCCATCAAGGTGTTGCATTCTATATGTCAGCAAATCTGGAAGACCCAGCAGTGGCCACAAGACTGGGAAAGATTGATCTTCATCCCAATTCCCAAGAAGGGTAATACTAAAGAATGTGCATTGGGCTTCCCTGGTGGCTCAGAGGTTAAAGCGTCTGCCTCTAATACGGGAGACCTGGGTTCGATCCCTGGGTCGGGAAGATCCTCTGGAGAAGGAAATGGCAACCCACTCCAGTATTCATGCCTGGAGAATCCCATGGACGGAGGAGCCTGGTGGGCTCAGTCCATGGGGTCGCAAAGAGTCGGACACGACTGAGCGACTTAACTAACTAACTAACTAACCATTGGACAATTGCATTCATCTCCCATGCTAACAAGGTCATGCTTAAAATCTTGCATGCTAAACCTTCAGCATTATCAGTTCAGTTCAGTTCAGTCGCTCAGTCGTGTCCGACTCTTTGCGACCCCATGAATCGCAGCACGCCAGGCCTCCCTGTTCATCACCATCTCTCGGAGTTCACTCAGACTCACATCCATCGAGTCAGTGATGCCATCCAGCCATGTCATCCTCGGTCGTCCCCTTTTCCTCCTTCCCCCCAATCCCTCCCAACATCAGAGTCTTTTCCAATGAGTCAACTCTTCGCATGAGGTGGCCAAAATATTGGAGTTTCAGCTTCAGAGATGTGTATAAGAGACAGGGTTTTGTCAGTATTACTAGCAAATTAAAATTGTATTTAAAGTGTACAACATGATGATTTGATATAGATATACACTGTAATAGGAGTCCCCAATCCAGTTATGATCACAACTATCACCTCTTTCTTTCTCTTCCTCTCTGTCTCTCTTTTTCTTTCCTTCTTGGTGAGAACATTTAAGTTTTACTGTCTTAGTAAATTTCATTTATACAATACAGTGTAATCAACTATAGTCACA